>ML785311.1:428268-527795 GCA_009831015.1 Picea engelmannii | reverse complement strand
AATTGATAGAAGTGCAAGAAAGAGTTTGGGGAGAAAAATAAATCATGACATAAGAAGCGTAAAGGAAACTTTAATTCTCATAAAAAATGATGATGTAAAGAAAATTAATTTGAATACAACCAATCAAAGCTGGCAAGCAATTCGTTCGCATGGTAATGATAAACAGTACACTATGTTAGTGATCAAAAATAACTTGCTAATGATTTCCAAATCACATGATAAGACGAGCATTAAGAAGAAGAATCATTTTCAATTTCTTCAGATTTAAAGGCTTAGAGACAAGATCTTAAAGACGGTATTTCAATGTATAAATCGATTTTCTTCTTAAATTAAACCTAAGTTTATTTTAGGGTTTTCCGCGGCTAAGTGGAAAATTTGACAGTGTAGTGAGCTGCTGAAAGCTCTGACTTTTGGCGGCTAAAGGGCAAAACGCAATACCAATGAGTCGTCGAATGTGCTGAAGAGTCCAGAATTTAATTCTTTCTGCCCAGATCGCGTTTTTCGAGTTCCAGAACATGTGGGAATGGTATCAAATTAAAGATAATAATTATCAAAAGTTAAATCATCCTCCTCATTAAGTTTTGAAGACATATGGCGAAAGAAGGAAGCCAAATGGAATTTCTATTTTTGACAGAAATCTCCCAACTGTCAAACAGAGATCTCGAACCAAAATTCAAATAGGCAATTGCATGGGAACCAAAATTCCACAAGTACTACTACCTTTATTGATGAAAGAAATTTTCACTTGCATCATCAAGGAGTACCCCACTAGATGAGTAGAGTTCTCATTACAATAAGCTTCACAAGACATCTCATTACCTTGCTTCTACTTCATTTTTTAGTTTCTATCTAACCCTGCAGGAACTCTCTTGTGAAGGAACTTTATAGTAGGTTGAACCTTGTAGTAAGCCTTATTACAATTATTTCTTTCACACTACATCTACTATATAGTCCCTATTTAATAGATCCGGCCTCAGTACATATCAATCTATCTATCTATTTAAGGGAGTTAGGGTAGGACTCTAATAGATTCACATGGTTAATTTTTTTGTGAAGACTTGATATGAAACATTAGATAGAGATATTAGTCTGAAACTACTAAATAAAATAAAATTAGTTTCCTTTTAGATGAACATGGAGAACAAAGAGTTCATCCCTCCTCTAACCCATAACCTTTGCCCAGTGATTTCAAACATTCTATAATAGTATTTTTTAATGATGTAACAACATATGTTATAGAAATGGATGGAAAATCCATTGATACTAATAAATTTATTTATCCCCATTGCCAAATACTATAGATTTTTTTTCAATATCTTTATAAATTTGTGTAATTGTATGGAACATTACAGAGTATTTATCCCCATTACCAAATACTATAGATTTTTTTACAATATCTTTATAATTTTTTGTAATTTTATGGAACATTACAGAGTATGTTGTTTTTCTTGGGAAGCCTCCCTAGAGATTTTTAATATGATTGAAATATATTCTCATGCATCAATATTTCATTCTTAATCATTTTGATATTTTTTTCTTAAAACAAAGGATGGAGAATAAGAAACTAGTGATTTCCAGGCATGTGTAATGATTTCCCATACCTATCTATGTTAAAGGCAAATATGATTGAACTTAAAGGGAAGAGGTTTATGATGCTTCCCATAGGATATCAAAATATAAATGGGTTTATGAGCCAATTACATGGAAGGAAAGATATCAAGTTGGTTCCTAAGATTGTCCTTTAAGAAATAAATTTCAAAAAAACATGTCTAAGTCTCGTTATCATGTCTTTTAATGTGCATTTTCCTCTTCTCTAGCACTAGTCGAACAGATATGAATCTGAAATAATTTCCTATTACATTTCCTTACTTAGATCCATTAGAAATACTACATGTTTTTTAATTTGTATAACATTGGACAAGGTTAAATATATTAATCTGAAAATAGGGGGCTAACTTGTTTTTCTATGCAAGCACCCGCTACTCCATTAAAATAAACTTTTCAAGACCTTGCTCAATGTCTTAGTTATGCAAGAGGTTTTATGTGTCAAGTTCATGCTTCTTTTAAATGTTTATGTGTGAGGTCCTTAAAAAGTTAAATATGTGTTTTAAACAAATACACAATAAACATAACTTGCAGCAAATAAACCAGCAAACTCACAACAATAACAAGATGATAAAGGAGTTCACCCCCAACTAGGCTACATCTCTGTGAGCCTCCATCAATGGACTAGGCTCTTAGGGATTAGTTTGTCAAAGATTATTTTACAATCTTCTTCTCAACTCCAATGGATTTAATGACTGTACCATTGGGTTCAGAATACATAAAATCTCCAAAAATGACTAATAGAACTCTAAAAATGAATCATGGCTCATCCGAGCATGACCTCTTCTACATGTGGCCTTGAGCTTCCCTGAGCTTCCTTGTGGCAAAAACACCTGTAAAAGTACTCAAATTACTTTGAAACCTATCCCAATGTGTTTAGAGCATAACAATTAGCCAAAAATGACTATTCAGTCACAGAAAACAGACTTGGGCTCATCTGAGCATGACCTCCATCAATGGGGGCCCTACGCTTCCTAGAGCTCCCTGAAACTTCAATGGTGTAAAACCTGCAATATAAGTCTCCAAATTCCTTTCAAAATAGTTCCAATGGATTCATAACATCCAAAAACCCCTAGCTGGGCTTTTTTAGCACCTCATTTGGCCAAACAATGAAGAAGATAGGCCTCCTGCCATTTTCCTCCTTCAAGCTTGTTGTCTTCGGTTCGCCAAAACTCACCTCTGTGTGTCCAACCTAGCCTCTGTGCATTTTTTCGTGGTTAAACCTAGCACCATGCACATACCCGCAAAATGCATGAAACTATCGAACGGTTAGGGAACTAAGCCCCCAAATTCCGGAGGTGTTGAGCGCATGGGGGCCATGTGGCCAAGTCTTAACGCGCAAAAAGGGCTCTAATGCCAAATGGAATGAGAAATTGACAAGTGAAGGTGGATGAAAAGGTGGTTGCATGACCATTGGGTGCGTGTATTCGTTTTTTGAGGTGGGGTCACATGGGAGAACGCACCGCAACCGGGGGCTGGGGCTAAGCCCCAGCCCAGACGCGCCCCAACATACCACATGGTCAAACTTAAATAATTTTTAAACCCTTTGTTTAACAAGGACCACTGTGTGGGCTAGTGGTATCCCACACATTACCAAAGCGTTGAACCTTGGGGGGGAGGTCCGGGGTTCGATTCCCACAGACTCAAACACCCTTTTACCACCATTACCAAAAAACGGGGTGCCATGTGGCATCCCATGTCTGCGCCACATGGCACCATACAACTGACCAAAAACTACCACGTCAATGCCAACTCAGCATCATTCCACGTCACCTGCCAACTCAGCATACGGTCATGACATGTAGGCTGTACGGACTGTACAGTCAGCATTTTTTTTTGCCTGTTTGGCAATTCGAATAGATCATGATATCTCACTCCTCCGATGTTCGTTTGACTCCATTTGAAGTGTGTTGAGTTTGTAACAATGAGGGATACGCACCTGTTTGTTTTGAGGTGATTCCGAACACTTTCATTTTTGGGCTAAATTTTGACCCCTGGTCCAGATTCTGATCACACCTTCCCACTGAAAGGATTTTGGACCCACAAAAGATGATGATTATCTTCCTGAGCTTCAATACTCTTCTACTTCCAAGTTCTATCAACTGATTCTACTTGAAAAGTCTTTTTGACAATCACCTGGATACCTTGACATGCCTTGCACTGCAACTGGCTATGTCCCTCAACCATTGTCCTTTGGCTGCTGCTGACCCACTGTTCTCCTTGTTCTTGGAAGACTAATAGCCTTCCCACTAAGAATCAAGTCCCTCTTGCGAACTCTTTAGTGTCAACACAATTCGCTCTACAATGGCTGCAAAAACTTTCCTGTGACATCTTGTCACAAACCAAGAAAACCATCAATCTTGAAAACAAATTTATACAAGACTGAAAATGATGCCAACAAAGTATTTTTCTCTTCAATCAAACGGTCGCATATTGTACTTCATCAAAGCACATGGCATTTTCCTGCATCTTGGTGTACTCAAAATCGAATTACAAGCTAACAAACACCATCGATTAAACATAAGTCGAAAAACATGATCCACACAACATAGTTGTCAAGACAACATCAACACAAGTGGAGACTTATTTGAAACATATCAACCTTCCCAAAATGACAAGTCGACATTCATGATACACAATCATGTTACAATCATGAGTCATTCAAGATGAACTATCACCAAGTTCATTGTTTACACACACAAAAAAACACATGCATGTGCATGACTCTTCAACTCTCCTTCAAGTACAAACATAAGTACATGAACCCGAAACATGTGGGTACATAAGAGTTGAATATGAAAAAGCTATATGGCTGTAACAAGTGAGCATCATCCCCTCTTGTACACCCTCCTGGCGAAGTTGTGCAACAAAAAGAATGCTTTTAAATGAATTGCATTCACATGCGAACTTGCATCATACAAGTTGTGATAAACTATTGCAACTTGTCATGCTTTTAACAGAAATGAATACATAAGGCTAAAATCTGCATCTACAATAGAAAAATGCAAACCTTACTTGTTCAAGAAATCCAACCATTTCTTACCAAGCCAACTCAATGGTGAATTTTTCTGCTGAAAATCATCTTCTTGTGAATCATCTTGACTTACATCGATGATGGAATCTCCTCTTCCATTATTTCCAATCTCTTTATCCATATGCCTCTTGTGATGTGGATGAGTGGTTGGATGCAATGTCCAACATTGGTCAATGAGATGACCCCTCTTCTGGCAATGAGTGCAAATCTTTTGCATCCTCTTTTCAAGTTGTCTTTGCTTGGAAAGTTTCCTGAAAGTGGTCAATCTTTTCCAACATTTTGAAACATGATGGTTATATAAACCACAATATGTACATGGACTTTTTCTTCCATTTTTACATGCAAATTTATCATGCTTAACATAATCAAAAGCAACTGAATGATAGGCAAAAATATACCTTGAACATTCACCTTTATCGCCTTCTTGAGGAGGTGAATTTGAATAGTTACAAGCTCTCCTTTGAAGACCAACAACAATGTTCTTGTCCGCATGGCTGTCATAACTCTCTTGTTTCACACATTTGCATTCATCTTGAACACACTCTTTGCATGCTTGAGGGATTGAACTTGCAATAGAAGTTCTTGAACATTCACCTTTATAGCCTTCTTGAGGAGGTGAATTTGAAGAGTTACTAGCTCTCTTTTGAAGACCAACAAATCTGTTCTTGTCCTCATGGTTGTCACAACTCTCTTGTTTCATACATTTGCATTCATATTGAACACAAGCTTTGCATGCTTGAGGGATTGAACTTGCAACAAAAGTTGTTCTTGGAACTGTTTCCCTTGTCTCCTCAACTTTGAAATTTGCTCCATCTTTCTGTTCATATCCAAGACCACAATACTTGGGTCTCTCCTCAACAACAATAGGCTCAATAATGCCTTGTGCATGCTTGCCTAACCCTCTACCTTCATAGCGCATTTTTAACAATAACTTGGACCCTATTCCTCTAGTGTGATTTTCAAAAACACCAAAGCATTCATCTTGAGAGGAATTTGAAGAAAAACCAACATTACATACCTCATGTTCATGCATGTACTTGGTAAGGGTTTCATTTTCCTCATGGAGTTGAGTCTCCATCTCATGCAACTCTTCAAGAAGCTAGTGCTTCTCCTCCTTCATGGCCATCAACTACTCTTGAAGGACAATGCTCTCTTTTCTTTCTTCCCACAACTCTTGTACCATATCTCTCATGGTTACAAACTCCTTCAACATCTCTTTGTCAAAGAAATTGGATAATGAAGATGTATGAGAACTATCAATGTTTGAAGCTTCCTCCATCCTTGCAAGATATCAAACTTCAACACAAAACATGCACAATAATTCCAACAGCTAAATCTCTAGCTATCAATGACAATCACATGAGCAAAAACTATGCTCTGATACCACCTGATCTGAAAATAGGGGGCTAACTTTTTTTTCTATGCAAGCACCCTCTACTCCATTAAAATAAACTTTTCAGGACCTTGCTCAATGTCTTAGTTATGCAAGAGGTTTTATGTGTCAAGTTCATGCTTCTTTTAAATGTTTATGTGTGAGGTCTTTAAAAAGTTAAATATGTGTTTTAAACAAATACACAATAAACATAATTTGCAGCAAATAAACCAGCAAACTCACAACAATAACATCTCCTTGAGCCTCCATCAATGGACTAGGCTCTCTGGGATTAGTTTTTCAAAGATTCATTTACAAGATGATGCTCAACTCCAATGGATTTACTGACTGTACCATTGGGTTCAGAATACATAAAAACCCCAAAAATGACTAATAGAACTCTGAAAACGGATTATGGCTCATCCGGGCATGACCTCTTCTACATGTGGCCCTAAGCTTCCTTGAGCTTCCTTGTGGAAAAATCACTTGTAAAAGTCCTCAAATGCCTCTGAAACCTATCCCAATGTGTTCAGAGCATAACAATTAGCCAAAAATGACTATTCAGTCACAGAAAACAGACTTGGGCTCATCTGAACATGACCTCCATCAATGGGGGCCCTAAGCTTCCTGGAGCTCCCTGAAACTTCAATGGTGTAAAACATGCAATAGAAGTCTCCAAATTCCTTTGAAAATAGTGCCAATGGATTTAGAACATCCAAAAACCCCTAGTTGGGCTTTTTCGGCACCTCATTTGGCCAAAAAATGAAGAAGATAGGCCTCCTGCCATTTTCCTCCTTCAAGCTTGTTGTCTCTGGTTCGCCAAAACACACCTCTGTCTGTCCAACCTAGCCTCTATGCATTTTTCTGTGCTTAAACCCAACACCACGCACATACCCACAAAACATGCTAAACTTTCGAACGGTTAGGGAACTAAGCCCCTAAATCCCGGAGGTGTTGAGCGCATGAGGGCCATGTGGCCAAGTCTTAACGCGCAAAAAGGGCTCTAATGCAAAATGGCATGAGCACTTGACAAGTGGCAATGGATGGAAAGGCGGTTGCATGATCATTGGGTGCACGCATTCATTTTTTGAGGCGGGGTCAAATGGGAGAACGCACCGCAACCGGACGCGCCCCAACATACCACATGGTCAAACTTAAATAATTTTTAAACCCTTTGTTTAACAAGGACCACCATGTGGGCTAGTGGTAGCCCACACATTACCAAAGTGTTGAACCTTGGGGGGGAGGTCCGGGGTTCGATTCCCACAGACTCCAACACCCTTTTACCACCATTACCAAAAAACGGTGTGCCACGTGGCACCGTACAACCGACCAAAAACTGCCACGTCAATGCTAACTCAGCAGCTTGCCAACTCAACATCATTCCACGTCACTGGCCAACTCATCATTCGGTCATGACACGTAGGTTGTACGGACTGTACAGTCAGCATTATTTTTTGCCTGTTTGGCAATTCGAACAGATCGTGATATCTCACTCATCTGATGTTCGTTTGACTCCGTTCGAAGTGCATTGGGTTTGTAATAACGAGGGCTATGCACCTGTTCGTTTTGAGGCGATTCCAAACACTTTCATTTTTGGGCTAAATTTTGACCCCTGGTCCAGATTCTGATCATATATTGACAAGGACCTTCCCTTCATCTAGTAGTTCGTCCTTGAATTTTGTTTGGGACTCCCAACACTATTGTTTCCTCTACATGTTCTTAAGTGTATAAATCTTAAATATTCTCATGAATATGACTGTCAAGAAGTCTTCAAAGAGATTGGAAAACTAGATTGGACTATTACCTCATCTAGTAGATCCAATTCCTATGGGTCCGAGAGAGTGCATATTCCTCTAGACAAATGTTTGTCATATATACTAATTTGATTCCCTTTTTTCCAAATGATATTTTGAATAAATTTCATGTCATTATTTCTCATCTTGGTGTCTTGTCAAAACATTATTTTCATACTATGATTGTGAATTAACATCATTACTCCATCTTGCTTCATTATAGTTTCTAACTCCTTTTAGATACAAATCTTCACATTAAGGTTTTTAATACGTCAGTTGAAGGAAAACATAATAATTTAATGGATCACTAGATATTCATGAGGTAGAGATATACAAAGTATCAGATAGGAGTTTATTTTAGGGTTTTCAGCGGCTAAGTGGCAAATTTGACAGTGTAGTGAGCCGCTGAAAGCTCTAACTTTCAACGGCTAAAGGGAAAAATGCAAGACCAATGAGCCACCAAATGTGCTAAAGAGTCCATAATTTAATTCTTTCTGCCCAGATCGTGTTTTTTGAGTTCCAGAACATGTGGGAATGGTATCAAATTAAAGATAATAACTATCAGAAGTTAAAATAAACCATAAAATCTGATTTAAGGAGTGAAAATAAACCATAAAATAGTTGAATACCACCAAATTACTAAATCACACAAAAAATTTGTAAGTACTGACCTTCAAAATCTCAGCTATGTAGAGTCTAATCAATTCAATGTTTCTCTTCTTGAAAGAGAATTGAAATCAAGATTTCATAAAAAACCAGAACACCATTCCATCAACACCATTTCATAAATTACTCATGCAACTATAGAAAATTAGTGTCGCAACTATAGCACATTTGTCGTAACTGAGATATATATATATATATGATTGATTTAGTCGGTCTTCCGATGAATTCAGTCAAATTGACCAAACAATAAGTTAATGATCGTTTGATTCTCACACGTGCCATAGTTGGTCATTATAACGTCTAAAGTTGGAATGTTGGTCGCTAGAATGACCAACGTTGAATGTTGGTCGCTAGAGCGGCGAACAGTTGGACCCCGAAAAAAAAAAGTAAATTTAGTCCAAAAAAAGCAAAAAAATTACGACGAAATTTTAAACCGTCGTAATTTTCGCCCAATGTAGTAGTGGCGGGATGGGATCCAAGTGTCGGAGACATCCCGTCGGGCTCCATTTCATAGAATAGTTAGCTTACTCCCTATAGAAAGTAATGGTTATGTTGCAAATAAGTCAAAATCTTTGATTTATTGAACACTGACTTGGTCTTTAAACACACGGTCTCTACCATTTCATGTGGCAGTGTTGAAGGACACGTTGTTGCTGGAATATCCTTGAGTTTACAAAGTATTTCCTGTTGCAAACATCCAGAATTCGGATTTCCAAGCAAGGAGAGAGAAGGTTGAAGATTTGCATATCCAATATCTGTAATCTGGTTTTTATTTAAATGTATTGTTTAAACATTTTACATTGTGGATTTTTTTGCCAAAATCCAACGACATAAATATGGATGAAATCACAATTTTATGTTGTTTAAATTGAATTTTTGAATGCATAAAGAGATTCATTGTGCTGGAAAACCCTAGGGGCACTCCGATTATGTAGACTAAGCCACTCAAATATGGAGATCCAACAATTTATTGCCAGATTTCTAACAAAATTAAACAGAAAATATCCCTGGAAAAGGGCCAGGGCCAAAGCGTAGAACATTTAAACTATGGCTTATTTAAAAACCTTTTTTAAGAAATCCCCAATTTCTAATAAATCCTGAATTTCTAATAGTCCGGATTTACACAGTTCCTCATCATAGTTCCATGTTATTTGTTGAAGAAGCTACGGTCTAGGTCCCACAAGTACATCAAAAGTTGTGTAATACCAATTATGAATGGAAATGTAAAGCCAAAACAGAGAGGGAATATATCATTAGTGCTACATAAGGGAAACCTAAATCAATTATACGAAGGGTGACCTAACATGTATGTAAGGCGGGTCGCCATCTAGACCCCTATTAAATCAATAATTATATCTTCTTTAATTCCTTAAAATAAATCTTTGTTTTGTAGAATTAATGCATCTTTCTTTAGATCAAGTCAAATGCTCTAAAAGGAAAAAACATGTCAATGATCAACAAGAATTTCTGACCCACCTCGTAGGCAAAACACTTAAAAAAAACTCATCAAAGTGCTCAAAATAACGCATGAGAAAAAATTCACATGTACAAAAAGGCAACAAAATCTACCATCACTCATATGGCTCAATATGCCAATATCCTGGGGTGGTAGGTGCGAGAGGCTCATCTGTAATCCTGAAGGAAAGCAAGAATAAAATTTTGCATCGGGAGAAACAACAAATAATTAAGCAGAATCCCTTGCCTCATTCCAAGGAATGGTCCTCCAAATTCCATAAGGCTTTGGAAATCTAGAATGTTTTGATTTGTGGTGATTCGTCTCTCATAATCGGTCAAGTGCAAAACAAAAACTCTAGAAATCCTCCCTCCATTTCCAAAATCATTGCTAGAATCAGAGGAATGGTATGTAGCTTCAAGTTCATATATTTTATTTACATTCTTAGTTTGAGTAACAACCAAGAGGACAGCATGGAAAATAAAGTAGTTTTATTAGCTAAATGGGGTTGCTCCCTCCACATACTTAATTCCTTGATGACAATTATTAGGAGTTATATGCCCTGGTTTTGAACTGATATCCGACACTGGAAGCAGATCAAAGAGGAACAAGTCATTAAAATAGTATTTCCCTTCATTCTCATCACAAGATTGAGATTTTTCTATTGTGGTGGGAGTTTAAGCATTGATTGGATGGAGAACTATGGTGCAGGTGAGATATTGTAGGGTTTCATCATGGGGGTTTCTCGTCCTTTGGCAACTTTGGATGGATCATTGTTTGGCTTTTGGATACTGCATGCTATGTTGAGTTGGTCGTGGTCAAACCAACGCTTTGAGGAAGCCATGATAATTTTGGTGGGGCCGATTCATAGCTGGGAAATGGGTTTTTGCGGGGTTCATTGAAATGGTCTTATGGAATTCTGGAAAACTAAATCAGTGATGTTCATCTAGGAAAATTCTCAATGGTTAGTGAGTTGGGTTTATTTAGAATGACATCGGGTCCTTACATAGTTTGCTGGGATGGATTCTTAACCCATTTAGTCTCCCTGTTCATTGAGAGTGGCATGGAAGAATGTAAGCCTCTTGGTGAGTGTGATCAATGGGGAGGCAATGAGCAGTGTCATACCTTGAAGCTCCTGGCTATATTGATGAATATCCCTCGGGAGATATTCTCATGCTTAATACAGAGCATGAATAATCATTTAAACATTCAAATGGAAAAGAATATAGAGTGAAAAATAGAGGATCAACTCTTATTTTTTATAGATTCAATGAAAGAAGCCACCCTGGTAGATGTCACTATTAAAAATATAGTGAGGATTAGTTTTTTGTCTAGTAAAATTACATAAAGTGTAAACATAAGTTATCTCATTGAAAGAATAAGTCCCATCCATTGATCGTGTTCAAGATCTAATGGTTGGGATCGATTGGGTAGGACCCACATGGACCTCAAAGAGATGTCAAAAGGAAAGCAAATAAATATACCTAGTGAGCGAGAAGAACTCGAGCTAGACGGAGGCCGAGCTAGCAGAGTAAAGAAAAAGAAAAACTTGTACAGTTCCGTACAATTTGTACTAGGTATGACTGAGCTACGAGCCGATCATATCTATCAAGTTAGCAAGAGGAAGGCCTAGTTAGGGCCAAACACTTATGTGCAAGAGAAAACTGATGCATTACTCATCTCTGAGATATATAAAAGGAGTAGCCCCCATCTGTACAACTAGTAACAGATCCGTATGTGTCTACAGTACAGATCAATACAACAATAGAGAAAGGGTTGTAAGATGTTTTATGTGCATTGTATTTCAATATGAAATAAATAAAAACCCTTTGTTCATCTATTGTGCAGAGTAGTTGTTATGTTCCATATATATATATATATATATTCTTTAATTTTTACATCGTATCAGAGCTAGGTCAAATCGAACAACTCTCACCAAAGGAAAACTCCAGATAAATGGCAGAGGATGTCTACAAAGCATGTCTTTCTTGTACCTACACCAATGATATTTGGTACATAGACAATGGAGCATCCGGTCATATGACTGGTCATAAACACTACTTCAACAGTCTACGCGAAAAGGAATTTGGGTTCGATATTTTTCTTGGTGATGATTATGCTTATCATCCAAAAGGAATAGGAGCTATAAAATTTGAGAGGGAGTCCAGTAAACCTCTCTATATTTCAAATGTCCTTTATGTTCCGGGACTAAGGAAGAATCTGGTCTCAGTTCAAAGATCGAAGGGCTTATATTAAACCAAAAGGTCTAAGTGAGGGATCTGAGCAAGTTATTGGAATAAGAAAGGACAAGCTATATAAGTTGTAGTTCGACTCTCATTATGCTCTAGCAAGCAATAATAGAACCAAAGACTGTGAGTTATGGCATAGGCGTGTGGCCCATCTTAGACATGGAGCTCTTAAAATTATGGGCAAGATTGTGAAAGGAATGCCTTCCTTCTTCACATAACAGCGTGAGGTATGTAAGAGATGCACTCTAGGTAAATATGTAAGAGCACCCTTCCCTAAGAGCGATTCTAGGTCCAAAGGTATATTAGATTTGATTCATACTGACATCTGTGGTACCATGTCTTCCTTTTCCATAGGAGAGAAATTTAGATACTACATCACCTTCATAGACGAATTCTCTAGAAAAAATTGAATTTATTTCTTGATAGGAAAAACCTCAGAAGAGGTGCTCAAGAGATTTCAAGAATTCAAAGTTTTTGTTGAAAATTCACTGATCAGCTTGACCGCAACATTTTATATATCAATATAAAGCTACCAATTCTTGTAAAAAAATATGCCAATACTCATATGTAGTCGTTCATACTCCTTTCGTATTATGTAGTATGGAGGTAGAGAGAGTATAAGTTTATATTCTACGCCCAAAGTAAAGCTCATCATGATGCAGTTCTGATATAAGTTACATTCTATGACGAAGAAAACACAGGAACCCTAAGTTATGAATAAGAACAATATCTATACACACAACTTGAATTTGTATTGCTTTGCATTTCAGTTTGCTCCTTATCAGCAACATAACTGAATTATATTATGTAGTATGGAGGTAGAGACACTATAAGTTTATAAATTTATAATCACCTATCCTATGCCCAAATTAAAGCTCATCATGATGCATTTCTGATATAAGTTACATTCTATTGCAAAGAAAACATGGGAATCATAAGTTACGAATAAGGACAATATCTATACACATAACTTAAATTTGTATTTCTTTGCATTTCAGTTTAGTCCTTATCAACAACAAAACTGAATTCTTCTTAAGAAGTGATGGTAGCTCCCTTTAAAAGAGGAATAATGCAATGCTCAACCAAAGAAAACAAGTTGTTATAACAATTGTGTAGCGAAGCAGAAGTACAGAAAGAAGTACAGAAATACGGAAATAGAAATATCCAAGACTATAATCGCTACAATTATTATGAGAATTCTGCACTATCTACTATTGACATTTACTAAGGAATATTATCGACATCTAATATGGGAATTAACTAATTTATTGCAATTATAGAGGAAAGTTTGCATTTAATGAAAAGAGATCATTGAGTGATTGATAGAAGGAATTTATCTATATTTTTGAGTGATCATCTAGCAAAAATTTCTTTGTGGCCATGTCAACAGAATGTCATTCAAAAAAGTTGGGATAGCCACTTTTCCCATTTTTCTTTCATTTTACCAGTGCTACCAAAACTTTGTTTCATAATTGCTTGGATATTATAAAGACCACCTCTACAAACATTGTGCAATGAAAAGAGCAACTTTTGAGCTCGTAATATGTAGTGCATGGGTGGGAAATGGTGGAAGAAGGATTTCTCTATTCGTTTGCAATATGGATAAGCAATTAGGCTACATGAAATCCCATAAGCCATATTTCACATAGGAAAGGAGAGAATTGTGTTTCTACAAAGAGAGAACAAGATTTATTATTGAAAATTACTAAAAGAGCCTCAAGGCGATTTTCTTTGTTTGACTATATGAGTGGATAAACCTATATTTTTATTACTTTCATAACCCAATGAAAACAAGATTTAATATCACTAAAGTTTCACATGGAACCTAGGCATAGGGTCACTAAACGAGAGAAGGCAAGCTCTATCCACCATGCACTAAGCCAATGATTGGCTTAGTGCATGGTTTTCAATGTAGGGCAAAGTACATCCATGCTATGCATTGGATAGAGCTTGTCATGCATTTGTTCCTTATGCCTTATGGTCATCGAGTGAAATTCGGTTAGTCCAACCTCATTCCAATTGCAATCACCTCCCAGTCCGGCCTCGTTCCAATTGTGATCACCTGCTAGTCCAACTGGTCGCCCCCTTTCCTCATGTTCGATGTCAGTGCACCGCATATGTGAAAGACATGATGCACATGCAGAGCACGGGATGGTGAATTAAGGAAATTAATGTTGGTAGTTGGTAATTCAACTCATAAATATCTATCCACCATGCACTAAGCCAATGATTGGCTTAATGCATGGTTTCCAATGTAGGGAAAAGTACATCCATGCCATGCATTGGATAGATATTTCCATGCATCCATGGCTTATGCCTTATGGTCATCGACTAAATTTCCATCAACTCTTTCTGTCAGTCTGACCTTGTTAGGGCTTGTTCCAATTGCAATCAACTGCCAGTCCAGCCTTGTTCCAATCAGACTCACCTTCTAGTCTGGCTAGCTGCCCCTTTCCTCGCGGCTAATGCCAATGCACTGCCAGTGTGAAAGACATGACACACATGCAAATCACGGGTCGATGAATTAAGGCAATTAACATTGGTAGTTGGTAATTTAATGTTCTTCCATAATATTACCAACTGACCATGATTTTGGGCTTCCACCTTGAATAAGTTCATGATTTCTTTTTTAACCTCCAAAAAAATTGAGGTTGTGAAACTCTGCATGCGCAAAACCAGTAGGGAAATCTTTGTAAATTTTCCATCAGTTGGAAGAAGGCCTGGAATTTGACGTTCCATAGGACGTTTTTTTCATTTTAAGACGTATTTGACAGATAGATACCAACTATGCACGTCAACATTTACCGGCATGTAAAATTTGAAGCCGTCAAATCTAATTTTTACTAGGTAAAGTATCCGTCATAATTTCTGGTAGGTACTTACCTTACTTAAGGTCTACCGAAACCTACAACATCTACAAACTTGACAAAGATTTGTTCTAAGAGTAAATGAAACAATAAATGAAATTTGGCGTTGCCTTACTCCTAGTCTGCTTACACTTCAATGATTTACTCAAAGTTTAGATGTAAAATTTGGACTCAGCCACTATTGTTGGCTTGCAATTTGCAAGGAATTTGGTGGAAATGATTTATCTATGCTTCTATCTCCCCACAAAAATAGATAGTATTTTTTCTTTTGAAGTTATAGAAGCAAGCTCTATATAAGAGAAAAACAAAATTGACACTCATGAATATGCCAAAAACATAAAATGACGGGCATAAAAACCAAATAACCGTCACCAATATTTCATTTGAAAGGTAAGGGAAATTCGAAATTCCAGGCCTGGTTGGAAGCAATCTTGCCATCAGTCTGGATAAAGGTCAATTTTACCAGTCACGCCCATCATTGTTGAGTTGAAATTTATGATGATAACCCTGAAATTGAATTCTCTTTTACAGTTTTTTTCTTATTCTTTAGAAATTTTGAAACTACAATCCCACCTTGTTTAAAAAACTCAATTTCTCTCAAATAAAAATGTAATTTACAAGTTTTTAGAATCTTTGAATTTTTTAGAAATGTGATTTAATTTTTTTCGATCTACGTGAAACATCCAACTTGCAATTCCTGCATGAATATGTACTTGTGATTCCTTCATAAAGAGGCATTTTAGCTCACGCCTAACAACACCCTGAAAGATGGATCCGCTTGTTAAACATTTACAAGTTAAACTATAAACATGTTTCCTATTCATAGTTATGCTCATTTTATGGGAAACAATCATGAGAAATATGCATGGTAGATTATCTCATTTTCTGACAAACGCTCCTTAGAAATCTACATGGTTTTTCGTCAAAAATCCCAACTCTTCAACGTAAAAGTATTAGCTAGGTCATGGATTTTTGCTGAAGTAATTAATTAACTCCATTATTGAGATTCATCCTTTAAAATCTTTTGTTTCGTTCTGATCTCTTCATCCCCTATTGGCCTTACTCTATTTTTTTAGAATCTTGCACCGATTTCATGTGCGATAATCACTGTAGAGACCAACTTGTCACATTATTTTATAGTTGTTTTCTTTACATTACATTATTTTATAATTATTTTGATTTTACGTGTAATTCGTCAGCCCCTTTCTTTGCATGCACATCAAGTCTTTCACATTGGCAATGCACTCGGATTAAGCTAACTATGCAACCTTTTGGGTTTGTCGTCTATCGTATATGTCTCATCTCCGACAAACCCAAAAACCAGTCTCTCAAGTCTCTGTTCCGTCTCAACATGGGCCCATCATTGTTCACATCGCCCGTTCCATTTCAAATTCAATGCCGAATGCACTCAGGGTGGCTCTTAGCTTGATGTCCCATATCAAATTCAATGCAAGGTGGCATATGTAGGTTCAAATGCCCCACTCCCGCATCCGAGCTCCCCTCCTTCCCAGATAGTTGAGCTATGAAACAGAAACAAGACCTCCCTACAGTAAGATCCAGAACAAGATGAGAAACAATTTGAGATTGGTTTGGTGTGATTTGGGTAAAAACTTACCATGAACATCGGTGCCCTCTTCCCTTGGGCATTGAAGCTACAATGGCGGTCAAGACCATCCAATCTTTTTGCAACCATACTAGTTCTTCGACATCTTAAGAGTAGTCACGATGGACCACTTTAGCTAGTTTGTTTTGATGTTTTAAAGTGCACTTGGCCAATGATTCGGACTATTTTGTGATAGTTTCATAAGCTTATTCTTCGGTAAGTGAAGAAAACAAAGGGAAGAGGGTGTCACAGTGATCAATCATTGGAATGGTGAGGTGGTGCACTAACATGTAAGTGAACAAACCAAAGGGAAGAGGGCGTTGATGTTCACGGTGAGTTTTTACCTAAATCAAACCAAACCAATCTCGAATCATTGTTCGTCTTGTTATGGCTCTTGTTGCAGGGGAGGTCTTGTTTTCATTTCGTAGCTCAATTGTCTGGGTAGGAGGGGAGATCGAACATGGAAGTGGGGAATTTGAACCTATGCATATCACCCTGCATTAAATTTGATATGGGACGTCAAGCTACGATCCACCATGAGTGCAGTCGGGATTGAATTTGAAATGGAATGCGTGACGTGAACGATGATGGGCCAATGTCTAGACAGAACGGAGACTTGGGAGATGGGTTTTTGGGTTTGTCGGAGATGGGATGTATAATGATCACCAACAAAACCAAAATGTTGTATAGTTAGCTTACTCCAATGCACTCGCATCATCCGCGAGGAAAGGAGGCGGCTGGTCGGATTGGCAGGTGATTGTGATTGGAACGAGGCCTGATTTCCTGCGGGATAATCATTGCAGAGACCAACTTGTCACATTATTTAATATTTATTTATTTTATATTACATTATTTTATAGTTATTTTGATTTTACTTGTAATTCGTCATCTTGTGCTCTGCATGCACGTCAAGTATTTCACAGTGAGGAAAGGGGGCGGCTGGCCGCACTGGCATCAATCGCGAGGAAAGGGGGCGGCTGGCCGCACTGGAAGGTGATCGTCATTGAAACGAGGTCGGCTTGGCAGATGATTACGATTGGAACGGGGCTGGACGAGGTCAGAATGACGGAAATACACTCAAGGACCATAATGCAATGAGCAGACGAACAAGATGAGAATGCAAGATCTTCTAATTGTAATAGTGGAGTCAGAACTTGCTCAAGAGGGCACAAAATACTGCATTAAACACCAAATACTACATAAATTCACCATTGGGTGCCCACACTCGCTTGAAGGATGCATGCTGACCACACACCTCCAATTTGTACAGAAGACTGCATTAAACACCAATTACTACATAAAGTGACCATGGGGTCCCCACACTCGCTTGAAGGATGCATGTTGAACAGACACCTCCAATTTGTAGGGAAATATCCACATGGATATAAGTGTGTCCAGAATAACTACTATCGACTCAGAAATGTAGAGTGATTGATGCCATAATTCTACAAAATTTAGGTTGTGGAAAATGAAACAATAGTCTAATTCCACGAGGGTGGGTGGTTGTTGTCATTATATTGAATCACAGTTTGGGTATATTGAAAAAAGGATTGAAAGGGAAAATAAACTTAATTATGAATTTGGATTCGGCAATTCGGTCCCATATGTGTTTGTTTTGTGTATTATGGTTTTTCGAAGGGTCAATTTTGGTAGTGTATGTTGACCCTACTAGTGGTTTAAGATTTAAGTATGGAATCTCCTCCATATATTTTTAGGCTATACATCTCCTCTTAGGCCTTGAAAGACCTAGAGGTGGACTTTATGTTTGTAAGCCATTAATTTTCTGATTAAACGAAACAAGAAAAATAAGGGATTAATTTTCAAAATTGTCTTCAAAACTAAAATTATAGTTGTGAAGAGAAAGTAATCAAATTTACCTTCCAGAGCCACAGTTTCATGATGGATGTCTCGGCCATAGAAAATAATGCTTAAAGAGCGAAGAGGGAAGATATAAGCAATCATTGATCTCTAAAAACACTGAAAACCTGAAAATTTCAAACCAAAGGAGCCCCCATAGAGCCCTCACTTTCAATGACAGTTGAGGCACCAATTCTAGAACACTTTCCACTACATAATATGCTCTACATATCCACACCAACGAAGCACATGACATTTCCATCAAGACTGCAAGTACCCACTTGGAAATTATGGCAGCCCTCAATACCATTTCAGGCTTTGAATGAGAACCTGTCCTAACCTTAACTGGCCTTACAGGCTTCTCTATGTTGAATCTGGCGAAGCCCATAAAGCAAGAGACAAACTTCCCTCTAGAAGACATTGTAGGAATGACCCAACTCATGTTGATTCTCCTTCTACCATCTCTTATCACGTGTATGGTTTTTTGTGTACCAACCAATTAAGGGGATGAATTTAATGCCGCCTTCATGTGATAGTACCCAAATGTTGAATTTATCTCTGTATTTTTAAACACGCTTGTGTGTATCAGACACTGGTGTAAAGTTATAAACTCCCTACCATGATGATGTATACAAACTATCGTTTATCCAATGTAGAACCTTTGATTGTGTGCTCCCTCCACACTTTGAACAGACCCACAACACATTCTTCCAAGTTTTGCTATCAATGTCATTGAGAGATAAACACATCTACAAATAGATATAGTTTGGGGTTTTATATAGTAATTGATAAACTACAGAATTGTGAATGGACATGGCCCGAAATTGTGGAAATATTCTCGAAGAAAGGCAACATATAGTATTGGGTAAATTGTCCTACGATTACGAAATCTCTTTTTTCCTTGAGGCGTTCTCTCAAATCTGTCCAACTGAATTGTAGCCCATCTAAACAAATCGCACATGTCTCTTCCTTTAATCGGTTCTCAGCCACGGATTTCGCAGGAAAGAGCCCATGGATTTAGCAGGAAAGAGAGGAGACAAATAGTTACAATTAGAAACATTGAAACTAAACAAGGGATTTGGTAAACTTATGGGCCAAGTATCGGGTCGAGTTTGTCTTTGGTAGTTCTACAAAGTTGTTTTAGGGTTTTGTATGGTTTGAATATGGTTTTGATTATTTTCTTAGCTAAGAGTTTCGACATTATATCGGTGGTGCCTTGGATATAAGGTAGAGATATGAGGGCACGAGGCAGGGTGGAGGGGGAGGTAATATTAGGTTTAGGGTTGATGGCTGCACGGAAAGCTTGGTTGATTTGAGAGAGGGAGAAGCCATTAGATAAAAGGATTTTGGCTAGGTGGGCATTTTCCTTTGAGGGGAAGAGATACAGATGGCCTGAGTGGCCAGGGTTTTAAGGACAACGAATTTTTGAGTTGGATGATGGTGGGAGTTGGAATTGAGGTATCTATCAGTGTGATTTTTATTCGTGTAGACTTGGTGGGAGATGAAGCCATTTGGAAGGCGAGAGATGAGAACATATATGAAAGGGATTGAGTTTTCCTTTTCGTTTTCCATGGTGAATTGGATGTGGGGGGGAAGGTTGTTAAGATGATTGAAGAAATATGTTAAGTTGGCTTGGCCATGAGGCCAGATGACAAACGTGATCAACAAAATGAAACCAACACTTAGTTTTGAGGTGAAAGTTCCTTAAGGCTAAAGTTTCAAAATGTTCCATGAAAATGTTGGAAACCACTGGGGATAATGACGAACCCATCGTTGTGCCATCAGTTTGTTCATAGAAAACCCCTTTGAAGGTGAAAAAGGTTGAAGAGAGGCAAATTTTTATGAGTTCTAGAGTTTCAGGGTCTACTATGTTGGAGATTAGGGAAAGGGATTCAAACACAAGGATTTTGGTGAAAAGAGAGACCACGTCGAAGATGACCATAATGTCTTGTTCCTCAAGGTGGAGATTGTGGGTTTTATGAATAAAGTCAGTGGATTCTTTGCTAAAGGAGAAGGTTTTATCGACGAAGGATTGAAGTTTATCATAAAGAAAACGAGCAAGGGCATGAGTGGGAGTTCCTATATCGCTCACTATGGGCTTAAGAGGAATATCATTTTTATGAATTTTGGGTTGCCCAAAGATCCTTGGGGTTTGGGGGTTATGATGAAGGAGGTACTTTTGGATAGAGGGATTAAGGGAGGAAGATTTGATGGCTTTAGTAACCAGGCTAGTGATAGCATTAATAGGAATTTTATTAAAATTTTTGTAAGTGGAGGAGGACATAGGGTTGAGTAATTTAGATTCATAATGGACGGTATACATAATGACAATGGAATTACCTTTTTCATATTTGAGGATAAGGATATCGGGGTTATTATTAAGCTAGAAAATGGAGGAGATTTGTTATTTAGTAATGTTAGGTTTATTATATCAACGACTAATTTTTTCTCTAATTAATTTTATTTATATTTTTTCTCATCACCTTTAAATAATTTATCTTTATCTCAATGGCTACTTTCCATTGGATTTTTCTCTCTCCCTCAATGATCACTTAATCTCTTGTCTTATAAATAAGAAACTCAACACTCTGTTCCACCATACGAGATTTTTATGTCCTTGAAGATGGGTGGAGTTTCCACTCGAAACATCAGACGTTTCGAAACCTTACACATAGTGTTTTTCCAGAAAAAACTATATCATTATGAATAACTATGAAAATTTACACACTCAAACATAATGTTTTGGTTGGGATATTGAAATAAATAATTTAATAAATAAAAAAATTACAATAATTACTTTAAAATATTATATGAATATCCGTTTTAAGTCATGTTATACTATTCAACTTAGTGTATGAGTGTCGTTACATACTAAATACCTTGTCCAAGAAACTCGAAAAAAACAAAATCCAAAACACATGGAGTATCTATTTATTATCTCTCTTATGTGTAAAATCGTCTTAGCAAACTATAACAACTTATCTTATCTTTTACATTCTCTAAATAGTAAAATAGTGTTAATCTAAGCTAATATAAGCATTGAGATCAATATGATAGGGTGGTTTTTTAACGTCCTTCATGGATTGGAACTAATACATTTTCTCTTCTTCATGCAACTCCTTCTAACTATGAACGTCGTCAATACATTTATGTTGTCCCTCCAGATAGACCCGTTTTTTGGATGAGGAACCCACCATGCCTCCACTTTCTCTTTTTCCTTCCCATTCTCATGAAAACAACAATTATCTGTCATGTTTTTCCATGATAATCATCATCCTCATGGGTGTAAACGACTTTGCTAATATCCACTGAAGCCTTTCCATGCGAAGTTATGATCCAATTATTCTTATAAGTTTATCATATCATAAAGAAATTGAAAGGATTGTGCTATAGAACAAGGTATATATATGTTGAGAAATAATTTTCTATAATCAATATATGCATATCTTACCTAGAATTCAAGGAAATCCAGGAAGTGGGTGTGGGGATATGGCAAAGAACACGCAACAGTAGGTATGGAAGAAAAGACAAATTTAAGGGGAGAACGAAAGAGCGGGCTTTATGAATTTAAATTTCATATTTCGTATTTTATATGGAAATGCGTGTTTTATCGTCGAATCCTATAGACTTCCCTAATTGCATGGATAGATCTTATATAGAATGCTTGCAGGCGGACGTGAGTTTGACAGTGTGTGTAAGCGACGACTTCGTTTCTTGGTGAGGGTTATCTGTTGTCGAGGTTTCATGTCATCCATGGCTCATGGGTGCCATGTCCATGGGAAACCATAGGAAATTGGGAAACCTAGTCATTGTCTTAGCCCAATGATTGGTTTGTTGCATGATGGATAATATTTTCCAATATTTAGTCACTCATATATAGTGCAGTACAAAAACTTACGTAACCTTTATTAATTAATATATAGTGAAGTAAATACATAGCCAATCCTTAGGCAAGTAATATGCACCATGCACTAATTCAATCCTTGATAGTGTGTCTTTTCCAACCTATTCTTTTTATGGTGAGTAGTGAGGTATCCAGAGGACACAAGAAGATTGCACACGACCAATGATTAGCTCACTTCATGGTGCATAATTTTCTCTGCATTCTTGACGGAAGAATATATGCATGATGCATTAAGCCAATGATTAGTCTGTACAAAATTTCTTCTGGCCATTGGATATCACACTATTCACCATCCAACGGACATGATGGAAAGGGGAAATTCCTAACCATTGGTTTAGTGTATGGTGCATATCACTCGTCTTTTTTGACACAATGGTACCTACTACCAATCATTATCGAATAGAATTGTTTAGAGCTCTAATTTAAATTATGAACTTGGTTTCCAACCATCCCCTATGTACTAATACACACTGCAGTATAGACACTTACATGACCTTTAGTAATGAATATGCGTTGCAGTAGAGACACTTATGTAAGTGAACCCTAAGTGTAGAAGACAAACCATATCCACTATGCAATAAGCCATTGATTGACCTAAGAGAAAATTTATGTTTCATCTTGAAGTACATACATGCATGGATGAGGCATTATGGATGCACGATAATATGCATGAGGCATGAGCCCATGACTTTCGAGATACATCAAATCGATAATATATATTTTTGACAAAGCGCTCTCCTCGTTGTTGTTCCTTAGGACTGAGGAGATCTCCTATACACATTATGTTTCACATTATGTTTCTAGCACCCCCTGCAGACTTTGAGGGCAGTGTAAATTGAACACCATGCATTCAATTCCGATGTGTCCCTTACCAAACCCAACCTAGACAAGGGATGAGGATGAACTAGACTTTGAGCACGAACTAGACTACAGACTGAATTTTCTAGAAATTATGAAAAGAAGCAACACATAGGGACAAGCATGAACTCTAACAACATAGTGAAGGAATTGGAACAATTTGAATGTATGCATGATTTGATAGCAACAAGGCAGTCTAGATGATTTTGAATTGCACAAAATCAAACAACCAAGCAAATAAAAAAAAATCCAAGGTACGCTCGCATTTTCCCTTTTCCCTCTTTTATTTGAAATCCTTTGTAACAATGGTGTAAAACCCTAGATCCTTGAGAGCCCAAGATAAATTGATCTAATCGAGAGATATCCTTGGTGATTTCCTTGGATTGGACTTCGATTACGACTGTGTAATCAGACGTAGGAGGAGGGGGCTCAACCAAAGACCTACATGGTTAATTCGTTAGAGACCAAAAGTCTAATTCTCGCATTTCCCAAGTCCAATTCGTTCTCATCCCTCACCCAAGTTGGGGTTCAAAAGCATGAGGTTGAAATTGAATGAAACACACTTAATTTTCACCACCCCCAAAGTTTATAGGAGATGGGAACGAAATGTTTGCAGGAGATATCCTCAGTCTCAAGGAACAATTGTGGAATTAGAGGAATGAGGAGGGAGCTTGATCCGAAAACGAAGGTATTAACGAAGGTATTATTGATCAATTTACAAGTTAGTTTATGTATTTAAATTGCAATTGGATCGAGAATGAGAAATACATAAACATTACAAATTACGGAAAAATGAATGAATAAGAATTGTAAAATGAAGAAATGACACAACATAAAAGAAGAGACAAACACAAGGTTACTGACGGAGTTCACCCCGCCTGGGATACATCTCTGAGTCTAATTCCAATATGAGCGACAACTTCATTATTGATGTCAAATGTTGAAATTACATAAAAAAATTCTCCCAACCCGCATATAATTATATCTCAACAAGGCTTTGGCTAAAACCCACTTCTCCAATATTCTATGCAGGGAATATCTCTACATTTACATAGCAATTCTTCCCAAAAAAAAAATCCGCCCTCAACAATGGAAAATACCTTGGTTTAAATACCAAATGATCATGGATAAATTGGTTTAAGATCCACTTTAAAAGGGATTTGAAATATTTGATCCAATTCAAATGGGATTTTGGAATATTTAATTAACCATACAAAATATTTGGATTAGCCATAATATATGGTCAAAATTCCAAAATATGTTTTAAATCTTAACCACTCATCTTTTAATGGGATTAGGTATAATAATACCCCAAAACTAAACCATATCCCACAAATATATATGACTACAATAATATGTGGCCGTCCCTTTTTTTTAAGGGAGTTTGACTTGTATTTATCATATGGCATATAATAATACCAAAAACCATATTTAACCATCCCACGTATTCACTCCACTTTTTATGTGGTATTTTATATATGACACATTATCTTACCCAAATCCCCATGGAGACAATTTTGAATCCCATTACCAAACAATATCATTACCAAACCATATCTTATCGAATCTTGGAATGTTGAATTTGTTGGAGTGTTTGTAGGAGTGGATACTTAGGTAGGTCTTTTATGTCATCAAAATAATTTATGACTTTAAATAATTAAATGCAACCACCTTTTAAGAAGTGATACAGATGGCTTGTTGGATAACTTGTGGATATGAGTTCATTGGGTTCTCAGGGATGTCGTAGTTTCGAAACTCTCGTTGGTAGTTTCTCAATGAATTTTTTAACTTGGTCACCTTGACCAATCCCAGGGTGCCATGTGGCACCACTGGATTGGACCACATGCCATCAACAAAACGCTACCATGTGTCACAATAGGAACCTGCCACGTTCCTCTGTCATGTCACCTCTCCAACTGCCACATCACCTCTGCAGCTGCTATGTGTCACAACTGCATGCTTCCACATCTCACCATAGGAAATGCCATGTATCCTTGTTGACCTTTTTATTATTGGTCAAAAAATTCATAACACGATAAATTTGGCATACAAATTCGGATTGACAAGCTATTTATACCATCATAAAGGTCTCACCGAGCACTATGCAATGGTATAATTTTTTTCAACATTCAAAAAAATTCATTTTTGAGAGATCACAAATCCTCCTGGATCATTCGTCCCCACTAGAAAGATTTTGGACCACCAAAAGTTTTATTTATACATAAATAAAGTGAGGGTACTGCCTCCCCACTTGTCATGTATCCACTATCCAACCTACTTGGTTTATGATCACTTGGCTCAATGTTAAAAAGATCAAAACAACCATCATATTGTTGACAAACTTAATCATTCTATCATATTTACATAGATATTCATTCAATGTCGAAGCTACTATCCAAACACAACTAAATATCAACAAACTGAGACATAAAACCGAACTTGCATACGTTAAATAGAATCAACCCATAAAAATCTTGTCTTTCTTTACAGAAGAAGTGATAACTAATGGATCTTATTTTCTGTCAACCAAAGGATGTATATTGAGATCCGAGATGCTTTCATGCTATAACCCTCATGACGTACTTGTTTTTTGTCCTGAAATATTTGATCATAGTCAATATCAACCTTAACTATTTCATTTCCAAGATCACAATATTTTATCGAAATGAAAGATAAAACCTTGCTTGCATTTACTAACATCTTCATCTGCCCTATAGCAGCCAAAAACAAATCATTCTTCATCTTGTGATCTTTTACAATGTATTTGATCCCATATTTAAATAAGTGGTACTTATTATGCTCCCAAAAGAAAATGGATTTTCTATCATACAAGTATGGACTCCCTATTACAATCCCACAAATGTCTAAAGGGACTACATCCAATTCTACCTCATTTACAAACCCAAATGTGACAGAAAACTTTAATTTTCATTGATGAGACACATGTAATTTTTCATCTTCACAAACCCATCCCAAAGGGTATGGATTAGGATGAGGTTTCATCTCTGATCCCAAATTTCTAACCACCTGCTCAGAAATGAGATTTACCTAAGACCCACTATCAATAAGTATCTCAAATTTGGTATGCTTGGAAATCATTCATATGTGAAATAATTCAGTCTTCTTTCTTTCATAAGGGCTCATAAAAATCTTTGAAGTAGAAGAAAATGAACAATTAGCAACATAAACGTCACCTTTAAGACCCATGGAAATCACCTTAGATTCGTCTCCATAATCCAATCCATGACCTTGAACTATGGTCACGGTCTTTCTTTTGCCTTTCTGATGCCTATCCCATTTCGGCTTCAATATCGGATGTTGCAAGATACCAGATATAAAAAATATGCAAAACATAAATAAAATGGTAGAAATGGTAGAATAAGAGTAAAATATCCAGCATAATCTCCACAATAACACAGAAATGGTATAAGAACAACAATAGAAATAGCACTTTGATTCAGAAAGCAATGTTCACAGGCCTCTTTGAGGGGGAAACCTCCAATCGAGCAACACTCTGTTACAATAATCTCCAAGCTAGGGTTTTCATACCCTCGACCCTTATTTATACAAAATGTCTATCAAGAGAAGCATCTAGAGGAAGATCCTTCTAGAAGTGAAAGCTTCTATTAGGTCTTCTTACATCTGCCTTATTCTATTTTATTGAAAGGCCTTATTAATATTGACCTTTATTACATCTGATATGTTAATCTACCTATGTGCGGGTTAGGACCCTAACAGATGTTATTTCCAACATCGATCCACAACATGGCCCTTCTTTTCACAGTGAGAACAAATAGGCATCTCATCATTCCTCTTCACGGTAGCAGTATTTCTAAACTTTCCCTTATGTTTTCCTTTCAACAAAGGCATATTAGATATACATGGTTCATTATTCAAAGTATAAGTAGTATTTAAAGAAACTAGAGGTTCATGAGGGTCACCACCACCTCCTATTGCTTTACATGTTGTAGAAGTACCACCTCCTTCAGTTCTTTCCTTGTATTCTTGATCCAACTCTTCCACCAACGATTTCAAACTCATGAATGCTTCAAGGATTTCTTTGTCATACTTGAAAGGATTTTCATCTCCCTCTTTTGGAGACGACATGTCTATCCGTGAAAATGTTCTCCTTGTGCCAATTTATGGACCTGGTAAGCATCCAACACTTGAAAATCCCTGTCAAACCTTCAAAACGAAAGCTTTGATACCAAAAACCTGATCCGAAAATGAAAGAATTACTGATCGATTTGAAAGTTAGTCTATGTACTTTAATTGCATTTAGATCTTAATGTGAAATACATAAACAATAAAAATTGTGGAAAAATGAATGAATAAGAATTGCAAAATGAAGAAATGACATAGAAGAAATGATGAGACAAACAAAAGGTTGTTGACGAAGTTCACCCCTCCTCGGATACATCTTTGGGTCCGCTTCCAATGTGAGCGGTCGCTTCATTATTGATATCAAATGTTGAAATTACATCAAAAGTTGCTCCCAACCTGCATACAATTATGTCTCAACAAGGATCTGGATAAACCCCAATTATCCAATCTTTTATGCCGGAAATATATCTGCATTTGCATAACAATTCCTCAAAATTTTCGTCCTTGAATAAATGTGCATTGTGTATGAAATCCTTTTGGTCAAAATTTTCGTCCTTGAATAAATATTTGCAAATTAGTCCACTTGGCATTTAAAAACTTCCCCTTAAATTCGGTTGAAAGAATTAATTTAATTGTCACCGCTGTGTGCTTGTTGTTCATGTACAGATTATTCCACATGGATTATTCTAAAGCTAAACATCTCTTATTACCCTCAAACCATATAATTATCAACCACTATTATTGTACAATCCTTTAATTTGATTCAAGATAGTAATCATCAAATAATTTTGCATAATTCTTTGCATCAAAACTTGAGTTTTCTCCTTTTCCCTTATTCATGTTGCATGATTAAACTCCCAAGTGACTAGTAGTAGTGGTGAGAAATACCTCATGTATTTCAACGTTGATAGAAGTAAAAAATGAGAGCACATGCTCTTAGTCTCATCTCTGAGACATTTAGAGAAAAAGGGTGCTAATCCCAATTTTCTCTATGCACACACTAGGCTTGCGATATGTATCTCTGAAGTCTATGAATCTTTTGACTGTAAACATCTATGTATATTTTTTTAATCAAATGTGGCTTTTTGTTTCTTCATTCGATCTGGATGGCTTTTAGTTTATTCCTTTAAACCTGATTATGCATTTTACACGTTTATGCAATGTGCTTTCTTCCAAATACATACACAAACTTTGGCGCTCGAAGCTCCTGTTTCTCCCTCCTCATACTTGATGCACTAAACCAACATTATTGTCATATGCCTCCTTAATTAAGATCTTTTGACGCCGCCACTCTCAAATATGATCAGATATGTGGTCGGCCTTGGTCTGCTCAATGTTGGCCAGCAATTCAGTGTCGCCATCGTATCTCACAGGAAACTAGAAATGGTTCAAGAAAACCATTTCCAAGTTCTTGAAGTAAGAGTACCTCGAGCGGTCGAGATCAATATACCATTTTTCATCACCCCCTATAAGAGTGCATTGAAAAAGGTGCAACTGAACAGATTCATCTCTCAGTGAGTTTGACGAGCACCATAAATGAAACGTCGTCACATGATCACCTGGATATTCGACAGACTTGCCTTCAAATTTCAGAATATCTGAGGGAAACTTAACCGATATGGGGGGGCAACGCGGATCGTGACAAATTGGGTCGTTCAATCATCTCGACAAGTCTAGCAGATGTAGTGTTTCTAGAAACGGTAGTTTTGGTTGTGAGCTATTTACAGGAAAAGAGGGTCATGGATTTTGAATGGCATCGGGTTTCCAGGAAAAATTGGACTGTTGGTCAGGGTTTAGGTAAAATACGTGGCCTTGACCAGAATAAGGTAATTACGTCTATTGGGGTGTCATCAACTGAATCCTGGAATTGGACAACATAGCCTGTGCAGGGATTTCTCCCTGCATTGTGTTCCAAGGACCATGGAAGGGGATGCCCCCAACCGATCCGACGGGCATCGGTACGGAGCCTTGCCGAGGGTTCCATTGAGCATGGAAGGGGTTTCCCCCAACTAACATTCCTTTCGAGGGAACCGATCCCTACCAAGGATTCCTAATACCCTATGTGGAGAAAACTCCAGTCATTGCTCCATGTGAAGGAATAATACGTTGCACCGGATTCTGTTGACCAAAACCGGGGTTTCCCCCAGTCGAGATAGCAGCTAAAGAAAAATTATTGTTCCCAAACGTACCGAACAAAGAGAACGTCATAGATCCCACCAAAGTTGTATAATACAGAGGTCCTAAACTGTGTCCACCATACAAGATATAATTAGCAATTAGCCCGACTAGCGGCCGAAAATCACCACCGAGAAAAGGGGACGGAGGAGGTATATGATCCCCACCATAAGGGATATCATTAAAAGGGACATAATCTCCCTTGATTGACCCCTAACGAGAGTGTTTGAGCTCCCTGCCCCCAGAACCATGGTCTGTAAGGCAGAGTAAGTAATAATTGAGTTTGAATCAAATTCGAGCATCCCATATGATAAGGGAGGGCTCGTCGTCCTCTGAGTGAATGAAGTAGTGGTCGACTTCGATAACGGCACTGCCTGAAGTTGAGGGAGTCGAGACCATTGTGGTCCTGACTGGCGAAGGAGGGAGAGGAGGTAGGATGCCTGTTGAAGTAGCAATTGTAACGTGAGTATGAGGACTCCTGGATGAAGTAGAAACATTCACTTCCATTGTCGCTTCTAGGATTAGCTGGCGCTCAGAAGGTGTCACCTTGGGAGGGACAACTTGAACTAAGATCAAGGTCGACAAGTCAGTAATCGGAGGGTTAGCTGGCCTGAGAACTTCTTCCCCAAGGTTAGAGATGGTAGGTTCCTCTGGATTCGAAAAGTCTCATTGTGGAGCAGGCTCGTGCATAGCTTCTTACAGCCTGGTCACTTTGAACGACCCTTCTTGATCAAGTCTTTACCGCAACAGTGGCGAAGGTGGATCCAATGTAACCGGTGACAAGCCCTGAATCCTTCATGATCGACGATGTTGTTGATATTCCACTTTGTGAAATGATCAACTGACACAGTAAGGCCTAGCTAGAGTTGAACACCAAGCATGCACTAAAAAATTTCCTAAAGACAAATCAAGAAGTCAACTATCTAGTAGGAAGGACAATTACGCCAATCGACACTAGAGAAACTAAACGGTGTAAGTGCAACTCGAACACGGAAGCACCCTCCCGATATACTCTGTGAAGTGCGATCTGACGTCTACCCCAGGTACCGTGATATACCCCCATAGTCACCCGTGTAAGTCCCTAAAATATGGCAAACTAGGCTGTCAGCTCGTAGTCAGTTACTAGGCAGGTACAATCAACAATCAGGAAGATCGTAATGAGTAGGATACCAAGTCCGAAGCCTATTAAGGGTATCGAAATAAAATGGTCTAGAAGACAATAGAGGATCCCGAGTGGATTCGAGGTCCACAAATATCCATAGGAAAATGTAGTCAGTATTGTTCCCGAGATAGACCCTTAATATACAATCCCCACTGTGTTCAATCCAGCTTTGTAGGGGTTATCTACGTTGTCTTTCCTCACGCTATCTCGTGTTTATCCCCTGTGTTAGAGGGGGGTCTTGGATAACTCTTACAACACTGGACTTAAAACACTCTCTAACTCAGACTCCAATGTTTGATTTAAGTGGCCTCGAAGATTTTCCTCTCCAAACCTAATTCAAGGCCCTAAAACCCTAAACTAGTTTTTGAACCCTACAAATAGAAAAGTCTAATATATTTTAGATTAAGGGTTATTTTTAAAGGCTTGATTTACTCACAAGGTATGGTAGTTAAACTAATGGTGTGGTCAAGACACGAATAAGGAGGAGAAAATTAAAGCACTTGAAAGAAAAATTACTTCGAATTTAAAAACAAAGATTGTAACTAACTCTTTGTAAAATCAACTTTTCTTAACTAATATTTCAAGATCTTATAAAGAAAACCTAAAAATTGCTTTCGCTTGACTACAAGATACTTATATTTCAAGAAATCAAGAAGAACTTGGAAATAAAGACTCTTTTTCCTTTTTGAAAATAATAAATTTAACTACTTTACCAAACTAAAATGCAAGAAAATGATTTTATTTCTTTTTGAACCGCTTCAAAAAGAAAAACTAAAATAAACTTTTTCTTTTCTCAAAGCAAATAAAAGGACAAAAATAAAACTGAAACAAGACTTGTAAAGATCCTAATCCCACTATGGATCACACGGAATCAAACAAGAAACCAAAAAGGGCAGATCTAAGACTTGTTCAAAAACCTTTTTAGGGTAAACGCAAGAAGAATAAGGAAACAAGTAAACCAGAACCTATACCTAGGATATGGCCACAAATAAAGACTCTGGAATGATTCAAGAAATCCTTGAGAAGTGTGAACTCCAATCGGGAAAGAGACAAACTCCTCTTTATTTTCAAAAACAATTCATGAAACAGAGACGTGGGTTGTTGCATCAGTAGCCTTTGTATGTACGCAGGTTGATTACTGTGCAGAGCGCATATGTACACGGGTTGACCCAAGACATGGCGCGTACACCTCTGTATCTTTTCAAATAATGAAAAGACCATGTATTCTTACAAGGCAGTGACAAATGGTATCCACCCTGGAGGTGACCACAACCCCTTGACAAACTCAACAAACTTGAAAGGAAAACAAACCAATCAAACAACCCAAAATCCCCTAAAAAAACCCTAGAGAGATCCCCAGTATAGTCTCCAATTCTGCTAGTAGAAAAATCCCCTCTCTAACTACACCAGGGTTTAAGATGTAGACAAGGTGAATGCCCATATAAAATTCAATCTATTTTCTACTCTACCCCAAACATACCAAAACAAATGAAAAGACATAAATAAGAGAAGAGATCGGGTAACTATACCTTTTATCCCACGTCTGGTGATGATCTCCTCAAGCTTGGTAGTTCCAATGACTACACATCTCCTCCCAAAGATGACCTGCATCCTTGGGAGGAGATGTGATTCTAACAGGCATGATATTCTATTAATGATTTAGGGTTACATATCAAATGCTAAGTATAAATCAATGAAAATACACAAAACATCATCATTTGGGACAAGAAAATGTGATTCTTTTATTCATCAAACAAAGACTGAAACTTACAATCTATGTCAACCATCGTTCCGCAAACCTGGTCTGAACTCCCCTTCACAATGCTCCAAGTGCACCTTGAATAGACCTCTTCTCTCAATATTCTGATCACCTCAAAGGAGAATGGATTGAACTAAGGAAGAAGGGGATGATGAGGGAATGTTGAGGCAATATCTCACAAAAGGTAGCAAAATCTTGGGCAAGGAGGGGAAGTGAAATTGGGAAGAGTTTCATTGTTCTTATGCTTGCATATGAAATGGGACTCCAACACCTCCTTTTATATGACAAAATGATGGTTATTCAGTTGGGTGATGGACTATAGCAGGTGAATTGGTCGGGAAACCTCCAATAGCCCATGAATTTCAACAAATTCCTTGCAACTTTTTAAGTTTTGAAACTTTTTCAAGCAGACGCAGGTTGTTTCGTATGAGTAAAACATATGTACCCGAGTTGTAGTGGTGAAACAAGTGTATGTACATGGTTTGTAAAGGTGTAAGGCGTGTACATGTTCTAAAAAATGGTTTTTTAAGAAGATCTTCTCAACAGTGCTTTGGAAAAATATGCAAGTAAGAGGGCCAAGGCCATGTATGCATGAGTAGGGAATTTTAAGGCTATAACACTAATGCACCTAGTACATTCATGAGGCTGATGAACGAATTTTTGAAATCGTTTCTGGGAAAATTTTACAATGATTAAAAGATGAGGCATTGTTGATAAATCTAAAGAAGTGTACATTCTTGCAAAAAGAGCTTGTATACTTGGGTTTTGTGGTTTCCAAAGAAGGTTTAAAGATGTATTATGAGAAGGTAAAAGAGATTTTGGATTGGCCGAAACCTAAAATAAGTTTTCATGTGCAGAGTTTCCATGGAGTGGTGAGTTTCTATAGGAATTTCATTAGAAATTTCAGTCAGATTTGTGCACCTCTTATTGAATGCATGAAGAAGAGCACATTTCAGTGGACAACAAAAACAATGAATTCATTTAAGGACTTGAGTAAAAAGGTGACAAAACAGTTAGTGTTGGCACTTTCGGATGTCAATAAGGTATTTCAAGTAGAGTATGATGCAAGTGGGACAACAATTGCAGTATTTTTGAGACAAGAAGGTAGAATGATAGCATTTTTCAGTGAGAATTTCAATGAAGCAAGGAATAAATACTCTATTTATGATAAATATTGTTATGCTATCATCCAAGACTTGAAGAAGTGGAGACATTACTTGCTTCCAAAGGATTTTTTTTGTTTACTGATCAAAAAGAATTGTGGTACATTAACAACCAAGGTAAATTGAATAAGAAACATTCTAAATGGGTAGAATTTTTACAAAGTTATACATTTGTTTTGAAAAACAGGTCAAGAAATCAAACAAGGTTGTTGATGCGTTGAGTCGGAGGACAATATTGTTAAATACCATGTCAGTTGCAGTGGTAAGTTTGGAATGTGTGAAAGGTTTATATGAAGAGGATGCAGATCTTGTAGAGGCTTGGAAAACATGTAAAGAACCATGTAGTAGGGATCGAACACCATTCTCGGATTACCATATTCAAGAAGGATTCTTGTTTAGTCCACAGAGTTCATTAAGGTTGAATCTCATTGGAGAGTTGCATAATGGAGATTTAGCAGGAAAATGTGGCATGGAAAAGCCCACATCATTGGTGAAAGACTGATACTTTTGGCCCAACATCTACAAAGACATCAGAAAATTTGTTGAGGTTTGTAGAGTTTGTCAATTAGCCAAAGTTAGAAGCTCGAATACATGATTTTACACTCCATTGTTGGTACTTGAAAGACCATGGGAATATGTAAGCATGGATTTTGTTTTGGGACAACCTATGAAACATAGGAACCCTGATTATGTGATGGTGGTAGTAGATCAGTTTTTAAAAATGACACATTTTATAGCATGTATGAAGACAAATGATTCCAGTGAAGTAGCTGCATTTTTTTTAGAGAAGTGGCAAGGTTACATGGCCTACTGAGGAGTATTACTTCAGAATGAAACACAATATTTCTTGGTCACTTTTGGAGAACACTTTGGAAAAAGTTGGGTTCTAAGTTGCTATACAGTTTGACCTATCATCCTCAAGCAGATGGGAAGACTGAGGTGGTGAACCAAAGTTTAGGAAACTTATTGAGAAGTTTGAGTGTTGAAAATCATAGTGAGTGGGATTTAGTTTTGGCACAAGTTGAATTCAATTACAACGATTCAATGAACAGATCTATATGGAAGATCCCATTTAAAATTGTTTATGGCTAGTCACCTAAAGGGGTGGTATATTTGGTTGATTTACTAGATCTAGGAGATAAAAGGAGTGTTTATGCAAGTGATTTTGTAGATAGTATGCAGAAACTACATGAGAAGGTGAAGCAAAATCTATAGGCAAACAATAACCAATATAAATAGAGGACATATTTATGATGTAGGAAGAAAATATTTAAAGAAGGTTATTTAGTCATGGCTCACTTGAGAAAGGAATGATTTCTCAGAGGTACCTATAACAAACATAAGTATAAGAAAATAGGACCATGTAGAATCTTGAAGAAAATTTCTGATAATTCTTATCAGTTGGAATTTCCAGACAAGTTCAATATATCTCTAGAATTCAATGTTGTTGATGTGTATGAGTTTCATGGAGGATGTGCTCATTTTACCATCGACAATATCACTATTGTCACTCAACCATAGGTCGAAGCCACCCTCCGAGCACCTAACATTGACAGAGAATATCTCCAAAAGCAAACCCTAGGCTAGATATCCAAACAAAGGGTAGTGCACCTTTCACCAAGGATAGCGCACCAACAAGAGCTGATCAGATAGTCCAAACCCTAACCAAAATATATTCCAAGACAAACGTGATCTGCTAGTTGTAGTAGCTACAATGGCAGCTCTTCTCCAAACTTGCGTACAAAACTGGGCACTGCAGTGTGCACAAGGGTTGCTCTGCAATTCTGAGACTGCCTGCCAGAATGAAGACTGGCCTCCTGTATTTATAGTAATTATGGCTAACTAACTGGGCCGAATTCTCATTCTGGGTATCTGTCTGTTTAATATATTTTATTTTTTCTTCCTGACTTCTTCTCTTGGAGGCTAATAACCTAATACAATTTATCTTCTTAAGCCAACATGTCTTCTAGGGTTATTAGCCAACTCATTAGGGTTTCTTCTTACTTCCTGAAATATTCTATTCTCATCAGGTTTACATGTGGAGGTAAATACCTCCCGCAACTACCATAATATCAACACCTGAGAGGTTTACGATGTCGTGAGGGAAGACTGAGACAATCACTCACAAGGTTTTATGAGGGGCGTGCAATAAGGAAGATTCTTTATTCCTCAGTAAGCCCTTAGTCTCACATAAGGTCCACAAGTGGAGTAGACTCCAAGAATCAGACAACTTTTAAACTAAGTCAATGGCGAGTGGCACCCTTGGAGCACGAAGATGCATCTTGAATGACATGTCTCATGTATAAATTTTGAGTCAATAAAATTCTAGAAGACCTTAGGAAATAAAATGAATACTAGATTATTGTTAGAGAAGAGAATACAAATTTTATTTAAATTATAAACCAGAAAACATAACCAAAAGTCTAAGCCTATATGTTTTGACTAAATAAAATTACAAAATGGGTTAAGGGAATTTTAGACTAAATAAAAACTAGTAAAGGGGAGAATAAGAATAAGAAATTAGGCATGTGCACAATGTGTGCATGAAATAAATAAAGAGGATTTTTAATTAAAAGAAATCATATTCATGAGAGAATGGGTTGTCAACATAGAGTTAGTATCCTAAGTCAATCAAAATTTAAATCCTAACTAAGAGAAGAGTCATAATCAAACTCCAACTGTAAATTAGTTAGGGGAGACAATAACAGAGGAATTGGGGAACTAATGGACAACTAAGAGAAAATACAAGAACTAATTGAGGAGTGTGAGGGAAAATGTTTATTCATTGATTACTTTTCATACATTGACTTATTCTTTTAGGACACTTGTGAGCAAGTGATCTGGTTAAAACATGGCACATTATGATTATCAGTTTTGGTTTGTGTGTTCATGCTATGATTAAGTTTTGAAAGTTGATATGTTATTTATATTGATGTATACAATTGACAGGTATTATGATGAGGTTTTTTGAGTCTACAGGAAACGTGACATGATGAGGATTTTGATGGCATCAACATACTTCCGTGGACTCCAGATTGAGTTAGGGAGTGAACTATTGACTTTTATTATGTGAGTACTTGATTTATTACGCATGTGTTATATGATGATTTCAGTCATGGATTTATGTATATGTGTTATTGATGTTATCTTTGTCAGTGGATGCAAGCATGATGATGCTTGCTAATCCAACTCACATATGGAGTAAAGGGTTCATACACAAATATCAGATGAATGAGGGAGAGGTGTGGCAGTGTCCCTGTCACAACCTACTAGCACTCCCTCCATGACCTGAATTGAAGGTTAACGACTACCTTTTTCTTGAGAGGTTTACGATGTCGTGAGGCCAGACTGAGACAAACGTTCATGAGCATTTCTTAGGAGTGCACAATAAAAAATATTCCTTATTCCTCAGTAATCTCTTAGTCTCACACAAGGTCGACAATTGGAGTATGGATTTCAAAAATCAAACAACTTTCAAACTAAGTCAATGGCAAGTGGCACCCTTGGAGCACAGAGGTGCATCTTGAAGGGCACATCGTATGTATAAATTTTTAGTCAATAAAAATCTAGAAGACCTTAGGAAATAAAATGAATACTAGATTTTTGTTAGATAAGAGAATAAAATTTTTATTTGAATTATAAACTAGAAAACATAACCAAATGTCTAAGTCTAGATGTTTTGACTAAATAAAATTATAAAATGGGTTAAGGTGATTTTAAACTAAATAAACACTAGTAAAAGAGAGAATAAGAATAAGAAATTAGGCATGCGCACAATGTGTGCATGAAATAAATAAAGATGATTTTTAATTAAAATAAATCATATTCATGAGAGAATGAGTTGTCAACATAGAGTTAGTATCCTAAGTCAATCAAAATTTAAATCCTAACTAAGAGAAGAGTCTTAATCAAACTCCAACTGTAAATTAGTTAGGGGAGACAATAAAAGAGGAATTGGGGAACTAAGAGACAACTAAGAGGAAATATAGGAAGTAATTGAGGAGTGTGGAAAATGCTTAATTATTTAAATTAAAAAGAGATTTAACATGTGTAACTTGAGGAAAGGGTGACATGTGTTGGGGGTGAATAATCTTTATTCTATTTATTAAAAATTAACTAATTGATGACAAGTGTCAAGGTAAAAATTCTTCTAAAAATAATAGTGAGGATTAGGAAAGGTACCATATTGTTGGATGAATGAAATGTTGATGAAATTTCTATTGACTAAGTTTACTTGTGTGAGTTGAGCTGCAAGCTATGTCTCTCCTTGAGACTAATTTTTTTATGTGTGACCCCTTTGTGGCTAGGGGGATAAAGAGGAAGAAGAGTACCCCTAACATTTGATGGGAGGTACCAGTGAAGTCGATTCGATTAATAGGCGAAAGGAAGAACACTGCACAAATTTTGTATTCCAGATTGAAGACCACCATCAAGTATCAATGATCCTTTGGTTACGGTATTCTAATTGTTCGTTTTATTTTATTAATTTATGGAAAAATCGTTTAGTATATTGAACTTACATGGAACAAATGTTCTTGAATTCTACACATTGTACTCACGTGATTTACATGTTTCGATTATTATATGAAAAGATCGTATGTTTTGACAGAACTTTTATCCCTGTAAAACTTATATGAAAATATTTTGTTGATGAAGAAATGGTATTATATCCGACATTTCGAGTGTATAGAATAAAATTTTAAAATATTCTGACGAGTATTCGAATGGTTAGAATTTTTTTATAAATGTTATATTACTATCATGAACAGATTTGCGCAAACCCTATTACCGATATCTACTTTCGATTGAAAACCCTTGTGTCTAATTTCCAGGATTATTTATAAATACAGTCTCTATTACTTCTCTCATAATTTCAATGTCAGCCTTATAGCATCCTCGCTTTGATTTCTTCTAGGTCTTGTACCAAATTGAAATTTTAAGCATGCTGTGAAATTTTGTAGAGATCGAACTTTTCGTAGTATACTATCCTTGCCATTGATTGGTATACTACTGGTTCCAACCTTGCGAGGTTCACAAATCGTCCCCGGGTCAATTGTGTCCTTCGAACTTACCATCTAATTATAAATTGTGTTATTGTTAAGACCTGGAATGTTTTATTAAGAAGGAAATCCGAGTAGTGTTGTTTCGGCCCAGCCACGTACGTCTGTTATTTATTGTTAAACGGTGACAACAAATTTCCAGGATTAGGATTTCAGATTCTATAATCCAGAGTTGTTTGTAACCAATAAGATTAAGTTAGAATTTAGTTATGAGCCCATTCAATAATCAGTTTTTAATGTACATTGTTATAAATTGATGTATGACCGTAGAGGCTGACAGTAAGACAAGAGTGTGAGCCTGCTGTAATCTCTTTGATCTAAATAATAAGACAATCGATACCTCTTCTTGGTGAACGTAGCCCAACATTTGGGTGAATTACGTAAAATCTGTCTTTTATGATTTATATGATATTGTATTTTTCCACATTGACAATTACAACAAGTAATATGAAAAAAAGTTGGAGGAGACAGTCGAGAGCATCAAATTTTGGGAGGTGAGTAGATTTCCAAATCACCACAGATCCCTCCTCTAGATTTCCAAATCGCCGCAGTCCAAATATGAGAAAGGTGCGACGACTATTGACAGATCGTCGCAGTCCAGTGATGCCGTGAGGTGCGGCAACCCTTTGAAGCACGTCGCAGGGCAGTGGAATCTGGAGGTGCGGTGACGACTCCATTTAAACCAAAAAGTCACGACTTTAAAAACATCCTTATGTTTTTTGGAGTTGAAAAATTTTAAGGTATGGTTTTTTTAAAAGGTATGAAGTTTGTTGTATAAGACAAACCAGTGGAGGATACTATAAAAATTATTATATGCATATTATAATGCATATATTCAAGTGGTGAATTTTAAAAAAGGTGAATTTTTTTTAATAAAAAATTCTTTTTTATTAAACCTTTTTCATATATTACTAAGGTGTTTTTTTTATTAAAAGGTGTTTGGGATTAAACTTTTTAAAATTATTGTTCAACCTTAAGTTACATCATTTTTTCACATATTTTTTTGAAAGAGCTTTGGTTATTATAAGTAGTGGTGTGTTTTTTGGAATGTTTTCTCTAATGAAAAAGATGCAGAGTGCTAAGTTCAAAATTGAGAAGTTCAATGGTAAGAACAATTTCAAGATCTGGAAGGTTAAGATGCACACATTCACATATGATAAATAACAATCAGACACATGTTTCACGTGGTTCACCTAAAAGTTGGTCATGGAGATTACATCACATTGGCAAGTTCTCACCCTGTCTCTCACGCTCAGTCATTTGCCTCTACGGGCTTACATGAATTTATACATTCACACAAGAAACTGATTATTAAATGCAATCCCTATCCATATTCTAACTTAGTCTATTTGATTGTAACCAACTCAGAATAATAAAATCCAGATCTATTCTTAGTAATTTGTTGTCACCAAATCCCAACACAATCTAACTAATAAAATATATAAAATATATATATATATATATATATATATATGTAAAGATGCAGTAGCTTATTAATAATTGTGTGAATTAGTCTTAATCCTAAAAAAGAAACTGAGAACATACCTAGGTGCGATTCCGAAGAGAAATACAGATTCAAGATTGAAACCCAGATTCATTTCAAAGGAGTCGAAAGTAAGTAACGAAGACACAAGTGTACATATTTAACTAGCACAGTCATATATATAATTTATGATTGATAAACGCCAAAAGACTATAAGACTATAATAGGTAAAGTAAGATTCTGAAAACAGTAACTACTATAACTTTAAAATTTAATTGTAAACCCTAACTCAAAAAACAGTGAAAGAAAACCCTAACTGTTGCGGTTCAGATTAAGCTCTCTCCATTTGAGAAGGTATGTTGGGACGCCCCGAGAGTATACGATCACACCTGCATGTAAAAGTGCTGCACAACCAACATGTAAAAACGTTGAACAACCACAGCTCATAAGTAAGCGGGAAGCCGCCCCACTCACCCATGGTGCGGCACGAGCTACTATCTGGTAAATAATGTAACGCACCAGTTAAATAATCGAACGCACCAGTTAAATGCATAGCGAAGAATCAAAAACGCTTTTTAAAATCTAAATCGACACCCACAACTCTTAAGTAAGGCGCCCCACTCACCCATGGTGCGGCACTAGCTACTATCAGGTAAATAATCTAACGCACCAGTTAAACGCATAGCCAACAATTAAAAATGCACCATTATTATTTTTAAATCTAAATCTACTATCTGTTAAATAATCTAAGGCACCGGTTAAATGCATAGCTAACAATTAAAAATGCAGGGAAAGTCGTTGCGGGTGAACGCCCTATCCAGAAAATGAAAATGACACGAGTCATTTTACACTGCTGCACATGTTCATAAATGGTTGTATTTCATATTCCCATATCTCTATTCTGTAACAAAACTTTAATTTTTGTTAATTATTTATACGTGGTAATCAGCTAGTCATCATGGTAAATTTTAAATATGATTAAGTAAAAGTAAAAAATAAAACATGTAAACTGATGCTTTTATAATAGCTAGGAAGTTAGTGGTTGAAATCACAACCATCGATTTATTGGGACGACTAAGAATATTCCATCAATATTTAATCTTATCCATACAAAACTGATTAAGCACTAAAAACCTATTAAATATGCCCATAATCAATAGGTATACGCCTTTCTGCGTAATGAGATGGGTAAAGCCCTTCCGAATCAAAGGAATCTTGTAGAGATGACCAGGGTTATTAACCTTTCGGTAAATTCGAAAAAAACAAACAAACATCTGGACAATAAGTTTGGTAAAGTTATATAATGCAGCTTATAAAATCAAATTCTGGGTAATGCCATATACAAGAATTGAAAGAATAATTAGTAACCATCGAAATTGGTATTAGACTCAAATCAATGGTTGGTACTCTAAACAAAATATGAGATAAGGGTGTCATGAAACTAATAATGGCAAGCATAGCACAATTATCGTTAAATCACCACAATTACCGTTAAATCACCTTTAAAAACTTCTAGAACTGGAGTTGCTATCTTCAGTCCTCTCGCTTACAACACAAGATGTAAATGGAAAACCTATTTAAAAAAGGACTAATGTCAAGTAATAACTCGAGATGACTGGAGAAACATATAACTTAACACCCAGAAGGAGGATATGATGCAGAGACAAATTTACAGAAACCGAGAAATCGAATGATGGGAGTTTTAACAAAAATAACAAGTCATGGAAAATCCTGGGTAAAGAAAAACTCTTCTGATAAAAATTTGTTTTAATTATTATAATCAGATCTTTCGCATCAGGAAGACTTAAAGACGAATCTCTTACCTGAGAACTCTCGAGTTGCAGCTACCTCTTTTACTGCAACATCTCTACCAGTGAATCTCCATGTCAAAGGGACCAATTCAAGTTTTCTGAGGTGAACGATAACCATGGAATGTCTTTGAGACGGTATAGAGACAAATGATAATGAGGGAAAGTCGTTGAGGTTTTACAAAGGCATTCCATAACAATAAGAGGATATTAACAATGAAACTACCGTCGAAAATAACCGGGTCGACTCTAACCCTAGAACGATTACAGAGGTAAGAATAGCAGATAAGTTGTAGAGTTCGATACCTCGCGAGTGTAGTTAGTGATGGCAGGATTAGAACCCCTGACCTGTACCACCCCGAACTTATTTAGCCATGAAGAGTATGAGTGCCATGTGGAAATGGAAACATGGAATCGAAGGATTGGATCGTATCTATCAAAACAATGGATTAATGCATCATATTAACCTATCAACCTACTTTATGCCTAGTAGACAAGGTAGAGAACCATTCATAGCACCATGGGTTACGTCATTACTCCATAGCACAACCTACGTTAAGATTTAATGTTACGAGGGTAGGCAAGATATTTTAAATATTTGGTTACGGGAGCCCAGGGTGCATATCTTATCCAAGGCAAGCGTTACGTTCAGTGGAAAGGAAACAGTACAAGGGGGTCAAATTATAATAGTCGACAACTCAAAACCCTGATGGTTAACTTATGAAGTTCTTACAATCCTTGTCATAGATTGACTTTAATGGTAACAAGTTTCCTTACGGAGGGAATTTTTTTTTGGAAACGATCATTGTCCTCCATCAATTCGAATGTTAAAGTTTTTTAATATTTCCATGTTTATATAAACATGTTTTGAATGTTAATTGTAAGCACATAGTTTTCTATGTGTCATAGAGAGAGGGGGGATATGAGGTATTTTACATATGGTATCAGAGTATATGTTGAAAACACAATATTTTTGGGCATTATAAGAACTCTAAATATAAACTATATTGTGATTTTTAATTTTTTAACGAAAGAAATGACTCTTAATTGTTAAGTAGCATTGTAATAGTCAATCTGTAAAACATGTCTACCCAAAATGGAGAAGAAAATAACCATGAAGAAAATTTCAACTAGTCAAATCCTGAACCGAAAAGTGAGAGTAGTTCAACCACGCAAGTGCTGGAAACTATGAGAAGTCTTATAGTGGAACTTCAAACTTTTAAATCTGATAATTAAAAAAATCAGAGAACACAGGAAGAACAATAGGAATTGAATGAGATATTGTTGCGAGGTATAGTTGAGAAAAGTAAATCAAGGAAAATAGATTTGAACAAAGGAAACAATAAATTATCATCTAAAAACTCAAGCATGGAATCTAAATCAGATGATAGATCATCAACCAATACTCAACCAAGATTAGAACAACAAACACCTTCTACTAAGAAGAGGAAACAGTTAGATCACTTGGAAGGTGAATTCAAAAAGATAAAACCCTCCACTTTTGATGGAGAATCAAAAACATGTTAAGAAGTTGAAGCTTGGCTACTAGATATCAAGAAATACTTTCATATTTATAACTACTTTAGTAACATGAAGGTTAGAATGGCCATTTATAATTTAAAAGGAAAGGTTAGTATCTAGTGGCAAGACTTGAAACTAGCCAAATGATTGAAAGAGAAAAGAATGGAATGGTCAAAATTCAAGAAGTATTTCAAGAAACAATACCTATCAAAAAGTTATTATGAAAGAAAGACTAAGGAATTTTATGAAGTGCGACTAGGAAAAATGTCTATGGATGATGTAATTAACAAGTTTCTAGATCTATTGAGATTTGTACCTTATATTAAGGAAGATAGAGTAAAAATTCAGAGACTCTTAATATGTCTACCACAATCTTATAAAGACAAAATTGAATTCGAAAATCCTAAAACATTGAATGAGGTATTTAGGAAAACCAAAATGTGTTATGAGAAGTATAAATAAAGATATGAAACTCCTAAGGCGTGGAAAGATAGAAAGAAAGATAAATTGAATCAACGGAAGAAAGGCTTCAAACCAGCTCCTTATCATAACATGTCTAAAGGATTACAAAGGAATGACTATTCATCTAACACACAAAAAACTTCAGGAGGGAATAAACCATTTAATTTGGGATTCAAGAAGATAGCAGACATCCCCAAACAACCACTGAAATGATGGGAATGTGGAGACCCCCATTTATGAAGAAACTGTCCACACTTAAACCCAGCAAGTAGAACTTAAGTTCACAAACTACAAGAAGCCACCACAATTGGAGATATTAGGAAAATCATACAAAGAATTAATGTTGTTCTAGAAGGGATACAAGCAGATCATGAGTCTATTGTAGTGGAAATTGAAGGTAAGCTACAAAATAAACAAATATCCATACTAATAGATCCATGGGAAAGTTTGAATTACATAACTCCATCATTAGTAGAGAAGTGTAAGCTGGAAAAAGTAAAACACCCTAAATCTTGGTTATTACAATTGGCCAGTGGCACTAAGAGAAAAGTAACAGAGTATATTTCTATGTGTAATATAGGAATAAATGAACAAAGTAAAGTGGTTAAATTAAATGTGTTACCCTTAGGATCATATGATATTCTTATCGGAATGGTTTGGTTGGAATCACACAAGATTTTACTAAATTGTTATGAAAAATCATTTGTATACCAAGATGAATATGGTATAAATAGAATTGTTCAAAGACTAAGAAAACCAATTTCTGTAAGATAGATATAACCTATGCAACTGAAAAAATGCATAAGGAAGCGGTGTCAACTATATGCAATTTAGCTGATGAATATACAAAATGATAATGACAACCAAAATTAGAGAATTATGTTGTTTTATGAGATTTTAAAGATGTTTTTGTTGAAGAAATACCATAATTACCTCCGAGGAGAGAGCTTTTCTATTGACTTAATACCAGGATTTTCCCCTGTGTCAAAAGCATCGTACATGTTAGTATTCATGAATTAACAGAGTTAAAAATACAGATACACGAATTATTAGATAAAGGATATATCAAGCCTAGTCTGTCACCATGGGGAGCACCAATTTTATTTGTCAAAAAGAAGGATGGGATGTTTTGATTATGCAATGATTATCAACAACTAAATAAAATGACAATAAAAAATAAATATCCTCTACCAAGAATTAATGACCTATTTGACCAATTGGGAGGAGCAAAAATATTTTCTACGATCTGGTTATCATCAAATCGGAATTAAGGACGAGGATATTAATAAAAAAAAAAAAACGAATGCAATATGGACATTATGAATTTGTGGTGATTCCGTTTGGACTCACAAATGCACCAACAAATTTTAAGTGCTTAATGAACAATATATTTAGTCAGTATCTAGATAAGTTCGTTTTGATTTTTATTGATGATATTCTGATTTATTCAAAAACTGAAGAAGAACATGAAGAACACCTAAAAATAGTGTTACAAACGTCACAAGAACATCAACTTTACACCAAATTTAGCAAGTGTGACTTCTATCAAAAGAAGATACAATACTTGGGACATGTTATTTTAGAGGATGGGTTAATAGTATATCCATAAAAGATAAAGGAAATTGTAGAATGGCCTAAACCCACGAACGTTGCAGAAATGTGAACGTTCGAATTCCAAAAAAGGTGATTTCTAACAAAGATGTTAAGTTAACTTCAAGTTTTTGGAAGGCCTTATTTGCAAGTCTAGAAACTCAGTTGAACTTTAGTACTAGTTATCATCCTCAAACTGATGGGAAAACCAAACGTACTAATCAAATAATTGAAGACATGCTACGGATGTATGTGATGGATAAACCAACAAAATGGGAAGACTTCTTGCATTTAGTAGAATTTTCCTATAATAATGGTTATCATGCCTCAGCCGAAATGACTCCATTTGAAATTATTTACAGTAGGAAATGTACGACAACCATTAGTGGGGACAGTCCAGTCGATAGAATCATGGTTGGACCAGATATGTTACAGGAAATGGAGCTGATTGTTAAAAAAGATTGACAGAATTTAAAGGTTTCACAAGATTGACAAAGAATTTATGCAAATCATAACAGACTACATAAATAATTTAATGTTGGGGATCATGTCTATCTGAGGGTTAAAGAGAAAAAGAGTTTGTTAAAACTCGGGAGATGTACAAAATTGGCACCAAGGTTTTGTGGACCCTTCGAAGTATTAGCTCGAATTGGTCTAGTGGTGTATCAACTAGCACTATCTACAAATTTAAAAGTTCATAATTTTTTTCATATATCATTTTTAAAGAAATACGTTCATGACCCTACTAATGTAATTGATTGGAACTTGTTAAAGGTGGAACTAGAAGGATAATTCTTGGTGGAACCTTTGCACATTCTAGACAAGAAAGAAACGTTACTGCGGAACTGGGTCCTCACACATGTAAAGGCGCAATGGAAGCACTTTAGTCCTGAAGAAGTTACTTGGGAGTTGGAAGATGTCATGAGAAAGACATGTCCAACTTTGTTCCAAGGATGACTGGAAAGAATAAGCATTAACATCCAGGACGATGTTAAAGTCAAGGGGGGGAGTGTGTAATATCCCCAAATAAATTATTTAGTAAGTTAAATAATTTCCTTAAGTGGAAAATTCAGAATTAGGAATAGTAGGAGAAAAGTGATTGTTATTAGTGTAAATTTCTATGCAAAATATTGAATTGCCAAGTGTCCTTAAATGTTGGACATATGTAAGAGAGAAGAATTTTATTTAATTAATAAAGGGGACAGAAGGAACATCCAAATTAAAAAGAGATGATCATGAATCCATGAGTGGGGAACAAGTTGGAGCTAAGCTTGGGCATAAAAGGACATGTGTCAAAATTCAATTTTGGTGATTGACACGCCTTGAAAATCAAGGATTTCCAAAGCTTCGAATTTCCCAATGAGGGAAAGGAGCTAGAGGAAAACTAAGACCTAGGAAATAAAAGATAAATACACATGTGTAAGGAGGCAGGACATTTCTTAGCATGCGAGAAAGAATTATTTCTGTGGAAAATAAAACAAGGTACTGCGGTGGTATCAACAGGGAAACTAGAAAGTTGTTGTGTGAGCACTAAGGTTTTAGGAAATATTTGAAGACACAAAAATTTTGTTTGAACAGGAGGCTCATTCTCCCTTATGGATTCATGATTAGGCTTGGGGGTGATTGGATCAAGTGATTTGGATGATCCATTCTACGGCTGGGTGGAACTTGGATTATCCTTATGTTTCCTAGGTTCATCTTTAAATTAGTTGATAAATTTGATGGTTTTGTTAATTTTATTTCAATTCATATCTACAACAGTAGTGGAGGCCCGGTCTATAGTGGAAGATTATGGATGATGAATAGGTCATGCATGCTCATCTAGGTGAGGTGAAAGAGGAGGATGAGGAATATGTGTTTCCTCCTCATGATTTCGGTGAAGTGAAGGAGGATGTGGAGAAGGATGATCATGGCCACCCTCATCAATCAATGGGATATTGGACGAACGGGTCATACTGGAAGAAGAGGTGTGCCTATCATCGGGATCCCTCCTCCCTGCTAGTATCCTGGAAGCTCCAACGATATAACACATAAGAGGCATAAAATCACATGACATCTCCCTCCAAATCTCCAAGAGTGTAGGATCTACCCTAATGTCTTGCATCAAGGAAGGGCAAACTCCCACCTCATTGAAAATTTCAAAGAGTCAGTCACCCAACTCCAACTTGAATCTGGTATCGGGCCTACGGTGCATGTCATCGAGTATCTGCACCCGAGGACCCTGACCTGTCGCGACCTCAGGAATCATCTCCTCATTGTCATATGTTGGGGGAGGAGGCACATCCTCAATGAAAGTTCCAATATATGCAATATATATAATACAGAACAATAATTACACAATTAATTCATTAAACAATTTAATAAAACAAGTTAAAGAACGTGTTAGAATTAATTTTATTCTAATTAAGTAAGACAATAAAATGAAACTATATTGCCCCCGGTGGGGCAGCTCAATTGGCAAGTGCCGTGAAAATGAAGTTCCATGAGGTTTTGAGTTCAATTCCCCCCGACTTACCTTGTGTGTCGCGTAACGGGCATCGTGGGCACACCTAGAGGTTATAGTGGTAGCGGTTGGATAACACGGCCACGTATAACGCGAGCACGTGCCCAACTAGTTGTTGATTCCTCCAGACACAAAAAATAAAAAATAAAAAATAAAAAATAAAAAATAAAAAAATAAAAAATAAAAAATGAAACTATATTAATTTAAACAAAACACTAATATTACCTCTATCATTTAGTGGCTCATCTGTTGTGAAGAGGATGTTTGGAAATCTTCGCCAATCCAAACCCACGTAAGGACACGACACCATGACGAACATGTGATATGTCACACTTCCTAGTATCCCTAGTGCGTATAGTGAAATCCTAGCTAGAAACTCTGCTTGGTCCCTCTTGGGCATCATCTCCCCCCACATGCTCATCTGCACATGTGTCCTCGGCCTAGGAGGCTGGCGAAAAAAATTCGGCCTCGTCTTTGGAAACCTCTTAAAAAATAAGCAAAACAACTCTAAGGCAAATGGGAAGTTCGACCTCCCACATATCATAGCCCAACATTTGTCAAGCGCTATACAAAACTGTCGTAAAAAAATGACAGACCATATGATACACCGTGGTCGTTGTACCAATGAATCAACATAATGAAAAAGAGGGAAGCTAATGCACTTCCCATCACTGGTAAACTGGGCTATGGTAGTCACTAAGAGTGAGAGACACCTAACCTCCTCTGCACCAAAAAAGACGATTTTCACTTATCCACCAGACACCTAAAAATCATAAGGGGATAGTGCCTCAACCCCAATATATCGTTGAGTTGACTCTCAGCAACAACACCTACTAGGATATTTGGGAACTGGGGATAATAATTCCCTATCCTAGATAGCTCAGTGATAAAGTAACTATCCTCCTCAGTGGGATGGTACCACTGATCTGGACCCACACAGAAAGTTTTTCGATGGACATCCCATCGATGGATCAGATGCACCAACAACTTGGACTACCCCTTAAGGGATGTAACCTCCTCGTAGTACTTAAGGAGGCCTACATCCCTCAAGAGAGCATGAGTCACTCGAGTAATAGTACTAGTACAAAATGAGAGATAAGTGACCAAAAAATAACCAAAATCCGCATATAAATGACCACTTTTGATTTGGCGATCGTTGGTGGCTAATTTCCGGTCTCTTATCATGCGACCAAAAATGTGGTCATATTTAGTTTGGTCATTTATAGCTTGTCTTGTGGTCATTAATTTGGTCATATATTTGGTTATTAATTGTCACAATTAATGACCAAAATAATGACCACAAGATAAGCTATAAATGACCAAACTAAATATGCCCACATTTTTGGTCGCGTGATAAGAGACCGGAAATTAGCCACCAGTGATCTCCAAATCAAAAGTGGTCATTTATATGTGGATTTTGATCATTTTTTTGGTCACTTATCTCTCATTTTGTACTAGTGATATATATAAGAAAATGTAGTAACTTTGACCAGCCCTCCACTTAAGCTAACGCTTACCTCTTATGTATCTTTGGTATTTGTCATGGCTTTGTTGTCATTGTTTTCAAGAGTAATGTGTTGAACATGACCATTGGAAATATCTTTTATAATATGCCATTTGACGGGAATTTCTCCATTCCACTTGTCTTGTTTCCAAAAGTCCACACTCTTTTGGAAGTCAACATGACCCATCATATCAACAACTCCATATAATTGACCACTTCCATTTACCTACATTCAACAAAAGAAGATTGAACATATTTTCCATTGTCACTATCTTGAACAATGAGAAAACAAGCCCATGATGCCTTCAACACATACTCAAAGAGACCCACTGAGAAGAATAGAAAGATGGGGCATCCACCAGGCTTTTCATGAGCTTCTTGATAGGCAACATCCAATTTTTTGTTCACGTTTAGAAAGATGGGGCATCCACCAGGCTTTTCATGAGCTTCTTGATAGGAAACATCCAATTTTTTGTTCACGTTTAGAAAGATGGGGCATCCACCAGGCTTTTCATGAGCTTCTTGATAGGCAACATCCAATTTTTTGTTCACGTTTGGTGTACTGTTCCGGACACCATATTTTATGCTTTTATTAATATTATCTTCATTGTAGGATTTAATGAAAAATAATTTTACATCGTTATATTTAGTGACAAATCCAGGAGTGTTATATTGTCCTCTTTATACAGCTACATTATAAACTTCACTATTTCCAATGGAAATTAATGTTTTCTCCTTAAGCTGAAGTGCATCGCCCATTGATGTTGGTTTGTTCCTAAACCTTGTTTTCAGCTCTCTGTTTTTCTCACTGAAGACATCCATTATCCCATTGTAATTACATAGAGATTCATTATCTCTTCCCCTTGGTTTAATCTTGTCTACAGCAACCCACGTCCTCCCATTTTTCCCATAACTAGGATTTAACCTTCTGATTTATTGCATTGTGAATACATTATTTTAAGTGAGTATACCCTATTAAAATTTCCCTCAGCAATTGAAATGCCAGGTATTGGTCTTGGCTGCTAGACTCCTTGCTTTAAAGAAAAGAATAAACATATTAAATCCAAAATCAAACCAATTAACTACCCCTAATTCAAGTAGAAATCTTAGTTAAATTACCAGAACCACCCAAAAATGTAAGCAAAAAGAAAAACCCAAATATAATATTGGAAAGCAGCATACCATTACATGGGGTGTGGGGTGAACATTTTTCCCAAAGGGTCCTAGAGTAGGAATTTGCTGAGAAATAATAGAAGGAACAAAAGTACTTGTTGGATTTTGTTGACACTCTAAAACATTTGTGGAATCAGACCAAGAACCACTAGGCCTAGTTCCATCACACCACTACCTTGCATCCTAATATCTAAGACTAGTAATTGTTACAGGCAAGATGCCCCTACCAAATGAACCATAGGCCACAAGAAAATCAGGCCTTGGAGGCATATATAAACTATTCACACTAACAAATTTTGCACTGGAACCATATCGATGGAAGTAGATTGATCTGCACCCACTGAAGTTGACAACTACACCTTAGAGATGGGAGTTGGTGAAGAGATGTACTGGAGACCTGGAGGAACAGGCTGCTAGTAGAAAGGTCATGTATACTGGAACTATCGAGTGCCATAAAGTTGAGACTCTTCCCTCATAGAGCTTCAAGGACCATTCATATAGCTTATATCAAAACAACAATCTCTTAGACACTCAATATATAATTGTTAAATCTATGCAAAACTAACTATGTTTGGAAAAAAAACCATTCTAGTGTTGATCATACAATAGCCATTCATATATTTTATATCAAAACAACAACCAGTAAGACACTCATTACATAAATTTTATTATAAATAAACCACTATGATTGTTAGAAGTTAAATCTATATTGCATGGTCAACTACATATGCCAAAAAACCATTCTAATATGGTGATTATATCCAAGATGCAGGAGCCATCGATATATATTATCGATATCCCATCTAGAAACAAAACCTAATTTGATACTTGTAACATGAAATTTATAAGTAACGAGGAGGATGAAGTGACTTGTGTTTCGAGGCATTTGAGTAAGGATAGTCATTACAGGTGATTGTAATCGAGACATCTGGTTGGATTCTTCCAGCTAACATATTAATAAGAGTAGTTTTTCCACTTCCTAATGGACCCATCATAACCAACATTTCTCCAAGGGCTATAGAACCACTAACACCATATATAGAATATATTTCTCAAATCTCAATATACTGGTCGGTTTTCCTTGCAAAATTACCTTGTATTGAACTTCAAGGAACTACTCCATGAAGGAAAATTAGCATTAATTCTCTTTCGACCTAAGGGAGGCTTTCTTGCACATGGAGTAGTGGAAGTAGTAGTATTTTTAGTGTTTTCTAAGGCAGTTCTACCTAGGCTGGATAGACTTGATTTTCTTGTTACGAAAACCTCTTTGGTGGCTTGATCCACCAACAACTCTGAAGTAGATCTTCCAATAGAAGTTATTTTGGCTATCTAGCTAGTACTTCCTTTCCAACTTATTCCTTTTTTTGCTAGCTGGGATATGGACTAAGGTTTCATTTGTAAGGATTATCATATTATTATTGAAATTGGGTGGAAAAGGTGACTACCAGGAATATACTAGCAAAAGGCTAGGTGGAGTTCGATTGTAATCCTTCCCCACTATTTCCTACAGCATTGATTCTAGAGCTATTGACTAGACGTCAAGGGTAGAGTATCATGGAACAAAGGTTGTCATAATAGTTATTCCAAGGAATATTTGAATCATATCTTGACATGAATGATTGAAAGGAAGAATAAGAGGTTGGGTATGGTTGGATTAAGATCCCCATTTCAGAATTTCATTAAACATATAGATTGCATTGAATATCATAAATCCCTTGTTGCAGAGAACACTACCAGATGTGAATAGGAGCTATATCATAGCCATCAAGAGTTGGGTGTTGGGTCCTGATTATGCTATTTACAGGTGGTCAAGTCTAGTCATCTCAAATCTGCTCATTGGAATGAGGTTCTAGAATCATTGCATGCAATTGAGAATACGTTAGGGGAGGCTTTTCAGAGTATATTACCATATGAGATTTACCATATTATCTTATAGACGATTGCTACAACAAACTAAGGAAGGTTATATCTCTGTTTGAAAGTATCAAGATTACTTCTAGCACGGATATAATGAAGCCCATGCATGTATTCATGTTCTTTTAATAAAAATCATATTGTTACTTGTTTGGTTCCTAAATTATCGCTTCTATGTTACACTTCAAGTGAATTACTTGTTTATAATATGTTGTCATATTATTTATGAGTTCTTCATCATCATATAAGACAATTGTCCATTTCTAGACCCTTTCAAGCAGCTCAAGAATACAAACAAAATAAAAAATAGAGAGATCAAGATTTCAGAGCAGCACCATTATGTGAGACAAGAAGGGCATCATGTTTGGTAATATTTTATCAAGTCTGGATCTGCAATAGTTTTAGCTTAGCATGTAGAAAATCTATGGTAATCTAGATATTAATCTAATCTTATTGATCTTGCATTTCATAATTCCATAAATACATTTAATTGGTACACATAATAAGTGAAAAATTAAACAATTTAGCAAATAAATGTATCAAAATTTGAGAACCTTACCATCAATTCGGGGGATTATGAAGCACCTATGAGGCAAATTGTAAATTGTTTCACAATAGGTCATATTTCTTTTGAGCCCACATTTACCAACCTAATCAATGAGGCCTACTCTAAAATCCTAGTAGTATTTTATCCCAAGGATCTGCTCTTGCAGAAATTCTCTATTAATATAGCTAAAATATATAACCAGGTCTCTAATTACGGGGTTCATATCTGTACCTTCTTTTAATATAGATCCAGTACTCTTTCTAATCAATCACTGCAAGGATAGATTCTCAATATCGATCTCGTTCCCAACATAGATTCTTGGTTCACGGTGAGGACATAATTCGAGCTCTAATGGATCTATGTCGAAGCTCTTCTACTAGGCTCGGATGGAGTTTTTTTTAATATGTCTGGTGTATCTCTGAAATTATGCGAAGACTTATTTTTCCTCTCTGTCTCCCATGAGACCTTCTCCTACGATTGATTCCTTAACTTGAAAACGTGTAGGTCCTTTCCCTGAAGCCCGGTTTCGAGGTTCTCTCATTTCTCCCATGTGCTCGGTGCTATGACCAAACACTCATTCTCCTGGGGAAATCTCGATCGCATTAAACTGGCGAATTTTCTCCACATGACCGATACTCATGTCCAAGTGTTAAACCTTGGCTCTACAATCTGGCAGTTTTCTCATTTACCAACGGTTTTCTTTTACAACGTTCTGGGGGTCACGATTGTGGTTTCGTAAACCACTCTTCAGGATACCGGAATGGACCATGGGTGACTTGTGTCCATCGGTGGTAATTCTGAATTCACTTCCATGGGGTTCCCTCTGGTTAAATACTTGCAACTCGAGAGAGTGGATTTGATCGATGACTGTTCGATCAACCCAATGGTCGAAGATTCGATCTATATGGAATGTATCTTAATTCCTGAATCCACTCAACGGTCCTGGTTTTATCTTTGACTGAGCGGACGGTTGGGGTTTGAACTGGGATTAGATCCTCGATCTGACGGCTATTTTTTCATCTGTTTACTGCTTACCATTCTTCAAGGCTTAACTCTTAATCTAACGGTCTTTATTTAATTGACTTGCGATCGAACGATCGATACTTCCTCCCTCTTACATTGTAGTTTTAGACTATTTATTCATGATTCGATGGTTCTGGTGTATTGATCCACGATTTGATGGTCCTGCAAATATAGATATATGTTGACTGGCTCATTCCAATCCTTGATTGTAGATGGTAGATCCTTTCAGTGATTGGCAATCTACAATCACTCTATCTGAATCCTCAAATTGTTCACTCGAATATAGAAAGATTTGATCATCTTCACATTCTGACTGTGGTTTCAAACATCTTCATACACCTAACCTGTATCAATTATTTGGAGGGTTCAATTATGGGATTCGATCCTTCAACACCTGCAAACGCAATAGAACACAACATAAATGCAAAGATTACAAATCTTCACAAAAAGTTCAAAGACCTACAATTCTCATTACAGAGCAGGATCTAATACTTCTAATCAGTTAATCACTCTAAAACAAAGTGGAATCACTTCTCTATTCCATATATACATAATTTACATGAGGATTTTTCAATCCTTAGCAGCCTGATTGACATTTCATGGACCCCTCTCCTTCTCAAACTCCTATAAATCCTCCAACAATCCCTAAGAATCCTTTACAAAAAACATCGGATTCCAACCAAAAACTTACTCTCCATGCAAATTTGTCACTTAGTTAGCCTTCTCCTTGTGTTAGCCTTCTCCTTATGTTTATAGGATCATTATTTTATAGACATTTGTGTTGACTTAATGATTATAATGTAGACAAGATTTTGAAAATAATGTGGAAGAAGGAAAGAGTATAGGATATTTTAAAATGAGTAATTCAATAAGTGAATACATTCAACTTTTTAGATAAGTCTATTTTTTTTTATGATGTAAAGATTTGTCTCGATATGTTCATTTTTTTAAATTCTAGTTATTTTGGGCCATTTTCAAATAGGCCAAAACCCTTAAAGACAAAGTTCATCAATCAAAGGGAACTATGACTTTCGTCAAAATTCCTATCACATATAGGGAAGAATTTCCACCAAAACGAAAGTGGGTTTGTCGTCCCCACTCCTTTTTCCGACAAGCGCTCTCACTTGAAACCAAACTTCACTCCCCAAAAACGACTATTTCAGTAGATCCGATCGAGCCAGCCATTATTTTACATCTCTGGGAGCGGCCTATTAAATTATTGTGATTTTAAAACTATAGAAACTATTCCAATATGCCAAACACTACATAGTTGTCTCTTTATTATCTTTTTTTTTTAATTATCTTTAAGTGTCCAAGCTATATCAATCAAGGCTTGACTAGTTCATTAGCATAACCTATAATAATTATACAATGTACTTACCATGAGGTTGTTTCTACCTAGAAAAACCTTGGAACCTTTGGTGCACATTCTAGTCTGATTCTTTGGTTTTAAACCCTAGACCTCCCAAAGGCACCCTAGTCCATGTGGCTTAGAGGAGACAAGGTACTAACTAACCTCCAAGTTGTGCATATGAATCTCATAGGAAGGGAAGCACAAGCAATTAACACACATATTCATCGTGTAACCAATTAACCATTATTGCATCGAGAGAAGTGAAATGCATTTTACAACTCAAGATGGGTGAGTGAAAAAAGTTGGGTTTTATAACATAGAAAAAGAAAAAACATGAACCATTACCCTAAAGTAAATATATACATATATAAAACTAGGGAGATAGCTCTAGTGATTGAGTTCTTTGAGTTTCATACAAGAGATTTCAAGGTCAATATCCTAGGTTGGTTGCCTCTGTTGTGTGCACCACTGAATATCCCTACCAAGTCAGGCACCATAATCAACACCAACAATTTTACACTAGGTACGATCCATGAGCCATCCTTAACTAGCATGTACGATTAGGAAATTAGACGAGCCAACAAAAAAATCAACAGTTGACTCTAATGATGGCCTGCCCAATCACATGATATTCGTACAAGCCATTTAAGTATGTGCCCATCCATGAAATGCAAGGAAGTGTCTAGGGTTTCCCCACAAGGTTTTCCTTGGAAAACACACACACACACACAAATAATCCTAATGTGTTAGTGTAATCGATCTAAAGGGATTTGTTACAAAGTGGAGTTCATTGTGATTTCTCTAGTTCTAGTCTCGCTTAATCCCACAAAGTTACAAACCACTATTGTGATTGGCAATTGTCCCACCCTCTATGTAAATATTGCAAAGAAAAAAGAGATTCAAAAGAAAGATAATCCTAAGAGAGGTGTGTGTGTAGTGTGTGTGTGTGTGTGTGTAAATTGGATCTAGTTCAAAGTAATTAGTTCTTTCCTAATCCCCCCAAATTTAATCTCTCAATGTGCAATATAAAGTATAATAATTGACTATATGGAGTAGTTTTCCATGGTTGGATCTAGTTCAAAGTAATTTAGTTCCTAAGGGAATTTTCAAGATGATGATATATAAGTCATAGCTCGCTAGGACATCATCATGATAGCTAATTTGATGTCAATTGTTGAGATGTGACACATGAGGGGTCTACAATTTACTAAATTCTAACACTGCGAATGGATTCAAAAACCCCAGGGGGTCTCTAAATCCATAAGCAGTGTTAGAATTTAGTAAATTGTACAAATTCATTGTAAATATTGTAATTTTCCGTTGTGGGAGTGACACAACTAAAAATGACCCAATAAATGACCAATTCTTATGTGGTCACTTGTAGTCTAGTTATATCTCGTGACCAAATTTGGTCATTTATCTTGGTCCTTTTTATTCTATCTTATCCCGTGACCAAAGTGGTCATTTATCTTGGTCAGTTTTAGTTAACTCACTTAAAATTTATCAATTTTGGTCATTTATCCCTTGAAAAAACTGTGGTGACCAAATTTTTTGGTCGCTTGGTCACTTATCTCTCATTTTGTACTATTGTAGGCTGAGGGTACAAATCCCTCTCCCTCTCCCTCGCCTCCCATTCTCGTACAACATTGTACAGGTCCACCCTCTACTCATATTGTTGCTTCTACTCTCTCCACTCATGTCTCTGGATGATTAACATATGAAATACATCAGCCTCACTCATACATAAAACATTAAAAAAAATCTACTGAATGGTAAATTTATCTATAAATACATAAAAATAACTTCCTTGAAAAAATTAAATAATTGCATTAATGGTGCGCCAAAAAAATAGTCACGCATTGTCGGCGGTGCACCCATAGATATTGGGAGCACCGTTACCGGTGCGTCTGTGTAAACTAACACATCGAGAAAAATATGTTCTACTATGTTATGCGGTGTTTTGGAAAATGGTACCGCACCGGGGCACTACACTACAACACATACGCCTCAGTGCGTTACTTTTATCATACGCACCGCTTAAACCAAAAAAAAATTAAAATATTAAAGTAGTAAAAAATTATTTAAAATTAAAAAAAAAACATGGTGTGTATATGTTCATTACAGGCACCTGTGCAAGTAAATAACATAGTTGCACCGTCAAATAAAATTTAACAAATTTTCGATTATGTAACTTATTACAATGCATTCTGGTCGATCCTATCGCACCATGCACGGTGCCACCAAAACAATTATTGGGTACACCGTAACACAATGTTACATTTCTCAACGGTGCGTTTGGAAAACATGAACGCCCCGGTGCGTACGTTTACCAATGCACTGCATAAAAATATATCTGATAAAGGCAGTGTGCTATGCACTTTAATGCCCCGATGTGTTATATGTAATTTGACGTACCGCCCGACCAGTTATATGATTTTCTTCGGTGTGTCGTTAAATGGACACGCGAATTTATGTTTACCAACGTACCGCCAAGAAATGTAACAAGGTACGCGGTGTGCCCTTAAATTTACAGGCCGCACCGTATGCGGTGTGAGCCGAGAGCCTCAAATGTACCACGCTGGTATTTTTGGTTTTTTTTTTACACTTAAAATTTCACTCAATTTTGAATTTTAATCCGGTGAAAACTTAAGTTATGAATAAAAAAGGACATTACCTAGACATTTTTTTGTCGGGGAGGCATGGTTGCGAAGTACTCAAAAAAGCTAAATTTGCCCATCATTTGGAAAAAAATTGAAATTCACGCACCAAGCAACAGATGAAAGGAACACAAACAATGAAATAATTGATGGAAGGGCGCTTCAAATAGGAAAAGATTGCATCATTGCTTTTGAGCTATACAACACTAAAAATGGTAAAAATGATTTTTACCGTCGGTAAAAAAAAATTAATAAACCCCTGTTTCGGTGCACCCGATGCACAACTGCAGTGGGTCATCCATGTTTAATGAGTGCATCGGTTATATTTAAAAAAAAAATCGCCCTAGCATGGTGTGCATGTTTTGGGGTGCGCACCAGTTCATATATGATCTGGATTTAGGAGCCGAACAAACTAATTAACATACTAAATACAATAAACACAGATATAGGAAGAATAACATAGATATCAAGTGAATGATATCTTCTATTAAATAATGAAATAGGATGAAACTGTAAAAACTGCAGAACTGAAACTTGTTCGAATGGTGGTAGCTATCTCTAAGAAGAGATGTGATTGTTACGTGCATCCGTCTGAGTAGAATGGATTACAATGAGGCTCCAGAGGCCCTTTTCATATTACTCATGAATGCCAAAACCCTATACATCCAAAAACATAACCCTAGAAGGTTAAATGCCAAAAGTCATGTGGGCCTTATGGGTATGTTGGTGTAATTTGGAACCTCAACTTCCTAGGGTCGTAAATTTTGTAGACAACCTTCGTTTTAGGCACGTGATAGCTCATTGGAAAGGTCTTTCAGAGAACTACACATTATGCCATCAAACTCTAACTCCATCTACAGTTTGACTATGGCAAGCCGAAAAAAAAATGTTTAGGGCCCCAAAACGGCCCTGGAACTACAGCAAGATGTGTTGACATGAAAACATACAAAATAAGCCAGTTGGATTAGGAGAGAAGCCACCTGTATCCACCTGGAGGATGTGTGGGGATTCAGACAGCCCCAGAAGTGTAGAACCCACAATTACAAAGTAGTACAGAAGAACGTGTTAATCAAAAAATGGACACGAGGATCCAGTTGGAATAGGTGGGTGGCCACCAATATCCACTTGGATCAATATACTACTCCATAGCGCACCGTCGTACATTTTTTGAAAAACTACAATAGTGCGAAAATGTTTGTTTAAGCATGACATTGTGCGGTATAATAATAGACGCCCCGGTGCACTTGGGTTTACATAGCGCACTGCCTAAATTTGGAAACAAACCCTAACACGGTGCTCCATATTGGAGCACTTGTATGCACTGATGCACATGATACAATGGAGTGCACCAGTATATATTTTTTGACACAATCCTGCATTGTTGCGTAAATTTTTTTTATTTAAGTGTATGACGGTGCGCTCTACTAATAGTGTCCCGATGCTTCCAGTGTTATGTTCCACACCGTAGATTTTTAAAAGAACGATACGTCATTATTTCTCGGTGCGTCCTTATTTCCATAGTGCACCAGATAATATTGTTCTTTATTTGAAATAACCCTGGTACGGTGTGCTAATTTTGAGGGAGCCGTTGTGCCTGTTGTAGAAAATGCATTGGTGCGTTAGGTACTTATAAAAGCATCGATGTAAAAACATCTCCTAAAACCTTCACCCGCTCACCTTCAATAGTATTGTCCGCCATAAACTGATTTTTGGGATATTTTTATAGGGGTTGTTATCGCGCAATTTGTACTTGCCCAAAAGCCAAAGGCAAGTGAACAATAAATTGGTGTAATAGGAGGTTGTCTTATCACTGTCACCTAAATAAGGCACCTCTTTCTCTTTAGGGGTAGTACCCCAGGGAAGACGTCCCTGGTGACCTGGGGGTTTGAGAAGGCTAAGTTAAGAGTATCAAATGGTTCATCCCCTCTCACGATTCACTCTGATCAGAAAGTCCCAAAGGTTTTAATAAGATGAAGCAGATATTTTCTTGAGTGTACCTTCCCATAACAAGAGAACAAGAAAAATACTATTTGCAAGTACCAATTGATGTTAGTGCTTCATAAAACCATGGAATTTGAATAAAAGCATGAGTTGATATAAAATATGAAGCAACAGAAATATTTATAACAAAAATTTATATATAGTGATAGCTTCACAATTATGCCTTAATAAAGCTTCAATAATGACCAAAAAAGATAATCTAAAATTGGCAATATGCTAGTATTTGTCAGAAGCAAAGGAGGCAATGTAAAATCATCTCTAACACTTTCTTTTAAGATGCTTTTACTGTTTTCATAGATGGTTGTAGCTATATTTTCCAACAGCAGCAAAATAGTCAGAAAGTTAGTCTAATCTAAGGTTAGAAGTGGTTAGTAGATATCTTGAAGTAGATGGTTTGAAAGTTTTTTTCATCCATCAATCAATTGTAAGGTATGAATTAGTGCCTTTAGGGTAAATGGAGTCACTTTTGCAACGGAAATTCTTTGGGGAAACAAATGATAATGGGTGAGATAAAGACCAGAGGGAGGATGGTTGAGGTGTTAGTAACCTAAGGCCTCAATCATCCAAAACCTTAGAAGGAAAAAGCTACTAGAAAGTAGGTAACCCTAGGCCCTAGTGATTTTCCTTCTTCTTTAGGTCAAGTTTGAAATAGAATGAAAGCTTAATGAAGCAATATTACTAGAGTGTTACTAATGTAAGGCTCTAGTATATGCTTCAATGAAGGTGTCTTCTAGCAAAATCAAGTAGGTGAAGAGTTATTGAGAGAAGGACAATAATATGTGTTTTTCTCCTAGGATTTCACACTAGCAATTTCATAATCTCATAAATGAACAAGTAAAATATACTATAACCATTCAAAGAAAGAAGGATTGCAGATTTCTACTTACAGTCACCGATAATAATCTAGTCACAAGCCCTAGTCAAAGACTTTCCACCATGAAAATGAAAAAATACACCAATAGAAGCTCCCTCCAAGAGTTGTGCACCACTTAGTTCAGCCAATAAGCCTTAAAAGAGGCTAAATTTCAGACCTCACACTTGTGTGAGTGAAATATGATGAATCAAAATGAGATTTTGATCTCTTATTTATACAATACAAATGACCTTTAATTACATTTTAGGTTAAAAAAGGCCGACATGGCCAGTTTACATGAAAAATCCAGTTTTACATAAAATTTGCAATTAAAACCCTAATTTCATATTTTTAGGGTGATGCCATGCCCTTCTTAGGGTGACGTTGGCTCCCCTCTTGGAACGTTAGGATTCCAAAGTGAAACGTTGGGGCTCAAAAACCCTCAGGAACTATCGCATGTGCCAACCAAAGTCGTCCTCATGTTGAATGCCCCAACTAGATGATGTCAAGGCTTTGAATGATAGCGCCAGGGGCCTTCAAGGGCCAACGTCATGGTGTGATGGAAAGACCCCCCTAGGTCCATCCCTACCAAAGTGCCTCTGGTGGAACGTCTTCCCTTTTCTCTGGTGCAAGCCTCTGATATCCCTTTTCCCCTAGCTGGCGTCTCAAAATCCATATGGTGGGATTTAATCCCTATGGAGGTCTAAGCTAATCATCTCCCCATATGTACCTGTCCTTCGGGCATGGTCCTGCAGAAACAACAAGTACTCCCTCCATGGGCTCATAAGTCACAGCGATCATAGCAATGTCAATCACATATAATAATCAAGTTACCCAAACATGTGCATTAAGCCCCCATTTTCCCACACAAGTACTCAAAGATGTTATGCTATTTAACAAGCTAGGTTTGGAGAGGGTCGCAAGATGTCCTATTGGGCCAATTCTCCTCAGGTGTGGGGTGTTTCTAGGTGATGACCAATCTAGGTCATGTAAATGCATGAGATGGTGTAGGGGATGTTTGGGTATGGGGTGCAGTGATAACATGGAAATGTAGGTCTTACATGTGGGTGCCTTTGTAGAGGGTGAGATGCACCTTATCATGGATACAATTGTTTCCCAGCCCATTCAATGCCTTTTTACTCTTTGTCTTATTGATTTTTCTTTCAATAGAATTGTTGGAGGACACTGCCCTGACATGGTGACCAGTGGTGATAGCGTTACCCACAAGCATTTCACGGAGATGAGAAGGTTTTCTTGTGATGAGACCCCCTTTCTCTTGGCTATGCCACCAAGAGCCACTACCCTGTCATGGTGACCAGATCAATAGTAGTGTCATACCACTACATGCCCATGGACCTAATAGGTTGGCTCATGATGAGACCCCCTATCCACCAACTAGGTCTTGAGTGTTATTTTATTTTATGGGTCCCCCTTCTTTCTTGTTGAGAAGCCTTTTATTGGTTTCTCGGGGATCCCTGGGTGAAGCATCTCAAGGTTTGATCTTGGATTTTAAATTTTTCCAGCTACTTTTACCCTCTGGGCCTTTAGCCCCTTCTTCCCACAGGGCAAGGTACAACCCTTACTAGCTTGGAAAACCCAATGCCCAAACCAATGTAGGGGATAGATGAGAGGGAAAATGATGAAAAATGATAAGTATGGAAGGAATGGACGATGACCTTTCATAGACCCACCTAGTGGCAACTCATCCCTAAGGGAACCAACTTGATATGGAATTTTTTTATTCCCCCCTAGGTATGCACAAGTTAGAAGGAATAATTTCCAAGAAAACGTCATGAAGAAAAAGATAATTAAATGCACATATTCAAATGTTTTGAGAATCAGAGTGACACATTGTTATAACCCTAAATTGCACCAGACATGCATACATGGCATCAGGCCATCTAAACTTTCTATCTTTGCCAATCCATCATTGAAAATCTCTTCTAAAACCATTGTGTTGAAGGTGTACGCAACCTACACCATTACTAGCCGTGTACACACGCTTGTTGAGCCACTATAGTCCGTGTACACTCATAGAATATCGCAAAAAAATAAAAATTGCATAGGATACTGGTTTTCGGGTCGTAACTCAACCGTTTGACCGCCCATAGCTAGTTACCCCAATCGTTACTATCTCTTTTAGCCTATAAAATAAGGGGTTGGGGTCCTATTTCAAAAAAAATCACAAGAGAAAAGAAACTCTACCCATTTTATCATTCCCCCTTTGCCCCAATTGCAATCCCTTGCCATTTCCCTAGAGAGAACTGAAGAGGAGAAGAAGACATGGAAGTATATGGTGCATGGTGAATAGGATCCCAGGACCAAGTTCAAGGAGCAGTGTCAGTCTCATGTTGTAAGTGACTTTTTGTGAGATTAATATAAAGAAGTACTTTTTCCGTCCCGCCAAACGATGTCTTATATCTTCATGATTTGTTTACATTTATTGTTTATGATGTCTAACCCACTAATCCATATATAGAATGCATGCTTGTAGTTTCTTGTTTGTCTTTTGATGAATGTAGGTAAACCTTGGGAGGATATTTGCAGTCGAGAAACAACCAAGCGCAAAGGGATCGACATCGGGCGCAGAGTTTAAGGTAGGCTTACCGGATCCCTCTTTCTTGTCTTTTATGTATGATTGTGGGGTAATGTTGGGATAGTGATTAAAAGTAGGAGACTTTAGACGATTATATCTTCCTACACTTTAGAACCCTCGTGTAGTCCGTAGAGGGGTTTTCTCGCTATAACAAAATTGGCGACCGTACTGGGGAAGCCTCTAGGGTCTTTGGGGATATTTCTTTTTGGGTGCTTTGAATCAGTTTATTTACTGTTTTCTGAGTTTTTGTAAGCTTCTCTGTCTTTAAGGGATGTTGGTCTTCCATACTAGTACTCCCTGCATGTGTTGGACTATTGGTTTTCATTTTTTTTTAGGAGTTACAAAGGTGTACACGGCCTGTAGTGGGCCTGAATGTGTGCATACGTGCCCTGCCTTTAGACGACCCGCGTACATACGTTGGTTGTTGAAGTGTCAGTATCGTGCCTGTGTTGAGAAAACAAAATTAAGGAGAGGCGGTCATCCTCTTCCTTGTCAGAAGTCACACTTCTCAAGGGTTTTCTTGATCTAGTCATGGTCTTTGTTATAGCAGTCTGTAGCCTAGGTTTGACTTCAGCATAGCTTTTGCTTATCAAAATATTTCTTGTGTTTTCTTTGATAGGGTTTTTAGACAAGTTTGTGAGTCTTCTTTGATCTGCCTGTTTGGTACTGTCAATGACTCCCTACAATCTGTGTTTGGGCCTGAATTCATTTCTTGGTCTTGGCTTGTCGCCATTTTTCCCTTTTTTGCTTTAAAAGAAAAGAAAAGAATTCATTTTCAAATTTTTTGTTTTGAAGCATAAAACAATAAAAAAAATCTTTCATTTCTTTGTTTGGTAAAGTAGTTTAGGTTAGTTATTTCATTTACCAAGGAAAAAGAATTTTTTCTTAAGTTTTTTACTTGAATGCTTAGGACATTAATTAGCTCGTAGTCAAGCGAAATCTTGTTTTAAGTTTTTCTTTTCAAATATCTGAGAAAAGTACTTACGAAAAGTTTGGTTAAAGAGTTTAATTGACAAATCTTTATTTGTGAAGAAAGAGGTAGTTTGTTTTCAGTTTCATCTTATGCTCTTCTCTTCCGTCTCTTAAAAAAACATCACTGGTTCTTTTTCGTTCCTTTTGACTTAATATAGCCACTAAAATTAACGCTTAATTAAAAGTTATTAGACTTTGTGTTTGAAGGTTCCATCAATTTAGTCTAGGCTAGAGCCTTGATTTAGGATTGGAGAGGAAACTCTTCAAGGCTACAAAAACAAACATAAGAGTATGAGCTAGGGAGTTCTTGATAGTCTAGTAACCATGAAATATATCTGAGACCCCCCTCTAACACAGGGGATAAACACGAGGTCGCGTGCGGAAAGGTAGCAGATATAACCGCTCCAAAGTCGAACCAAGCGTAGTGGGGAACGCTTATAGAGGGATTATCTTGGGATTTCGTTGATCGCATTTGCCACAGAGCTTCATGGGTCTCGAATCCATTCGAGGTCCTCTGTCTTCTTCTGGGACACTTGATTTCAATACCCTTGATAGGTGTTGGGCTTGATACCCTTCTCACTGCGGTCCACCCAACTATCGACTATACTCGCTTGGTGATTGTTCGCGTGCTGGAAACCTAGTTTCCTTTATCTTAGTGACTTACACAGGTGACTATGGGGGTATACCACGATACCTAGGGCAGACATCGGGCCACACTTTGCAGAGTATACCTGGAGGGTGCTTCCATATTTGATTTTCACTTGCACCGATAAAATTCTCTAGTGTTGGTTGTTGTAACTGTTCTTCCAACTAGCTAGTGATCTTCTTGTCTTATCTCATAGGAGATTTTTCTAGTGTGTGTTGGTTCTTAAACAATTATAGAAATCCCTAGCGTGTCATTGATCTTCTCACACAGTGGAGGATCAGAAGCTCCGTTGGTCACAAAGGCTTTTGGGCCCACTGCCGGTTGATCTCAAGCCACCCCCGCCACCGCTAAGGCGAAAACTAGACCAGCAAGGCTCTCTTGAGGCGACCGGGTTACAGGAAACTGTGCCCAACTCATCTCCAAGAGGATAACATTTGATTCTGAAGGAACTAACCATTTCTAACCTTGGATCGAAAGCTCTTGTTCTGTAGAACCCTCCAATCATTGATCTATCGATGCCCATCGTCGTATAGGTTCAACCTTACGAGCATCAGGTAGTCTCACAAGCAGCGATGGAAACAAATATTGTTACTTCTTCAGGGAATACTCATATTCCCTCTACGATTGTCACTACAGGGGGTGTTCCACCTCCTAACCAACCATCGTCGGTCCAAACCACTATGGTCTAGACTGCCTCTACCTCGAGCAATGGTCTGATTCCGTCTATGGCGGCGATCACTGCTTCGTTCACCCATAGTGCGACACGCCCTCCGTTCTCATACGGGATGCCTGGCTTCGGTACAAGCACTGTCCTTTCCTACTACACTCTACAGACTTTAGGTCTCGGGTCAAGGATCTCCAACGCTCCTCTACAAGGATCCATGGGGGGCACTTCATCTCCCTATAATGCTTTCCCTTACGGAGGGGGTCATATACCTCCTTCATCCACTTCGCTCGGAGGTGCTCACCAGCACTATGTTAGGCCGAATGTAAAATATAGTTCGTTTGGAGTAGGTAGTCAAAGACTTCCTACTTATAGCATGTCGATAGGTTCGACACAGTTCTCTTTGTTCGACGCGTTTGGTAACAACACATTCTCGTCAACTGTCGTCTCGACCGGTGGCAACGCCGGTTATGGACAACAAAATCCTATGTAGGGTACTATTCCTTCACAGGGGGCAAACTTAGGAATTCCTTCCTCACAAGGACATTGGAATCCATGGTAAGGATTAGTTCCCCTGTCAGGGATGCCGACCGGGGGTAACCCCTTCCATATCCAATGGAACCCCGGGCAAGGCTCAGCACCCATGCCTGTCATATCAGGAGGGGGCAACCCTTCCCAAAATCCTTGGAATGTGACACAAGCCTAGCCCTTTAAGTCTTATTACAGGAGTCAGTCGATGACATCTCAACAAGCGCAAAATCCTTATGCTAGTCACAGCCACTTACCAAAACCCTGGCCAACAACCTAACTTTTCCTGGCAACCTGGTGCCAGCCAAACTCCAAGCTCCTTTTTCCCTGGTTATAATCAACAAGCCAAATTACCATTTATGTCAACCCTGCAATTGCCGGACTTGACAAGGTTATTAAACGACCCCATCTGTCATGATTCGCATTGGCCTCTGATGCCAACCAAGTTTCCTTTGGAATTCCAAAGTTCGAAGCTAAGCCTAACGAATATCTAGGAGATCATGTGACCACCTTCCATTTATGGTGCTCGTCCAACTCTTTGAGAGACGAATCTGTCCAGTTGCATTTATTTCAACGCATTCTCATCGAGAGTGCTACGAAATGGTATATCGAGCTCGACCGCTCAAGATACTCATCCTTCGGTGAATTGGCAATGGATTTCTTAAACCATTTCCAATTACCCATGAGATACGATGTCGGCACTGAATTGCTGGCCAACTTTGAGCAGACAAAATAGGACCATATCTCCAATCACATCCAAGAATGGAGACGTCGAAAGAGTTTAATAAAAGTGTCATTCCCACCAGCATTCCTTATTGAGTGGTTCCTTAAGTCTTTGGTACCTCATTTATCTAAAGACGTCGCAACCTCGGGAGTGTTTTCATAAGAAGAAGCGATAATGAGAGCTCAATAGCTAGAGATTATTTACTCTCAATCTGGTATACATTACGAAGTTTTTCTAGATGCACCATGGTCGATACTTGACAAGACCAGACAGAGATCTGGACCACATGTCGATGGTATTGTTGGTTCAGTGCAAACGAATCTCGTTGATCAACTATCAAATCAATTGTAGCAATTTTCCATACAGCAGTCAACGGCCAGCCAGATCACTGGTTTGGCTGCTCCCCCTACTCAAACGTTGGATGTACATAGTGTGCAATCGACAAACCTGAAGGCCAGCCAACAACTTGACGGAAAGAAGAAACAGTGAAATAAGGGTAAGGGGGATAAGAAACCTACCAATAATGATGGCGAGGGAAACAAAGAAAAGAAGAAGTCGAATTATCCATGTAATCTTTGCACAGAAGACCATCCGACTCACCAGTTCCCTTGGCTTGTGGAAGCCCATAATTTATTGGCACAGCAGCAGCTTGTCGTGTTAACAAATCCATTTCCACATGGGAAAAATTTAGCTCAAGCCTCTTCAAGCGCTGAAGGGGCTGGTCAGGGACCCCCTCCGTCTTCGATTAATCCTTCGTCCGCAAATGTGTAAATGATGAAAGGTAGCATTGACATAACGACCAGGACACACGACTACGAAATGTCAAACACCTCTGAGAAGGGTAAAGAAGCCGAAAACCCACCTCTTCCTCTCCATATTGAGAATATGTTGGGTGAAACAATGACACACATCCCCAAAGGTGCGTTCAAGAAAGCTTCCCACAACCCAAACATAAGGGATGCCCAGAACTACTTTGTGGTGGAGGATTTGTCACAAACCCCTTGTGCAATGTCGGCTTTGGAAGTCCTCCAAAGCTGCCCTTCCCAGAGAAAGTCTATGTTAGCTGCCTTAGGATCTACTAAGACTTGTAATCTGGGAACGATCATGCTTGATACGACCGACTTAAAACCTCGTCTTCCTTACCACGTATCATTTCAAATAGTAGTGGCTTACACCATGAAAACTTTTACTCAGAACATTTTCCGCATTGTGGTTGATGAGGGTGCCTTGACATGCGTGATGTCTTTCACATGTTGGAAGGCCATTGGCCAACCCATTTTGTCTCTGTCACCTACTCTTCTTACCGCTTTCGACGGTCATTCATTCCGACCACATGGAATCATCCCCTCTTTCCCTGTGCAGTTAGGAGGGAATATCATGCGTGTCGAAGTTGAAGTGGTTGATGCATCTCTCGACTACAATCTCTTGTTAGGAAGGAGTTGGACCTACGCTATGCAAGCAGTGGTCATGACAGTTTTCCGGGTCTTGTTGTTTCCACATGAGGGTCGGATCGTGACCATTGAGTAGTTATCCTTCTCCCATCCTGACCCTTCATCGGGGGTTTCCGTGGTCCTGATGATTGATAACCCTAAGCCCAACATCATCAATGTAGGGGTTGGTTTGTGCTCACCTTTGATGGGTACCTTCGATTACCCTCCTTCGACCGACAATTTCCATTACATGACGGTTGTCCCTGATCAGCCTAGGGCCAAAATCTTTCAAATCTTGTCGTTTCACATGACTTACTTTAACGATCCATGGACTCTTCCCTCCCCATCAGCCATGATGGAAGGGACAGGGCACCACGGCATGGCCATGCCTTTGTCTGCGGTAGAAGTTGCATAATCTACAATCCAGCAAGCTTCCGCAAATCCCGATCTGAATCCCACACAGGAGTTAGATCTGGTTCTCGAGCCTATATGGGCTCAAGGTTCCCTCGCCGATACCGATTCTTTAGACTTGGTCTTGCCCTCAGATGAGGCGATTATTGAGGCAATGACTAGTCCGGATAGACCCTGGGATGATATTCATCATAGATCTTACTTCCTCCCAGAGTTAAGAAGAATTGAAGCAGGTGAATTCACTCTGACTATGACTGGAGATAAGGATTGTCGTATCAATCCTTTGGCTACGCATGTTGTTTACGCTGAAGGAAATATGGAAACCATTTCTCAAACGATACCTATCGATATCTCCAGAACCCCTGGCATCGTGGAGAATATCTTCGTCGGAGTGGACTGCTCCCCCGAGGAGTTTCGAATCTACACAAATTTATTTAAAGAATTCCCCAATGTGTTTTCCTGGTCTTACGAGGAAATGCGAGGCATAAATCCAAGAATCGTCAAACATGAAATCATGACATATCCTGATGCTAAGCTAGACTGACAGAAGCTTCATCCATTCAATCCTAGGAAAGCAACAACTATTAAGGCTGAAGTAGAGAAACTACTCCAAGCTAGTTTCATCTACCCCATCCAATTGACTCAATGGGTGTCAAATCATGTTCCAGTCAACAAAAAACAGGGTACGATTCGCGTATGTATGGACTTCCGTGATTTGAACAAGGCATGTCCAAAGGATAATTTCCCCACACCATTTATTAACCAGATAGTCGATGAATGCACAGGTTGCGAAGCCTTTTCTTTCATGGATGGTTTTTCGGGATATAATCAGATACATATCAAGCCCGAAGACCAACACAAAACCGCTTTCATCTATCCATGGGGTACATTCGCTTATCGGAAGATGCTTTTGGTCTGAAAAATGTTGGAGTTGCGTTTTAGCGGGCCATGTCTTTTGCTTTCCATGATCTCAAGCACATAGTCGAGGCTTATCTCGATGATTTAGCGTCACGATCTCGCAAGAGAGATGATCACCCTGCACACCTCCAACTTATCTTTGAGCGATGTCGCTACTACCGAATCCAATTGAATCCAAACAAATGTTGTTTTTGCATCACATCGGGTTGTTTGCTTGGTTTCATAGTTTAGACAATAGGGATCATGGTCGATCCTCTAAAGGTTGAGGTGATAGTTCAGTTTCCTCCCCCATGCACAATCCCTCAGCTTTAGAGTTTACAGGGAAAAGTGAACTTTTTACGGTGTTTCATCGCAAACTATGCCGAGATCACAAAGGGTTACATGCATTTATTGAAGAAGGACGTTCCTTTTCATTGGGACAAAGCCGATCAACACTCTTTTGAAGCGTTGAAACGCACCCTCACGTCTACCCCTCTGCTTCGTCCACCCAATTATAATAAAGATTTCTTATTGTAATTGGTCGTTGCGAAGTCGACCATTGGTATGGTCTTGGTTTAGGAGGATGATTTTCTCTCAGAATATGTGATTTATTACCTGAGCCGAGACCTAGTTGGACCGAAACTCAATTATTCTCACATTGAAAATCTTGTGTTGGCAGCAGTTCATGCTATCCAACGGTTCCGTCATTACATCTTGTTTCGCAAGACCACCGTCATTGTCGTTGTGAATTGGTTTCAATACGTGTTGACACGACATGTAATTGGCAGAAAGATTAATAGATGGATAGTTATCCTCCAAGAATTTGACTTGGATTTTGTCTCGACGAAATCCAAAAAGTCGTTGGTCTTTGCGGAACTCATCTCGGAACTTCCGGTCGAATCAGGTGATGTTATACCCGAAGAGTCGCCTATCAAAGGAGACATGTTTTTTATCACGTCTTCGGACCCCTAGTACAGAGATATACTAGTCTGTCTCCAGACTTCGAGGTGCTCCACCGCTGCTTCTTATGATGAGCATCATCGTATATGCCATCAGGCTAAGAACTATCTCATACTCGAGGACACTCTGTATCGTCGAGGCATAGATTTCATCCTTCGTCGGTGTCTCACTCATGAAGAAGTGGAAATTGTGCTTAATGATTGCCACACAGGAGCATGTGGCGGTCATTTGTCTGGGTTGGCAACAACCCAAAAGATTCTATGAGCTAGTTACTTTTGGCCGACATTAATCAAAGATTGTGTTGAATCGGTCAAGAAGTTCCACCTGTGTCAGATATTCTCTCGGAATATGAGGGCACACCCCGCTCTCATGTTTTTCGTCATCATAGTTGGTCCCTTCACTAAGTGGGGGATTGATTACGCTACATGAAACCCTCCTTCCACAAGGGGGTGCCATTCTATCATCGTAGCAGTAGACTAATTCATGAAGTGGTTCGAGGCTATGCCAACGTTTAAAGATGATGGCGAGACAACAACTCTCTTTTTGTTTAACTAGATAATAGCAAGGTTTGGCGTCCCGAGAGAGATTGTCACTGACCATGGCGTTCACTTTCAGAACAAAATGATGTCCGAGTTAATTTCAAATCTTGGTTTGAGCCAAGAACATTCATCACCCTACTACCCACAAGCGAATGGTCAGGTGGAAGTTGTGAATAAATCCCTTAATACTATTCTCCAACGAACAATCAATTCGGCCAGGTCAAATTGGCATTTGATTTTTGTACTCGGAATTATGGGGCTAACAAACATTTGTTAAGACTGCAACCGTTTTCTCACCTTTTCAACTTGTTTACGGGCTGGAAGCAATCTTGCCTATAGAGTGTCAGATCCCATCTCTAAAGTTGGAAGTACAGTTATTGTCAAACACTTCACAACTTGAAGAGCGTTTATTATATCTTGAGCAGCGTTGGGATGCAGCCTTGGCTAACCAGGCTCACAAACAAAAATTCAAGTGTCAGTATGATCGGTCTATCTGTCCTCATATTTTCTCTAAAGGCGACCTTGTCCTAGTCTATGACCAAGATAAGGACCCCTTGGGGGTAGGAAAGTTCAAACCCATGTGGGTCAGACCTTTCATCGTGAAGGAGGTTCTAAAGAAGGGCACTTATCGTTTGGTGGACTTTGAGGGAAATGATTTGGTGGAGCCTTGAAATGGGCTCTACCTCAAGAAGTATTACTCGTAGGTGGGTCACCTTCGGTGGCTTCTTGTAACATATGTATAGTCTTATACATTTTCTTTTTAGTTTTTTGTGTTTTTGGTTTTATGGACATGTCATTTTTTGATGTCATATTTTTCACTGTGGTAGATGTCAAGTGAATCAGAGGTGTTCGTTGGGTTTGCAGACGGCGCTAGATGGCACACTCGGAGGCTTGCTTCCGTAGTTTGGGTGATTTTCACACCTCAGGGCCAGTTTCTATCTTCAGGAGGCATCTGTTTAGGTGACACCACAAACAATGTCGTTGAATACAACACAGTCTTAGAGTTGCTTCGTGATGCTTTGTCGCATGGTATCTCTCACCTCTGTGTATACTTAGATGCTCAGCTAGTTGTGTCTCAGTTAAATGGGGTTTACCACATTTACGATCCTACGCTACACCAATGGTTCCTTAGGGTACATCTCTTAGAATGAAGTTTTGATTACATTACGTATATCCATGTTCCTAGGAGATTGAATCAAATCACAGATACTCTAGCTAATAATGCATTAGATTGGCATATTGCACACATGTAAGATAAATCACACACACACACATGTAAATACATTTGTAAAATAGATGTAATCCATAAGACGTAAAAAGATGTAAAATATGCATATATATATCAAAATATCAGAGTACACAGGTGGGCGCATGCGCCTCAAAAATATGTCCAGTAAGAGTCACGGGGCTTATTCCCTTAAAAATATACAAAAAGTTCTCTCGACACGTAAGTAGTCTGGCCTAGCTAAGGGTGAGGCATGTTGGCCCTATCGTAGTGAACAACAGTGTTTGTGAAACGCCGGAAGAGGTGGACCCAGGTCCATGACACCCCAACTACATGAGGTTGCATCGACGGTGGGAGATCCTCGATCTCCGCCATAGGGACTATACGAGTGAGTGTGGTGAGGTTCTGCTCTACCTGTCTCAATACTCTCTCAGCCTCTCTAACTGGAGGCCCCCCTGCTACTGCTGCTAGTTTGGTGGCTCTGTCTGGTCCTACCTCTGGTCGAGGACGTCGCCTAGTCCTCGATAATTTTGTTGGATGCACTGGTCCCACATCTGTACATAGAAGATACGTAAGTTTCATATACTCTGGTATACAAAAAAATGATATAAAAAAAGACATAAAAATTAAATAACTTTGAAAAGAAAACTTACCCATATCTCCTTGCTCCGCTCCGAGAGGTACAGGCATGTCAATATCTCTATAAAAATTGATCTTGGCATAGGGGTAGTCCTCTATTTCCTTAATCTTTCATGACCACCAGTCAAAAAACCTGTCATCAAAGGCCTCGATGGTCCTCCCTCCCCCTTGTCGTGGCAACAGCGCTGCCCATCTGCATAGCGCTAGGAGAGAGGCCTCGTGCCCTCGTATCATCTCTCGAGGAATGAAACTGGGTACCCTCTAGAAGAAAAAGGAACACAAAATTGTCCCAAACCCGAAGTTTCGATGCTCCCATATCCAACACTCTGTTAGTTATCTCTTCATACAATCCTTCATGGTGGTACTCTAGTCAAAAATCCATGCATTTAAGCACTTTATTGCACAATGCATGTGCGCTAGGGAAGCCTGATGTAAAGATGTGGATCCATTGATCTACCCAATGAGTAGAACTATCACCTTGAGTGATAGGTTGTTGATCTTATCTATTGGCACCTGAGAACCTACTTTCTTAGTACCAGCCTCGCAATGGAGTCCAATCAACTCCTCAATGTTGTGAGGCCCGGGTGGAAAAGTACGCAAGTTGACTGGGTCCCCTCTCTTCGAGAGACCAGTCAGGAAGTAAATATCCTCAGTCGTTGGAGTCAATGAATACGCCTCAAGCATGAATGCCTCTGCGTCAGGATGCCAGTAATATATCAATGCATTTAGCAACCTGGGTTGTGCCCTCATAAACGGACACTGGAAGAACTTTAAATACCCTCATTGTGACAAAATAGTGATAGCAGCAGGGTCCTCAGAGACCAAAAAATCAATGTCCTCATGCTCCCTCTCTCTCCAATGAACATACATCATGCAAAATGACAAATGTATGGAGAGTTAACTCTTGCAATTTTCATTTTTTTTCACTTATTTGAGGGTGTACGCGGGCTGTCTTGGGGACAGTCACGTGTGCACGCAGGCAAATTATCTTCTACCCACGTGTACACACGGGTTGTTCTTGGACAACCCGCATACACGCAGGGTCGACCTCTTTAAAGGTCAGCGCCCCCCAAAAAACAAAAATAAATACAAAAATGAAAGATGGAAATGCAAGAGAGACTAGTATGTACTTACTTGGTCCAAATGGAAGTTCATTTCGTCCACTGAAGCTCCCGGAATCAACTATTTCGGCAAAGGGGTGTTTTTTTTTGGGTCAATTCTCAATTTACAATGGTGATAATGAGCTGCCAGCTTTCTATTTATAGACTTTTTGGCGTCTTTTTGTCATTTTTTGCACCCTTTTTGTCATTTTTTCTAGATTTAAATCGTTTACTATGGTTCTTGAGTTTCTCAAGGGATGTTACGATAAGTGTTACTTTGGTTATTTGGAAAATATCTTGAGAGTTGGGTCATTTTTAAAGGTCTTTTGGTAAAAAGTCGTTTTTTCAACTTTGTGCATGTAAGATAGGATTCCACCTCCACTTGTTGCACCTCATTGTCTTTTTCTCTTTTCCATAGGATCGATCCCACCGAATTACGACACGGAACCCTCACTCATGCTCTAGAAGTGTCATAATTTAGTGGTAGAGCCTACCTTCACATGGATTCCCTAGGTAGATCCTAGTTGCATTTTGGTGTCCATGTCGTCACTAATGACTATAGGCTCGGGAGTCCTTATTAGTTTTTCTTCATTACGAGTTTGAGCCTCGTTTGCATGATTCATTATCACTCTTGACCTCACCCTCGGGACTCCCACAACACAACGGGTCTTCTTTTAATCCATTTTCAGACCCTCTAAACATGAAAACATTGTCGAGCAATCTTGTTTCCCTTCACGCTCGCTAAACTGAAATTTGAAGGCACGTCTGTCTGGCGGTAGTTTACCCCTTTTTCAGTCCGAACGATCATTTGAACGAACAAAGGTATACTCTAGGAGCCTCATTTCTCTAGAAGAGTATTCTCAGGTATAGATTTAACCCTTTTCAGGCCTGAGGGACTAAATTTATGAAAAAGGAACCCCCATAGAGTCCATAGTTAAGCTCTTTTCTGACTCCTTAAAAATGAAAATATTGTCGAGTGATCTTGTCTTTGTCACACTTGTTAAAATGGTTTTGAATAGACATATGTTCAGTGCTAGTTTACCCCTTTTTCAAACCGACTAGACTGCCTTCGAAAAAGGTACCCCAGTGGAGTCTCCTTTTACGTTTTTTCAGACTCTCTAAAAATGAAAAGTCGTCGAGCTTACATTCTCTGGGCTTGTTAAAATTACATCAAAGGACGTTATCATTGTGTCTTATTAATCACATTTTCATTCCTACGTCTTTGGATTAATGTCGGCTCCATGTTGCTCTCAATTGAACCATCTAAAGCATGCCTTATACACAAGCCTTGTAGCACTTTGCCTCTGTGTCTTGACACCTTGACCCATGGAGGATTTTTTCTGAGTGACCCTTTCCTGCATATGTCCCCTTTCTCTAAGCATCAATGTGTTCCTTGCACTTGGAACTAGTATGTATGTGACACTCGTTCCTCCTTTGTAACATATCATTCTTTCATTCTTTTTCAAACTTTCCAAAATTATTGAAAAAGACAAAAAAAAAAAAAAATATACCCCAAAAAGAGGAAGGGAAAAGTATTTTCTTTTTATTGGCAGTACAATGAGTCTCCCTTGGACAAAGAACATCCTTTTGTTTTCTCATCAATCTCTGATATTTAATGTGACCTTAGGAAGATGTTCTCGCTACATAGAGTTGTGTCCTCCTCCATTTGGTTATCCTTCCAAACACATGGAGAGTTTGTGTTGCCTCCTGCATCGTAAACTTATGTCAATGCCATGCTTCCTGAGTCTCATCATTTGTCGCTCTTTTGTCCAAGGGAAGTTTTACTAAACTTGAGTCAGCCCTTCTACATTTTGTCTCTTGTCCTCATGCCCGACCACCCCAAAAGACCAATCAAGTCCTTGCTCAAAATCAATGAAGTTGTCTGCTTGATCACCAATATCCTCTTGTCTGTTCCCGACGAGCCGTCGAAGACCTCTGGGTAGTGAAGTCATACACTGGTATTACACTCCTAACCAAGTTTTGAATATATTGAAGTTGTTTCTCGAGATATGAAGACCTCATCTCCATCCATCGGGCATCATTGGCTTCTTCAAGATGGATACTATTATAACCCTATTTCCCCCAGTCTGTAAAAATAACTATATTGGCCAAGTATTGTGGCAAACTCAAAAATGTGAATGTGTGATGTAAATAGACCTTGTGAGAAAGGTCGATGAATGTGAATAATATTATGAATATATATTGCAGGAATGTTGAGAGGGGAATATGTTGAAAAAGATACCACGATGGCTGGATAAAGGTGGTGGAAGGCACCTAGAATGGTGGCGTTAACATCCACCGAAAACCAATACCATATTTGGTCTTCACTGGCCCGGAGAACCAAGAGCGGCTCGCTGGCCCAAAATTAATTACTCGTAGGTTGGTAGGTGGATGGCTCCTCATGCGTAATGAGGGATGGGGATAAAACAGCCCATCCGTGGGGTCCTGACACCTGACCACCGCGAGGGAGATCGTGCCACACGCAACCTCGCCAGAAAGGAAAAAGACAGGAGGAGTGTGCGATCACGGGAAGACGCAAGGGAGGAAGAACTCTGGAAAAATATGCAGAGTGAGTGATAGTGGAGAAGAAGGAGAGTAACCTTCATTCTCGGTCACTAGCAGACAGAGACACACTCTCGCAGTATCATGGTCTCAGCTCGGGGGTGGCTAGTGGTAAATCCATTGGGAGTCGTTGAGCCTATGGTTGGGTGGAAACGAGCACCCCTCTCAGCAGTTGCATCACCTCTGGTGTTTTTCTAATAATTGTTTTGTCTCTGGCATCTTGAAATATATATATCATGACATTTATGCTCATGAGCTGTGAAATTGTGAATGATTTTAGTGCAAGAATGTTTGTATGGTGTTTTGATCAGTACTGGTAGTTGCATGTTTATAATGGAAAGACTATGTATGGCTTATGTTTTCATAAATCATTATTTATATGCATATTGATCTAATTTAGACTTAACGTCTGGTTCTCAAGAGAGAGATACTTCTATCTTCCTCAGATAGTACCCTGGGTAAACCTTCCCATAGAGATGCCCTCCTTGAAAATCCCATCAAGAACCTGGAAAGAGGATGTGAAGGCGCAAGGCCTTAGTAACCCTGCATGAGGAGGAATGATCCTCTTGAAATTTTGAGATGGCTGTGTAGGGATAAGTATCGTTTGACGGGCGAGATCCTGTCGGAAGATCTGCGGTCACTCATGGCCGTTAGATTGGAAGGAGAAGAGGGGGCATTAAATGCCTCAACCCCTTTCCTTTGTTTTCACAAGTAGCAAGTAGAGACCGAGACCCACTCAAGTCTTAGACTTGATGAAGGAGAGTAATAGATGTGTTGAAGACTCTTTCAAGAGTCAAACCCAGGAGAAAGAGCGCAAATCTGCCAAGTCCCTCATAGTTGACGAATCTCAGGACAGATAGCACCTGGTCAGATGCACAGACCCTGTAGGAATTCATAGGGGTCCGAGGAATTCTTCCATGGCTTCAGAGTAGAGAAGCCTGGGAGGGATAGTGTCGTTTTGTGCATGGATCCATAGCTGTGAAGGTCGCAGAGGAGAAGAAAAGGCCGAGACCTTTGATACTTAATAAATCTTCCAAGGAGAAGAAAGAGAAGTGCATGCTCAAGGAAGAGCTACAACTGCCATTAGATTTGCTGGAGTGAAATAGATCTGGGTCGTCGAAAATGTACATCCAGACGCGCATAGAAGAGAGAAGAAATGGACAACAGAGACACTTCGAGATAGAAGTGGTAAACAGTCGATAACCGTTGGATCTTGCAGAGTTGCAAGGTGGTTAGGGTTGGTGCAGTCTGGAAGAGGTCAGAGTTTGGGATCTCGCATCTCGGAGGTTCGCGAGATAGGAGCACGAAGTCTCGACTCCCCAACTCACGAGGTTGCGAGTTGTGAGAAGTGCGAAAAGGAAGTCAAACCATCGTTGACTTTCATGTCTTGGAGGTTCGCGAGATAGGAGCACGAAGGCTCAACGCCCCAACTCGCGAGGTTGCGAGTTGCGATAAGTGTGAAAAGGAAGTCAAAGCATTGCTGACTTTCGTGCCTCAGAGGTTTGCGAGATAGGAGCGCAAAGGCTCGACGCCCCAACTCGTGAGGTTGTGAGTTGCGAGAAGTGAGAAAAGGAAGTCAAACCATCATTGACTTTCACGTCTCGGAGTTTCGCAAGATAGGAGCACGAAGGCTCGACACCCAAACTCACGAGGTTGCGAGTTGCAAAAAGTGAGAAAAGGAATTCAAACCATCACTGACTTTCGCGTCTCGAAGGTTCATGAGATAGGAGCACGAAGGCTCGACGCCCCAACTAGTGAGGTTGCGAGTTGTGAGAAGAGCGAAAAGACGCCATACTGGTTAGGCATGTGGCCATAACCACCGATCAGACGAGTGGGGTTGAGGGATGGCAAGGTCTGTATCAGGTCCCGTAGGGACTCGGGGAAATTCTATTCTTCAGAGAAAGAAGAAAAGGGGCGAAAACTGTTAATTTCCATAGTGGGTATGTGACAAATTGGTATCAGAGCATGGTTACAGCACTCATCCTGCTTGGGCTCATGAACGAGTTGCGCAGAAGCTCTGTTCAGAACACTCCTAAGAGGAGTAACCCTCTATCTTAAACCCTTTTATATTCAAAGGATCAAAGTTTGAAAATAAGAACCTGACTGTGTATGCATGTGAAAGAATTATGAATTTTTGCGCGGGTTATAAAAATGTATCTAACTATTGACTAACAACCAGTGTTTGTCTTTTTCACCCAAGCAGGCGATCAGCCGCGGGAATTTACAGACGCAGAGAATGGTGACTCATCAAGAGGTGGGAGAGGGCTCCCACAATAGAGACAAAGAGTCTGACGAAAGAAGGGCAATAGGGACCCCTCCAGATCTAGCTGAGACTGTGAGGAGTCTCATGGTCAAGTTGCAAAGCTGCAAGGCTGACAATGAAAGGATGATTAAAGAACAAGAAAAGAAGACAAAAATTAACACAGTTTTACTACAGAGTTTATCCGATCTGCAAAGACAAATGCAGCATGAACCTGAAACTCAGAAACATGGTCATATCAGTGGCCACACTGAGAGGAGCACCTCGAAAAGGGTCCACCCCATAGGTAAGGGACCAGTGCCGAGTGATTTCTCTGAGAAGGAAGCTGGCGATTCAGAAGACTCTTCCAGCAGGAGAATCAATTCCTATTCTCGAAGAAAATAGAAGAAGCAAAAGACCTCCAAGGGTCATAAATTTGAGGAATTCAAAAAGGCCAAACCACCCTCCTTCGATGGTGAGATAAAGAAGAGAGAGGAAGCAGAGGCCTGGCTGCTTAGACTAAAGAAATATTTTAGAGTCCATGATTTTTCAGAAAATTTGAAGGCCCGAGTAGCCACCTTCAATCTGAACGGAAAGGCTTCCATTTGGTGGGAAGATCTTAAGAATGTGAAAGGGGTTAGTGAAGAGGATCTATCCTGGAAACAATTTGAGAAATACTTCCGGAAGAAGTATTTGTCGGAAAAATATTTCGACGAGAAGACAAAAGAGTTTTATAAACTCAAACTGGGGCAACTTACTATAGAGGAATATGTCAACAAATTCCTCGATTTGTTGAGGTATGTACCCTATATAAAAGCAGAAAAGACAAAGGTGCAACACTTCATCAGTGGACTACCTAAGGACTATCGGAACAAAATTGAATTTGATGAGCCAAAGACTCTATAAGGTACTATTCGAAAGGCGACCTATTGTCATGAACAATTTGGGCATCGAGAAAAACCTCGCGAAGGATGGAAACAGAAGAATAGTTCAAGATTTCAAAAAAGGAGAATTAAATCCCCAGGGTTTAAGAACTACAAGAAGAACCCAAGAATGAACTTTCCAGCCTGGAGTATGCACCAACAGAATTTTCCCTCCTTGAGCGGAAATAAAACTTTTGGACCTGTACCAGTAAAGACTGATAACCCAAAGAAAGAACCTTTGAAATGTTGGGTTTGTGGAGAAGAACATCTCCTGAGAGACTGTCCACACCGACAATAGAATAGTCGGAGGATTTATAACATCGAGGAAGCTACTACAGTCAATGATGTGGCCAGGAGTGTGTCGCAGATTTATGCATCCTTGGATAATAACCAAGCTGACCATCAAGCTTCAGTGGTGGAGATAGAAGGTATGATCTCCAACCATCTAGTGTCTATTTTGATTGACCCTGGTTCAAATTTGAGTTATATAGCCCCTAAAGCTGTTGATAAGTGTAAACTACAGCCACAAAAATAAACTAATCCATGGTTGGTACAGTTATCCACTGGCACCAAAAGAAGGGTAGCAGAGGTCATACCAGCCTGCCAAATGATGTTGAGTGAATTTCCCACCCAAGAAACCCTTAACGTATTACCCCTCGAATCATACGATCTGTTGATTGGTATGGACTAGCTAGCCGCCCATAAAGCCAGATTGGACTATTACCATAAAACGTTAGAATGTGTGAGCAAAGAAGGAAAAAGGATGACCCTTCAAGGGATCCGAAAACCTGTCTCGATGAGACAAATATCAGCTCTACAAATGAGAAAGTATTGCCGAAAGGGATGTCCCCTATATGCAATACAGGTATCGGAAACCATAGAAGGTGGCAAACCCAGCCTTGAAGATCATTCTACCCTGAGAGAATATAGAGATGTGTTTCCGTAAGACATACTGGGTCTACCTCCAAGAAGAGACATAGACTTCTCGATAAAACTCACACCAAGAGCGGTGTCGATGTCTAGGACACCCTACCAGATGACCACACCCAAGTTAGTTGAACTCAAATTGCAATTAAAAGAAATGATGGATAAAGGTTATATTCGACCCAGCGTGTCTCCATGGGGAGCACCAGTCCTGTTTGTGAAAAAGAAGGACGGTACCCTTAGACTGTGTATAGATTATAGACAACTCAATAAGGTAACCATAAAGAACAAGTACCCCTTGCCCAGGATCGATGATATGTTCGATCAATTGGGAGGTGCGTCTATTTTCTCAAAGATCGACTTGAGATCAGGATACCATCAAGTCCGAATCAAGGGTGAAGACCTCCATAAAACTGCCTTCCAGACGAGGTATGGTCATTATGAGTTCTTGGTAGTGCCATTTGGGTTGACCAATGCCCCTGCCACTTTTATGTGCTTGATGAACAATGTACTCAGTAAATTTCTAGATAAATTTGTGCTAGTTTTTATTAATGATATATTAATTTACTCTAAGAATAGAGAAGAGCATGAAGAACATCTTAGGCTTGTGCTCCAAGTACTCAGAGAGCATCAACTCTATGCTAAATTCAGCAAATGTGACTTCTTCCAGAAGCAAATACATTACTTGGATCATGTTCTGTCCGAAGAAGGGGTAGCAGTGGACCCTGACAAAATCAGGTCTATCATGGAATGGCCTACCCCAAGGGATGTTTCGGATATCAGATCCTTTATGGGATTAGTAGGATATTACAGGAGATTTATAGAAGGATTCTCCAAGATTGGTTGTCCAATCACTGCCCTCCAGAAGAAGGGGACAAAATCCCTGTGGACACAAAAATGTGAAGAAAGATTTCAAACCTTGAAACATCTACTGACCCATGCACCCGTGTTGAAAATCTCCGACCCAGAAGTTGACTTCCTCATGTACACAGATGCCTGTAAGGAAGGGCTCAGAGGAGTCCTTATGCAGAAAGGAAGTGTGATCTTCTATGAATCCCGAAAATTGAACGAGCATGAAGTCAACTATGTGACCCGTGATCTAGAATTGGCTGCCATAGTACATGCCTTGAAAATGTGGAGGCATTACCTCCTGGGAAGAAAATTTGTACTTATGACAGATCATTGTGGATTGCGATACCTGTTTGATCAACCAAAGCTCAACGCCAGACAGGCTAGATGGATGGCCCTCCTTAGCAAATTTGATTTCGAAATCAAGCACATTAAAGGAAAGGAAAATAGGGTTGTCGATGCCCTTAGCAGAAGCATGAAAACAATTCACCTGGCAGTGGTGAGCACCTGCGAGATAGATGTCAAGGAAAGAATAAGAAATGCACAAGAAACAGATCCCTTCATTCATACTGTGACCTTATACCTACAGGAAGAACCCGGCGGAGTCAAATACGAAGGCTACCAGATGACCAAAGGAGGTATGCTCACTTACAGAAACAGATTTTATATTCCGGATTGTGACGACTTGAAGAGGTTCATACTGGATGAACTACATAAAAGACCCTATTCTGGTCATCCAGGATACCAGAAGATGATCACTGCCACCAGGAAACAATTCTATTGGCCTGGAATGAAGAAAGACATAGCCGAGTACTTGGCCAAATGCATAGAATGCCAGCAGGTTAAAGCAGAACACCGACATCTAGCAGGGTTATTGCAACCTTTACCAATCCCAGAATGGAAATGGGAAACCATATCCATGGATTTCATCACTGGATTACCAACTTTGACCAAACAGAACGATACCATTATGGTAGTGGTGGATAAATTGAGCAAGTCTGCTCATTTCATCCCTGTCAAATCAACTTGCAAAGCAATAGATATCGCCCAGGTATTCATGAAAGAGATATTCAGACTGCATGGTATGCCGAAAGAGATCGTGTCTGACAGAGACACGAAATTTACTTCTAACTTTTGGAAATCACTGATGACTGGTTTAGAGACCAAATTGTTGTTTAGCACCACCTATCACCCTCAAACCAACGGACAGACAGAAAGAGTGAATCATATATTAGAATACATGTTAAGGATGCATGTAATGCATCAACCCAAGAAATGGGAAGACTACCTACCACTGGTAGAATTCACCTACAACAATGGCTACCAAGCATCCCTAAATATGAGTTCCTTCGAGGTCCTCTATGGTAGGCCATGTAATACTCCAGTCAGCTGGATAAATCCCATAAACAGGATATCTTTTGGACCCGACATGTTAAAAGAAATGGAACAACAAGTGACTCAGATAAAACAAAATCTTAAGGTCGCTCAAAACCGACAGAAAAGTTATGCCAACCAAAAGAGAACTCCAAGAGAGTTCAAAATGAGAGACCATGTATATCTCAGAGTTAGGCCCAAGAAGAGTTCCCTAAAAGTGGGAGCTTGTGCCAAGTTGGCACCTCAGTATTGTGGACCCTTTGAGGTTCTAGATAGAGTGGGACATGTGGCCTATCGGCTAGCACTTCCTCCCACAGTCAAAGCACATAATGTTTTCCATGTTTCATTATTGAAAAAATATCTACATGATGCTAATCATATAATTGATTGGTCTGTGATTCAGGTGGAACCGGAGGGAGAATTTCTACCAGAACCCCAATGCATACTGGACAGAAAGGAAACCTCGCTTCGGAACTGAACCATTGCACAGGTCAAGGTGCAGTGGAAACATTTTGGCCCAGATGAGGCTACATGGGAAATGGAGGATGCCATGAAACAGGCATATTTGATTTTGTTTACATCTGTACATGAAGGTCATGTTGATATATAGAACATAGAGGATGATGTTCCTTTAAGGGGGAGGGAATTGTAACACCCTATTTCCCCTAGTGTGTAAAAATAACTATATTGGCCAAGTATTGTGGCAAACTCAAAAATGTGAATGTGTGATGTAAATAGACCTTGTGAGAAAGGTCGATGAATTTGAATAATATTATGAATATATATTGCAGGACTGCTGAGAGGGGAATATGTTGAAAAAGAGACCACAATGGTTGGATAAAGTTGGTGGAAGGCACTTGGAATGGTGGCGTTAACTTCCACCGAAAACCAATAACGTATTTGGTCTTCACTGGCCCGGAGAACCAAGAGCGGCTTGCTGGCCCGAAATTAATTACTCGCAGGTTGGTAGGTGTATGGCTCCTCATGCGTAATGAGGGATGGGGGTAAAACCGCCCATCTGTGGGGTCTTGACACCTAACCACCGCGAGGTAGATCATGCCACACGCAACCTCGCCAGAAAGGAAAAGGCAGGAGGAGTGTGCGATCACGGGAAGACATGAGAGAGGAAGAACTCTGGAAAAATATGCAGAGTGAGTGATAGCAGAGAAGAAGGAGAGTAACCTTCGTTCTCGGTCACTAGAAGATAGAGACGTAGTCTCACAGTATCGTGGTCTCAGCTTGGGGGTGGCTAGTGGTAAATCCGTTGGGAGTCGTTGAGCCTACAGTTGGGTGGAAACGAGCACCCCTCTCAGCAGTCGCATCACCTCTGGTGTTTTTCTGATAAGTGTTTTGTCTCTGGCATCTTGAAATATATATATTCTGACATTTATGCTCATGAGCTGTGAAATTGTGAATGATTTCAGTGCAAGAATGTTTGTATGGTGTTTTGATCAATACTGGTAGTTGCATGTTTATAATGGAAAGCATATGTATGGCTTATGTTTTCATAAATCACAATTTATATGTATACTGATCTAATTCAGACTTAACGTCTGGTTCTCGAGAGAGAGATACCCCTATCTGCCTCAAATAGTACCTTGGGTAAACCTTCCCATAGAGATGCCCTCCTTGAAAATCCCATCAAGAACCTGGAAAGAGGATGTGAAGGCGCAAGGCCTTAGTAACTCTGCACGAGGAGGAACGATCCTCTTGAAATTCTGAGATGGTTGTGTAGGGATAAGTATCGTTTGACTGGTGAGATCCTGTCAGAAGATCTGCGGTCACTCACGGCCGTTAGATTGGAAGGAGAAGAGGGGGCGTTAAATGCCTCAACCGCTTTCCTTTGTTTTCATGATTAGCAAGTAGAGACTGAGACCCACTCAAGTTTTGGACTTGATGAAGGAGAGTAATAGATGTGTTGAAGACTCTTTTAAGAGTCAAACCCAGGAGAAAGAGCGCAAAGCTCCCAAGTCCCTCATAATTGATGAAGCTCAGGAAAGATAGCACCTGGTCAGATGCACAGACCCTATAGGAATTCACAGGGGTCGAGGAAATATTTCACGACTTCAGAGTAGAGAAGCCCGAAAGGGATAGTGTCGTGTTGTGCACGGAGCCATAGCTGCGAAGGTCACAGAGGAGAAGCAAAGGCCGAGACCTTTGATACTTAATAAATCTTCCAAGGAGAAGAAAGAGAAGTGCATGCTCAAGGAAGAGCTACAACTACCGTTAGATTAGCTAGAGAGAAATAGATCTGGGTCGTCGAAAATGTACGTCTAGATGCGCACATAAGAGAGAAGAAACGGGCGACAAAGACACTTCGAGATAGAAGTGGTGAACAGTCGATAACTGTTGGATCTTGCAGAGTTGCAAAGCGGTTAGGGTTGGTGCAGTCCGAAAGAGGTCCGAGTTCGGGATCTCGCATCTTGGAGGTTCGCAAGATAGGAGCACGAAGGCTCGACGCCCCAACTCGCAAGGTTGCGAGTTGCGAGAAGTGTGAAAAGGAATTCAAACCATCGTTGACTTTCACGTCTCGGAGGTTCGCGAGATAGGAGCATGAAGGCTCGACGCCCCAACTCGCAAGGTTGTGAGTTGCGAGAAGTGTGAAAAGGAATTCAAACCATCGCTGACTTTCACGTCTCGGAGGTTCGCGAGATAGGAGCACGAAGGCTCGACGCCCCAACTCTCAAGGTTGCGAGTTGAAAGAAGTGCGAAAAGGAAGTCAAACCATCGCTGACTTTCGCATCTCGGAGGTTTGCAAGATAGGAGCACGAAGGCTCGACACCCCAACTCGCGAGGTTGCGAAGGAAGTCAAACCATCACTGACTTTCGCATCTCAAAGGTTCGCGAGATAGGAGCACGAAGGCTCGACGCCCCAACTCCCGAGGTTGCGAGTTGTGAGAAGACCGAAAAGACGCCATAATGGTTAGGCCTGTGGCCATAACCACCAATAATATGAGTGGGCTTGAGGGATGGTAGGTTCTGTATCAGGTCCCATAGGGACTCGGGGAAATTCGATTCTTCGGAGAAAGAAGAAAAGGGGCGAAAAGTGTTAATTTCCGTAGTGGGTATGTGACAACTATACATGTATATCTTTTGATTTTTGAGATGTAGATCCACTGTGTACTACTCGTGGCTACACTTTATATAATTATATGATATGGATCTGCAGTGTGTTTGATTGGCAGCCATGATTTTATTTCATCCCAAGCATGGGTATGCCTGCCTCGATGAGACAAATTGTTATTTTACAGATGGCACCTCCTGAACTCTAGTCCCTAGGCTCACTCGCTTCGTACATTGGTGAATATTTGTAATGTATTTTGGCTATCATATTCTCCTCTGACCTCACACATTAGGGGTCATGTGTTATAACCCTAAATTGAACCAGACATGCATACCTGGCATCAGGCCATCTAAACTTTCTATACTTTCCAAGCCATCACTGAACATCTCTTCTAAAAACCATTATTTTGAAGGTGTATGCACCCTACACCATTACTGCCCACGTACACTCATAGAATATCGCGAAAAAATAAAAATTGCATAGGATACTGGTTTCTGGGTCATTACTTACCCATAGCCAGTTACCCCAACCGTTACTATCTCTTTTGGCCTATAAAAGAAGATGTTGGGGTCCTATTTCAAAAAAATCACGAGAGCAAAGAAGCTATGTCCATTTTATCATTCCCCCTTTGCCCCAATTACAAGCCCTTGCCATTTCCCTAGAGAGAACTGAAGAGGAGAAGAAGACGTGGAAGCAGTTGGTGCATGGTGAAGAGGAGCCCAGGACTAAGTTCGAGAAGAAGTGTCGGTCTCATGTTGTAAGTGACTTTTTGTGAGATTAATATAAAGAAGTACTTTTTCCGTCCCACCAAACGATGTCTTATATCTTCATGATTTGTTTACATTTCTTGTTTATGATGTCTAACCCACTAATCCATATATAGAATGCATGCTTGTAGTTTCTTGTTTGTATTTTGATGAATGCAGGTCAGCCTTGGGAGGATATTTAAAGTCGAGAAACAACCAAGCGCAAAGAGATCGACACTGGACATGGATTTTAAGGTAGGCTTACCGGATCCCTCTTTCTTGTCTTTTATGTATGATTGTGGGGTAATGTCGGGATAGTGATTAAAAGTAGGAGACTTTATACGGTTAGCTCTGCCTACACTTTAGAACCCTGGTGTAGTCCGTAGAGGGGTTTTCCCTCTATAGCACACATACCATGATACCCAGACTCATTACCTCATGGAGAAAGACCCATTGTTTCTTTAGAATCGGGTCGATGGGATGGATGTTTCTATTGCTGATAGATGGGAGGCATTGAAGTAAGGATGGGCCCTCCAGGGCCAAGATCAAGTCAATATGGCTCTTGGTACTCCATGTCTAGGATGTGTGGGCCTCAAGACATAATCTCCTTAGTTATCCCTAGGATAGGGGATAACAGGGGCATCCGCAAAAAACTCCAATAGAGGGTCCTTTCCTTGTAGTGTGTGGTTAAGGAATTATACCTTTCACACAGTAATAACAGAAGTGGCACACGTTGCCCAAGTGGTTGTGTGCACATTTGTACTATGTGGTCAGTATGTTGGTTGCACACAATTGTTTGATTTAATTTTTTTGCTTAAGGTTGTATTAAAATAAATTGTTGCTTCCACTTTTATAAGTTGTGTGGCACAACTCAAGATTGGGTTGAGTGTGTTACTTCAAGATATATTGTGTGGATTTTGTTTAGAGTAGATTCTATGTAGTGTACTTTTAGAGTAGAACGGCCTAGTAGTATGTTGGGTTTGTTATAGTTTGGTTGATGCAGAGCTACAAAATTTGAGGTGGTGTGACATGGCCCAGCCTGGGATGGCTGGGGACATCATAGGTGTCAAGATAGACACTTGAATCTGATTAAGGATGAAATATTGTAGCCAAGTAATTTTAAGTTTATGGACCTTCAAATACAAGGAAAATAGACAGTGTGATATGTTGAAGTCTTAGAGATCGATGTACAAACACCTAGCTTGAAGAGTAAGAAGCTTGTATGCCAATGACTAGAGGAGATTATGGCTTTAGATTATGGGGATTTATGTGAAATCCAGCAAGGAAAATATATGAAAACTTTAGCAAATTGATAAGGTGACTACACATATCTCGCTAGATGTCAACCTTCTTGTTGGAAGAAGAGGAAACGATAATTACGAAACAATTGGTATCGATAACCACATGGTACTCACAGTGATAATGATCCTTATTGATTTAGCTCTTATTGAGTTAGCTTGGGCTGATAAACTTAACTAAGTAGGTCCATGTGCTAGATGGATGTTTAATAATGAATTTGTGCATTAGAGAAAAAAGATAATAATTATATTGATGAATCATGATAGCTAATTACCCTTCATGTGATATTGTCTTGAAAGGATTATCATTTTCATGATGTTATGTTATATGTGATTCCAACTATTGTATGGAAAAGGATTATTACGTGGTTTCAATTAGTGTGTTGAAAAGATTATCATTTTCATGATGTTATGTTATATGTGGTTTCAACTATTGTAATGAAAGGATTAATATGTGGTTTCAACTAGTGTGTTGAAAAGATTATCATTTTTCATGATGGTATGTTAGATGTGGTTTCAACTATTGTGTTGAAAGGATTACCGTTTTCATGATGTTATGAAAGGATTATTATGTGGTTTCAACTATTGTGTTGAAAGGATTATCATTTTCATGATGTTATGTGGTTTGAACTATGGTGTTGAAAGGATTATTATGTGGTTTCAAATATTGTGTTAAAGGGATTATCATTTTCAAAATGTTATGTTTCAACTTTTTCATGATGTTATGTTTATATGATGACTAATGCAATGATTGCATGTTGTGAGGTGGTGATTGTCAGGTTATCCACCAGTGAGTCGAGAAGGCCATTTTATTTAATGATCTCATGGGATCCCATAACCACGAAGGAGAATATTACAATTAATATCTTATGGGATGGGAACAACTCAATCTACTATTTATGTCAGTATTATTTATCCCTTGTATTGGAATTGTGATGCCAAAGTTCCAAAGAGTGGTTGGAGCATTGCTCTCCAATGGTGTTGTGGGATTGGACTTCGATGCATGGGGTTTTACCTTGTTTTTGTTGAGGGAGTTTAGGAAAACCTTTAGAGATTCCTAGTGTACAGGAGTACCAATCCAGATGCCTGCTTGGTAAGATGATGTCTTGAGCCTTGGGGGATCTGAATAGACCGATAGGATTTAAGCCTGGTTTTTAAAGTCAAGAAGGATGGTTATAGAGTACTTCCACTTCCCTGATGTTGTGATGTGGACTTTCAATTCCTATTATAGTCACTTGGGTGGATTTATACTATTCTAGCAGAGGGTGTTGTGGAAGGCACATGCGATAACAAAGAGTGTTGTGGAGGATGGTGAGATAATTAAAAACCTATAAGAAACATAATCAAGCTAACTTTGGGATGAAGTTCCTTGAAGGAGGGGTGTATTTCATGCCCCACATTATTAATATTAAATATAAATAATAATAATAATAATAATAATAATAATATCAATATAATAATCCTCCTAAAACAGTCATTATAAATACTTAATGGAATAAATATATAATAATTATACTTAAAGGGGAGGGGGTCATAATAAATAATTACTATGGACATCTAGGTAATTAAAGAGAATGGTAAAAAAAGTAATTGTATTCAATGGAGAAACCATGACTTTAATCTCAGAGGGACTCAGAAACAGTCATAATAAATACTTAATGGAATAAATAATAATAAATAAGTATATAATAAAAAAAATTATGACTCCCACCTTTAAGTATAATTATTATATACTTATATATTATTATTTGGAAAATTATTATATTCTTGATATTATTATTATTATTTATATTTAATAATAATAATGTGAGGCATGACAATAGTGGAATGATGTTGTGCAAAATGTGTTTGTGTGTATGCAAGAAGGAAAGATAACATGTGCTAGCCTTCCTCGAGAGTGGAATGATGTTGTTTGAAATGTGCTTGTGCATTTTCAAGAAGAAAATACAACATGTGTCAGCTTTCCTCCATAGTGGAATGATGTTGTTTGAAATACGTTTGTGCGTGTGCAAGAAGGAAAGATAGCATGCACTAGCTTTTCTCCATAATGGAATGATGTTGTTCGAAATGTTCTTGTGTCTGTGAAAAAATGAAAGGTATCACACTCTATCTTTCCTCCACAGTGGAATGATGTTGTTTTAAATGCGCTTGTGCTTGTGGAAGAAGGAAAACTAGCACTCGCTAGTTTTATTCCACAGTGAAATGATGTTGTTTGAAATACACTTGTCCTTGTGCAAGAAGGAAAGTTAGCACATGTTATCTTTCCTCCATAGTGGAATAATGTTGTTCAAAATGCGCTAGTTCTTGTGCAAGAAGGAATGTTAACATGTGTTATCTTTCCTCCATAGAGGATACATATTGTTCAAATGTGCTTGTGCTTGTGCAAGAAGGAAAGATAACATGCCCTCACAAAAGTATTAGAGATGGTCTTCTACCATATGGGAATAAATTGAATATTTTATAAGAGCTATTAAGCGATTAAAGAGTAAACAAGAGGATGTGTAGAGAAACATGTTCCTTCCTTTTGGGAATAGTGATTTCTTATTCAATCAATTAGACACCCACATCAAGATTTATTCAAAAAAATGATAAAATGGAGATGAAATCAGAAATTCCTCACGAATTCATAGCTCAAAAAACTGACATGAAGATGTGCTCGCAGTTGAAATATCTAAACATCAATTACTTTGAAGACATAATAAATTCATTCCCTAGACATTAAATTGTAAATATATAATGTTCATATGATTTTGTATTTAATTGGCATGACTTTGCATCCACTAAGGAATGGGCCGCAGAAAAACAAAAATCAAGCAACAATAAATAGAGAGTTAAGGAGGCCATTGCATTGATAGCATGCTTGTCTGGGAGACGAAGACATCTCTAGCGCATATTACATCGCATGACCGATGATCATCCAAAACTAGAAGTTGTATATCATAAGAAATTCCTAAAAATGGACGGTGAGGACTTCAATATTTTCTTGGTTGATTCCCCTGATTCATGACGAAGCCGCCCCCCGACATTGAGTTAAATTCCTTGGTGCATCAAATATTTAGTGTTCCATTTCCCCAAACACTATTGAGAAATAATTCACATCCATTATAGATAGGGTTTTCCATCATCTTTTACCAGAATAAAACCTTAATGATAGTGTCCATCTCTGAGATGGTGACAAATTCAACCCAAATATCACCGGGAAAACATCAAATCCCTCGTACAACAAACAAAAAAAAACTTGGGACTTGTGCAGTCTTGTTGAGTTTTGGATACAATGTGTTTCTTCATTAGAACGATTGTCGTCTATACAACACATTGATCATGAGGTCTATGTTGCATTGGATTTGAGAGATGTCAAAACCATGGAGAGAAAAGGCAAAAGAAGGAACAAGAGATCTCATTTATTTTGGATTTAAATTTTGATGCAAACTTGTATGGTGGAGGTAACAGGTTTGAGGGTTATTAATGCTCCATTCTAATGAAAAAGGAGGAAGAGGAGCAGGATCCAATTGAAAGAGAGGTTGCCCAGAAATTGGCCTGGTATACTACACCCAAATCAGTGCTCAAGGATTTACCAAGAGGAGTAGGCGAGGAGGAGGAGGATTTCATGTTCAAGAAAACCGAGTGGATTATGCACAGAGAAGACTATTATAGGAAGAGAAGGCTTAATATAATTATCCCCCCCCTATAGAATTGATGGGACCAAGCTCTAAAACGCTCACTCATGCAGACTGGCAGGTAGAAATAGGGTAGGATCATTTCTTCATAATGGAATGAAAACTCCCAAGGGAATGATGTGATTTCTAGATGACTCAGCTATGGAAGACTACCATAGCTCATTTCACACCTAAGAAATGAGGTGGATCTGATACCACTGTTGGAACCCGCAAATAAATATAAGTGTGAGATATTTTTTCATTGATATGATACACGTATAATTACATGAGTTGCGACCTTTGGATTTTTCTTCTAGGAAGTATCTTGGACTCTCGATGATCATTACACTATCACTTGATGTTTCACATTCCTTCAAGTGACTGCTACCATGACCCTAGTGGGTTAGGTTTCCAACTATTAATAATTAAACCCATGAATGCAATCGATTTAATCATGCACATAAGAAATTAGACACACACAACGACATTCATATGTGTGTGTGTGTGTGTGTGTGTGTGTGTGTGTAATAAAGAGTGAATGTAGCATCCAATCATCGCATTAAAATTGTAAATGACCAATTAATCAAAACAATTATCTTTTAAAAATGTTTTACACAGCCGGTTGTAGATGAAGGATGTTCCACCCAACCATAGGCTCTGTTGCTCCAATTATCTCAACAACATGTCACCCCCAAGATGAGCTATGAGTCCACGAAGACATGCATGCTCCTATGGGTGTCTATAGCCCACTATAATAACTCCAACACATTGTTGTGACTCCTAGAAAATTCCAACTACCCAACTCTCTTATGCATCAGTCTGCACAACCCAAGGGATGAGATTTTCTTCTCTGCATCACAATCTCTTGGATAATATCCATCCCCTTCAAGGATCCAATATAGACTGACCAGGAGTGTCTCTATTTGGGTCTCTAGGAAATCTAGCTGCAACAAGAGTTCTCGCACAACATTTTCAAATTGGCCAAGTTCTTTACCATTCTTTCCCTCTTTAAGAGGTGATGTCCTTAGAGAATATTCCACAACTCAACAATATGAAAGTTTACAATTCAAATTATTTCATTGCTTGGAACTAAATCCCACCTACATTTCTAAGGAAAACAACAAATATTGCCTCATGTGAATGTTTGAAGAGGCTCTAATGCTAGCATAGGATTCATGCCATGCTTTGGAAACAAGGAGGAAAACCATATAAAAAAATTCCAACAACCTGTTGAATTAAAAGTAATGCTTGATATGCCTCTAAATCCTATTTTAATGATTTTCAATTTGATATTCATATCACTCAAGAAAAATCATAAGCTCATTTAACATTGGCAAATGAGCATCTACTTAATTTCCCAAAGATTGCAAAGTAAAAAATCAAGGCATATGAAACATTGGCAATGTAAAATTTCAATCCATTTCACATTTCCTTGAGCATGGTTCTCATGGATGCGAGCATTTAATTGGTTTATGTGCTAAGGCATAAAGTCACTCAATCATGCAAAGACTCTTCCTAGAAGGTTTCATCATTCAAACATTCTCATGCAAATGAAATTCAAACCTTTACCATTACATACATAAGTGAAATGATAAAGTTTTCACTCAATAAATATTGGCACATATACAATCAATTATGTATTAAAATTTCAAGTAGCAAGATGGAAACAAAGAACTTCTTCCTTCAAAACCAAAATCATTTAAGTATATCAAATTTTCAAGTGCCACTCACCAATGCCTAATCAATGAAGGTTGTAATGTAACATTAATTTATAGATGAAAGGTCCAGTTATCACACACATGTTAAGTTTTGCTGACATGCATCTTCTTCACAATATATGAGATTATTATATCGATGCACCAATAACCAGTGATATTACCAAAAAAATTGTTTAATTAAGATATCGTATCAAGCATGTTTATGTTCCAAACATGATAGCTTAAGACAAACTTGTGGGCATACTTGGATGGTTAAGAGGCCTAAAATATGCACCATAATTTCTTAGATATGCAATGCATAGGAATCAAACTATGAAAGTCACCATTAAGATTCTAATCAATAAAAATGACATCAGTATTTATATACATGATTGGTTCCATGGGTTGTAAATGTTGTAAGTATAACGAGTATGTTAACTGTCAAAATAATTTTATTTTTTATTTTTTACGAAATTAGCTAAATGATTTAAAAACATGGACAACAGTCCTCGAGGTGTAGGACATTCGGTGATAGAGTGTGTTGTTAAGGCGCTCTATAATGTTAAAGTCACTAGTTCGAAACCTGCGGGGACAAAAAATCCAGCCATGTTAAGGGTTGGTGTGGCTCAGGCCGGGTGCGATCCCAAGGTGATTTTGACGGCTTAGATGCCCCTGAGTCGCGCTTTCTTAGCCACAGGTTAGTTCCACATGTCACGGACAAACTAACAAAAAAAAAAAAAAACATGTACAACAACTTGTAGAGTTAAATCCTTGAACTATAATATACTTTTATATGTTGCAATCTATACTACAATTTTAACTAAATTAATTCCAATAGACTAAAAATAACACATTTTTAGTTATGACAAACCATACTTCATACTTAACCCTTTATACCATACTTCTTACTTAATCTATTTCTTTCTTATTCCTAGATAATATCGATGGTTATCGACCAACCAATGGAATGAACATCTCAAAATAACATTTTCTAAGAACTCAACTATATATCAACAAATTTCTCAAATAATAGGAATATAAGGCCAAGTATTTCACAACGGAACTTACATTCTCAACCTCATTCCACATTAACATAAGATCACCAAAATAGTAGATAACAAAAATCAATGAAAATATGTGAGTTGCCACCATACACAATCTTCAAGAGAGTAGAACAAAACAATTTGATGAAGGATGCATGCATTGTCAAACCTACAAAACCATATGAAATGTCCCATTCTCCATTATACAAACTCAAGGATGCATTCAACATAGTACAAAGATATAAATCCTATGTTCAAGGGAATCTGTCTATCGGTTGAGGGTGTAATAGGGCTCACCACATGAACCAATTACATTATCCACTACACAAGAATGGTGTGTTGTCTCAGATCATTTTTTCCCCAAGGGATCATAACGGACTAAAGGAGTTTGTCTGGTGCTTATGCATCATCCATGTTTTAGAATCGCCTACACTACACAATCTATATTTCATTTTGTAATATCAAAGAAAAGGAGAGATAATGTTAACTCCAATCCAATCTTATTTGTTGTCTTTGGTGGAAAGTTAATAGGAAGGAAAAAATTCATATAATATAAAGTGATCATTAAATCATTTTAACACACTATCTTTCTGTATGCTTTTTAACTCGTTGCAGGTGTCATTCGTGGATCAAGCAAAGCATGAATAGCCTAACAAGAAGACACATAGGGACAACCTGTAAGAGGACATCCATCGGTTTGTCTTGATTAATCTTGTACATCGTCATGTCTTGAAAGGAAGTAGTATTTTAATAATGTTTAATACGTTGCGGTCGACCAAGTTTTATATAGGAGATTTACCATAAGATTCAAAACATTCTAAGAAAATACCAAGATGCATCAACACCTTTATTTCCCATATATGAAGACTCGTGAGTGCACCCCAAGGTGACACACTTGGGCGTATATACACATTCTTAAGAAGCTCTTAAAGTTGCATATGCATCTCCTTCAACTCTAGTGTACTCATCATATAAGGAGTCTTGGATACAGGTGCTTCTCCAGGCATCAAATTTATAGAGAAATAAATATCCCTTTTTAATGGAAACCTTGGTATATCTTTAAATACATCCTCAAAATATTTCAATACTACATAGTCTTCAACATTTGGCACTATATCCTTAGGTTCCTCCTCCATATGCATTGAAAATACTTGACATCCTTTCCTGTAGATTTTCTTCAATTGCAAGGTTGAAACTTCTCTAATAGTTACAACTCTTGGAATGCCTTGAACTGCTCTTAAGTTTCATTCCTCATCCAAACAATTAAATGCCTTATTGTAACAGTCCAGGACAACATGGTGTTCGTCCAGCCAATCCATACCAATGAGGAAATCATACGATCCCGAAGGTATGATATTCAAGTTAGCTTTGGTGTGCAGTCCATTCATTTCCATTTGCAATGCCTTAACCATCTCATTAATTTTCCTTTTTGCTCCTTTATCTAATTGCACCAACCAATATTTTCCAAGCTTGCTTCTCGGCAATTGGAATCTTTCCACCATCTTAGGATCTAGATAACTATGACTAGCTCTTGAATCAATTAAAATAGCAATGGTTGGTCATTAATATTTCCTTCCACTTCAATCATGTGCGACTGAAACTAAAACTGATTTTTATCTAGCATTTCATAAATACTAGGTACATTTTTGCCCATGTCCTCAAGTGTCGCAGCTTGTTGTACACTTTTCACAATCCTCGCTTTTTCACCTCTTTGAGGAAAATCTCTGCACATATTATCTCTGCCACAACTCCAACATTGAATAGGTTGTTTCCTTGGATTTTTCCCCACTGTCTCTGTCATTCTGAACTCCTTGGGAGTTGGTTTCCCTTGCGTAGTATTTCTAAAAAACATTGGCTTAGTCCCCTTCTTCCTATGTTCCACCTTGTTTTTCATATTGTCTTCCCAAGACTTTTGGAAAGTTGGTCTTCCATGTTGCTGATCATAAAGAAATTTAGCGCGCCTTACGGTTTCCTCCAATGTCTTGGGGTCATCATACTTTATCTTATCACTGATAAATGAGGGAAACCCACTCAAGTACCTCATAATTTTAACTTGCTCGTCCTTGATTAATGCGACATATTTCAAAATCTCTAAGAATTGTATTTCATTCTCTTCTATTGTCATACTTCCAAGCTTGAGTTTGAAGAAATCCTTCATTTTCTTGTCATAATATCTCTTGGTTAAGTATTTCTTTTGAAAAGACCTCTTGAACTCCCTCCAAGTAACCTTCTTCTCATCAATGTGTTACACTTGCATGAACTAATCCCACCATATTGATGTTTTTCCCTTTAGTTGATAGATGGAAATTCTGCCTTCTTCCTGCGCAGAATAATTATGTAGCTGGAAGTACTTCCTCGTACCCAGTAGCCAGGTCTCTACATATTCATCCTTCTTTTGCTCACCATCAAACGTAGGAGGCTTGATCTTATTCATTTCTCCCTGTAGCTCATCCACCCTAGTCCTTTTCTTATACTTTCTTATAAGAGATGGACTTGAGCTATTGCACACTTTCCTAAATGAATGTTTTGGTGAGTGAGGGTGATGCCTATTAGCACATTTGGTTCATCTTGTTTTCTCATCATGAGACCTCTAACTTCTTGACCTACTTGAATCTGTCTCCTTATCCTTTTTATTTTCTATTCTATCCAATATTTGCATCAACTTGACATTGAAGTCATCTTGCTACTCCTACGCTTTCATAAGCTTCTCATTATCATCTTTATATATTTGGAAATCGTTTTGCAGTCCCTTTATGGTTTCCACCAAGTTTATGCACTTCTCCTTGGATTCTATACCATTAGCACCCAAACCTGACATACAAATCCTAGAATTCATCATTAGGGTTGTAAGTCCGCTGCACATATCCCATGCCTTTTGACATTCTATGTTGATTATGTCATATTCTAATCATTGTAAATTCTGCAAAATGTGCAGGAAATAAGATTTTTTAGATGAATTCATGAGACAACTTCATGAAAACTCTGAACCATTTTGTTAGAATATTTTCTTATGAAGTCCCATGCACACTGGTACTCAGCACGTAGAAATGCACGATGTCAATATTTGAAGCATACACCGCGTATCAATATTTCGCATGCATCACAAATTTTCTCTGCGCAGTCCCAAAATTTAGTGTGCACACCTGTGCACCATTGTTTGCTACACATTTCCAGTGGTGCATCCCACAAATTTCAAAATTTAGTGTGCAAATTTGTGCATTCTTAATTTATGTGCACCATGGCCACACTATAATCCAAATTCAACCACTTACCAGTCTGAATTTTTCCTTAAGAAGATACTCGACCCATGCAAGCTTAGTGTTGAAACCGGAGCTCAGATACCACTTCATAATGTACCCAAACTCCTAGATGGGTACCACGCTCTAATACCACTTTGTAACGTGCCCAGCCTCCTAGTTGGGTACCGTGTTCTGATACCACTTTGTAACGTACCCAACCTCTTAGCTGGGTACCATGCTCTAATACCACTTTGTAATGTACCTAGCCTCCTAGCTGGGTACTGTGCTCTGATACCACTTTGTAATGTTACCCAACTTACTACTGAGCAACAATACTCCAAAATTCAGTGCGCAGATTCTTCTTTATAACTTTGCTTTGTGCAGTAATACTTGAAGTAACGCGCTCAACCCCAAGATGAGTCGCGCCACCCAAACTTTCCTCTTCTGACACAACTTAAAACAATGGAAGTAGCACTATACAACAACACACACCAAATAATGAACACACAACACTATTGTGCGCATAATCCATATTGAACATGAGATTACTATTGCTTGCACAACCTTTCTAGTGTCACATGCCAATCCTATTTTCCTTTTCGCACGAACTTCTTCCCTGTGCGCACAATCAATTTCAGCCTCATGTGCACACAAAGTAATTCCCCATGTGCACGACCATTCAAGCCTCGCCTCAAAGGCTCGTGACCATTACCATAAGGTTAACTTAACAGGAAAAACTATCAACAACTATCATACTCATGCACAACTACAATAATGAATATCAACACCATTCTTACTTATGCAAGCAACATTTAACAAAATATAAACAATTACATATATGTAACAACATACAAGAATTAAATCATATTAAACATAGACAAGTAAGCACACAATAAATGAGACAAGCACATAAAGATACTTATCTTTTATGAAGGTCACCAACTACATGTTACAGGTATGAATTAACTGAGAGGGGGGGGGGTGAATCAGTTAGTGTAGATTATTAACAATTTACTCTCATTTGTGACTTTGAATCATGAATCTTAGTGGCAGTGAGTCTTTGCTGTGAATTCCAGAGTTATAAACATAAAGCAGATAGTATAAAGAACAACAATCACACACAGCATTCATTCACAAGTATGAGACACAGATTTTTCAAGAGGAAACCCAACCAGGGAAAAAACCTCGTCTTCTTAAGATGTTCAGCAAGCACCAACTTCGTTACAACTCATATTTTATGAGAACCAACTCATAGAGGCTACAACCTCTGTTTGTCAGCACCAACTGGCTGAGAGCACCAACTCCCACAGAATCCCAACACCCACTGGGTGGAAGCACCGACTTCCTTTTTACTTCAGAACCAACTGAATGAAGGCACCAACCTTCAGATTCTACAAGCACCCACTTGCAGAGAAAGAGACATACGTCTCCCTAGCACCACCCTACCACCCTAATTTATCAAAATAAATATTGCTCAAATCAACTTATACATTCTGATATAG
>ML785311.1:339725-386472 GCA_009831015.1 Picea engelmannii | reverse complement strand
AAAACATGACTATATCCAAAAATAGCATTATATCCATGTTGTACAAAATTCTGTCTAAATATGTATTTGTTGTCTAAAACTATGTCATATCAAATAAAAATATTGTCCTCAAAAGAAAATAACATTAACAACATTAAAAACCATATTTTCTATGAGAGGCGGTTTGTCTATTTTCACTACTACTTTCTTTTGATTTTCTTGTTGTTTTGTCTTTTGTAGCAACTTTAGGCTGATTAGAACCTTGAGGATGGATCTCACTTATGACATGGGAGAAATTATCCTTCAAGTGGAGATGAGAGGACACTAATTCAGATGATTTTTAAGAAGAAATAAGGGAATTGGCCACTTCATTTCCTTTGTCAATCTCTGGTTTGGGAATAGTGGTTTTAAGCCTTTTGCTTGCATGTGAAGACTGGGCTGATGAAACAATGCGATCAGCTTGTGCATTTTGATTAAATAGCAGTGGAGGAGGATGTTGGGTATGTGTTATATTCTTTGCACGACTAGCTTTAGTGTCTTCTACGTTGCGTCGGGCGCATGGGGGGTTTAAGGGGGGGTCGCCATGCCCTCCCTTTGGGGGTTGTAGGGGGGAGATAGCCCCCCTATGCGAGGATTTAGAGGAAGCGCCCCCGAAAAAAAGAGTTGCCTCAGGAAACATGTCACCTCGATTTTCATGTCCATTGTTGGGTGGTTTTTCGGCACATGTTTTTTGTCGATGGTTTTCTATTTCCATTTAAGGAATTACGGTTGTTGACTAATACAGTTCATTAGGTTAGGGTTTTGGATGCCGCTGGATCCTATATGTATATTGTATTGTAAACAATGTATCACTATGAATGGATATAGAATATGTTGGTTTTCCAGGTTTGGCTTTCCAGGGGAAAAATCTCTGTGTAACGTGTCTATTTGCCATTGTATATTTTATGTTCTTTTACTGACCATTTGTTTGCAGTAAATATTGTACAAGGTTAAAATCTACATTTGGTATCAGAGCTTTGTTGGCTTCAGGGGGATTGTTTTTTGGTTAAGGGTTTGGCTCGGGATTGTGATAAGCCTTGTTACAATGGGAGATATGTGGTATTGATTTTTCAGGTGAAAAGAAATGGAAAGCAATTCGAAAATGGAAATCGATAAGTTTAATGGGAAAATTTTTGAGTTGTGGAAGTTTAATATGGAAGATATGTTGGTGGACAGAGATCAGTGGATTGCAGTGGATCTGGGTACTGCACCTACATGAACTTCAACAGATGACTAGAAAAAAGTTGGATTGGAAGGAGAAGAGCACAATCTGACTATGTCTCTCATATTCATGGGATAAGTTGGGAAAGTTGTATCAGTTTAAGTCCCCAGTAAATAAACTATTCTTGAGAAAGAAATTGTATAACCCGAGGATGAGAGATTGAAACTCAGTGGCAGAGCATTTGAACGCCTTCAATAGTGTGGTAAGTTAGTTAGTGTTTGTTGAGATTAAAATTTCAAATGAATATAAGTGTATCAAATTATTTTTCTCTTTACCAGACTCATGGGATAGTCTGGTTGTGGCCATAGGTAGTAATACAACTACCTTGAAGTTTGATGAAGTGGTCTCATCCTTGTTGTCAGAGGAGATGAGATGGAAGAACATGGAAGAACAGGGCACGGATGCATTATTTGCAAGAGGACGCTCCCAGGAAAGAAATAGATCTAAGTCCTCAAGTGGGAGATCCAAGTCTAAGGGAAGATTTAAGTCTCCTGAAAAGATTGTAAAGGTATGTTGGAGATGTGGAAAAGAAAGGCACTACAAGAAGAAGTGTAGATCCAAAGTTGAGAAAAATAAGGGATCTGAAGAATTTCCTTCTACAGAAGAAAACACCTCCAAGGAAGAAGGAGGGGATGTGTACTTGGCTTCTTCAAGAACACATGCAGATTGTGAGGCATGGTTGATTGACTCGGGTGCATATTTTCATATGACTCCCCACAGTGAGTGGTTCTGTGAATATGAAAGGTATGATGGAGGTAATGTTTTCCTAGGTGATGACTCGACAACCAGAATCATAGGCCGAGGAAAATTCAAGTTGAGGCTCATAGATGGAAGGATTAGAACACTACCTGGTGTTCTACACATCCCAAAATTGGCCAGAAATTTGATTTTTGTAAGCAAAATGGACAATGGAGGGGTAAAAAAAATATTTGAAAAGGAAATGTGCAGGAAGGTTCGAGGAGAAATTGTGGTACTAAAGGGAGTTCGGTTTGAAACTATGTATAAGATGCAAGTAAACACTATTAGTTATTGGTGTAATAGTTTCATTGTTCATGATATTGGAGTTTAAGAAAAAAGAACTCCTACAATCTCTGGAGAAAAGGTTATAATGTGGCATCAAAGACTCGGGCATATCGGAGAGAAGGGTCTTCGACTACTACACGGTAAAGGTATGGTTGAAAGTATGTCTAACTTCTCTTTGGATTTTGATTTATGTAAATATTGTGTATATGGGAAGCATAATCGGGTAAGATTCCCCTCTGGTGCAATGAGGGCAGAAGGAATTTTACAGCTAGTTCATAGTGATGTGTTTGGACCTGTGTCGGTTCCATCATTGGGAAAATCTATGTACTATGTCTCATTTATAGATGACTTCTCGATGAATACTTGGATATATTTCCTCAGGAAGAAATCTAAATTCTTTGACAGGTTTAAAGAGTTTAAGTTTCTTGTTGAATCGAACGAAAAAAAAGAATTAAGGTGTTGAGGATAGATAATGGCGAAGAGTTCTGCGGGAATGAATTTGAAGAATTCTATAAGAAGTATGATATATAAAGAGAGAAGACTACTCCACATTCACCTGAGAATAATGGAGTTGCAGAAAGGATGAACATGACGTTGATGGAAAAATCAAGGTGCATGCTCAATGGTGTCGGGTTAGGGAAAGAATTATGTGCAGAGGAAGTGGATATTGCATGTTACCTGGTTAACAGATCACCCTCATCAATGTTGGATGACAAGAATCCACAAGAGGTATGGACTGGTTAGAAAACTTCTCTCACGCATCTCAAGGTATTTGGTTGTGAAGCCTGTGTTCATGTTCCAAAGGAAAACAAGAGTAAGCTACATAAGAAGGCTGAAAAATGTATTTTTATTGGGTATAAAAATCGTCTCAAAGGTTATAAGCTTTGGAACCCATAAAATAAAAAAGTTGTGTATAGCCGAGATGTGGTATTTAGAGAAATGAAAGATCTTGTTAAACATGAAGTCCTACCAAGTAAGGAAGAACCAAAAAAATAGAGTTTGATTTAAAGGATGATGAATCAGACTCTACAGAAAAATAGGAATTAGAAGAACAAGATCGTCATACTCCAGTATTGAGGAGATCAGTTCAAGAAAGAAGCCTACAAAAAAGGTATACTCCATCTAATTTCCATTCAAATTTTGTTTTGTCTATTATTGATGATGATCCTGGAACTGTCAGGAAGGTAGTGGGTTCATAGGATGGAAAACTCTGGAAAAAGGCCATGGACGAAGAAATGGAAACCTTAGATAAGAATGAGGCTTGGGATCTAGTGGAGTTGTCGACTGGAATAAACCCCATTGGTAGCAAATGGGTATTTAAAAAGAATCTAAATGCAGAAGGAAAAGTAGAGAAATACAAAGCTCAGTTAGTAGCAAAGGTTTATTCTCAAGTTGAGGGAATTGATTTTGGTGAGATATTTTCTCATGTTGCCAAGTTAACTTCTATAAGATTTTTGTTATCTGTTGTTGTTGCATTTGATTTTTAATTAGAACATATGGATGTGAAGACATCATTCCTACATGGGGATCTGGAAGAAGAAATCTATATGAAGTAGCCAAAAGTCTTTGTTGTGAAGGGAAAGAAGGAGCTGGTATGCAAGCTGAAAAAGTCTCTGTATGGTTTAAAACAATCACCAAAGATGTGGTATAAAGAAACTGATACTTATATGTTGGGACTTGGCTTCACAAGAAGCAAAGAGGACCATTGTGTGTATTTTAAATTAATTAGTGATCATTTGATTTATTTGGTATTGTAAGTGGATGGCATGTTGTTGGTAGGAAACAACAAGGAGATTATCCAGGATGTAAAAACTCAATTGTCCTCTAAATTTGAAATGAAGAATCCTATTGCTACAAATTTCATTTTGAGCATGGAAATTAAAAGAGATCGGGAAAAAAGGAAACTCTGGTTAAATCAAAGAAAATATGTCGAGACAATATTGTAGAGGTTTAATATGCATGAATGTAAACCGATCAAGGTCTCTATTCTTGTTGGTGTAACGTTATCTGTGGATCGGTGTCTCAAGACACATGAAGAGGAGGAGGACATGTTTCATGTTCCATATGCTAGTGAAATGGGAAGTTTGATGTACGCAATGGTATGTAATAGATTGGAAATTGCACATGCAGTGGGAGTTTTGAGCAGGTATATGTCAAAACCAGGGAAGGAGCATTGGACAATGATAAAAAGGGTTTTCAGGTATTTGTGTGGCACTGCTAGCTAAGGATTGTGCTACCAAAGAAGACTAGGATTGGACAGAGTGTTGGACATACATGGCTTTGTGGATGCAGACTGGGCTGGAGATCTGGATCGTAGGAGATCTACAACCAGGTATGTGTTTAACTTGTTTGGAGGAGCAATCAGTTGGATGAGAAAAAGACAGGTTGTAGTGGCACTTTCAACCACAGAAGTTGAATACATGGCAACCACTCATGCAAGTAAGGAATCAATATGGTTACAAAGATTATGTTAAGGTATTGGGTTGGTACAACAAGTTGTAAGGATAGATTGTGACAGTCAGAGTGCAATGTTTTTTATGAAGAAACAAACTTATCATTCAAAGACAAAGCATATTTATATTCAATATCACTTTGTGAGAGAGATGGTTGAAGAAAAGAAAGTGTTGTTGATGAAGGTGGAAACTTTCAATAATTTTGTAGATTCATTAAAAAAATATGTGAGCATTGAGAAGTTCTCTTGGTGTAGAGGATCCATAGGCATTGTTTCCTTGGATTGTTGACTAGGTATATTCAAAGTTTGTTGTGGAGTATCTGAACTATAAATGTACATGATTTCTTCATTAATGTATGTGAAATTATGTGAGCATCTGTGTTCACTATTTCGTTGTGTTAAATATCTGATTGTTAATTTGGTATCAGAGCCTAGTGCTTCACGCCTGGTGCTAGTTAGAAGTTGTCGAATAATCACTCATCATCTAAATCAACTCTTGCAGCCGCATGAATTAAACTGGCCCAAATTTTATAGCCCAACAATTGATCCACATACTCTTGTGCATCTGACCTGTTGACTACAATCTTCCTAGAGAAAAAGTGAATATCCATTGTCTATCATAAGTGTACGACTATATCCAAGATCATGTGTTATATTGTTGCATCAAGGTTCAGATCCCAAGCGATCCTCTTTCTGCGTATTTTCCCAGGAATTGAGATCTACAATGATATCGTGTGGAAATTCACGACTAAAGAGGCAATCCAACAACAATTTAAAGTATCCCCATCCATTGAAAAGGAGATCGTTGCAGTTAAAATGATGGATCTGTGTGATAAGTCTCTTGTGTTGTAAGAAATCTGTTTAAGCAGCTGGGTGTAGCATTATTTGGTATCAATGTAATTCAAAGAAGATTGTGCTAAGATCTGAAGTGAGGAGGTTTGTAAACCTTCATATAAAAAGGTAAATTTATTAAATTTATTAAATGTATTCCTGAGCTACATAAATTATTTGATTGAGGAAGATGGCATTACCATCGTCAAAGCAGGATTGGAGTGTCGCAAGTAACTTATCATATTTCTGAGCATGTAAACCCATAGTTTCCAGTGGTGGACTCACCTAATTGGAAGAGTATGATACCTATTGAATATTGCAGTAATCTACCTGGAGAAGAGAAGTAGATTCGATGCCACCAGAGTGCTTATTATTGTGGGTGTTTTCAAACGATTTGCAAATCCATTGAATGTTATCTGAAAGAGATAATCATCGTTGATTGAAATAATTGAAGAAATATTGTCCTCACATAAAAAGGTAATTTTATTAAATTAATTTTATTTGTTGGCTCAATGTGGATTATAATCGCCAAGAATAGTCGAATTGGTGTACATTGTGAGTTGTTGGATGTAGTTGTCTACTAGATCTGTGAGTTGGAATGGATTCATGACCTACTTCCCAATGCCATTGTGTTGCAGATGGAGTCATGTGATTTTGTAATAGCTTTGCTTGTTAAAAAGATAGTGAGAGACCCAACTTTGCAAAGTGTGAGACCCAACTTTAATCATTGGAAAGAGAGCAACCTCCATAGAAAAATTAGTGCCTGCATTTTTTAATTGAATTGTTGTCTACCATTTTTTTTAACTGGGCGGTAGCTGAATTCTTTGAGGCAATCGTAGTGAATATCTGGTGGTCGAACTCATTAAGGTGGCGAAGTAGTAGTGGGAAGTGTGGCCATTCAATAGGATCGTGGCAATCTTTAATGGAGGCGGAGCCATGATTGAATCTGGTAGAAAGTGAAGTTGTCATGGATCAACAAAGGAGAATTAAAAAGATCTGGAGAGAGTTGAAACACATGAAGAAAAAGAATCAACAAGAAGAATCATTATATTTTGCAAATAAGTATGATGTGCTATCAGTTGAAGAACCCATACTTGAAGAACAGAATGCAGTGTTGGACCAAATCAATGAAGACCATGAAGAAATCGATAAAATATTGAGAAAATTAATGTCATCCTTGCCATCCTTCTCATGTAAAAATTTTAAGCTTTGGGCAATTAAAGTGGAAGGATTACTTGGTTTATTAGATTTATGGCAATTTTTTCAAGATGGTTTGGTCAATCCCTTTGATAAGAGAAAAGATACAATAGCATTATATCTTATTAGTTCAACATTGGATAAAAGTCTTTTTTCTACTATTGTATATGAATTTGGTAAGCAGACAATGCAAAAGAGTTTTGAAATGATTTAGAAATGAAGTACAATGTGACGGAAAGGAAGATAGATGTCATTGAAATTAATGAAGATACTGTTGTTGAAAATGGTGATTGTATGGACAACCTTGTAATTGAAATAGAGACTAAAGATGGTATAACTGAAGGTACAATGATTGATGATGAAAGTGTGTTTGTAGCTGATAATAAAGAAGCTTGTGATAATGAGGAAACTGCCAATGATGCACTATGTAGTGATTTTTTTAATTCAACAACTAAGAATGTTGATGGACATGAATGTGTAATTGCTTATGAAACATTGTGTGAATCTTTGGTAAATCCAGTTAAATATGATGATGAACACTTTTCAAGTGAATGTTGGTTCCAAATGTTACAAGAGAAGAAGATGTTGAAATTGAAGAAATTGTTATGAAGAGGAACCTTGAAGAAATCAAGTTTTATTATGAACTTATGTTGCAGCAAATTGATGATCAAAAGCTCAATAGTGAAGAGCAAACAACAAAGAATGGTATGTGGCAGAAGTTCACATACAAACAGTTTTTAAAAGAAAAAGTTGAAGAGGACAAACATGAACAATATGAAATAATTTTCATATTCATGACAAACCCCAATAAGAAGATGAAGGATAAGAAGGAAACATGGAATTTTCAGCGAAAGGGGAATGCTTAAATTGAAAATGCATAGAGGTTTCAGAATCTGAAAAAGGAGAAAGAGAAAAACTCACTCATATAAGGAGTTGAAACAAATTTTAAGGTTATGTTTGAATTGTCCTCTGTAATGTTTGTAAGCCTAGATGAGACATAGACCAGCAAGCATGTCACTTGTTTTATTTTTGTTATGCTTTGTTGTAGAAAATTCATTTCTCCATTAAGGGGGAATGTTGGAATAATGTTGAAATGAAGACATCAAGAATGTTGTCAAATTATAAAGTTGTTACTACATTGTTCCTAGTTTGTTGTACGAGAGTTCAACTTTAGCATGCGAGTGGTTTGAGATCCACAACTTTAGGGGTCTATTCAAAATTTGTTGTGGAGTATTTGAACTATAAATGTATGTGATTTCTTCATTAATTTATGTGAAATTTTATGAGCATCTTTTTTCAATGTTCCATTGTGTTAAATCTTTGATTGTTAATTAACCTTGTCTCTACACTGCTCGAATGACGAATGACGAGATCATGTACCGTAATGGAGATTCTCTTGGAAAGTACATTGATAAATCTGAACCTAAATATTGCATGTTTACTTACGTTGAGATCTATGTCAAAGTGGATCTAGAAAAACAACTCCTTGGAGTTGTTCGTCTAACCATAGACAATTGGTGGCATGTCCAACCTGTGGACTATGATCAATAACCCTTCAAATGTAAGTTGTGCTATAATATGGTCATTTTGCAAAAAAATGCAAAAATAATTCACAATAATACCAACAAGAACAAGAGATCCATGACCAACGGAAAAAAATGAAGAGAAACAAGACTAAAAAGAAAAACCCCAACAGGAACAAGAGACCAATGACCAATGAAAAACAACGAAGAGGAAAAGGACTAACAAGAAAAAAAAAAATCAAAAGGAAAAAAATCAAATGTAGATATCCCTTGAATATCAAAGGCAAGCAATCCCCCAATCCCAAATCAGTCAAGAAGAGGAGAAAATGAAAGCAAGTATGCACAACCTACGCAAGGAGGTAGCCCATGTAATACTCCCAATTGTTTTTAGGTTCTTTCACATCCTCTGAGATTCCTTTAACAAAATATCCATATTAATACAACCATGCAAATATCTAATATAGACATGTTGGATCTAACCCCCAAGGATGATGACAAAGAAGTAGGTTCAAATCACAAGGAATGTTGAAGTATGATAATTACTCTCGCTAGTTCTAGAAGAATTTGGTTGATCGAGTATGCATAGATTAGTTAGTTGGGTGATTAGTTAACTTGGACTTTTTATATTTATGAAAAGTTAGCCAGTTGTTAGTTGTTGATTGTATCAAACCTCTAGGGTTGATAGTTAAATCTCTATTGTAGAGCATTTATTTAATAATGAGAAGGGAGAACCGTGATCTATGAGTTTTCATGTGTTAATATATTTTCCTATGTTTTTCCTCACATTTGTCTATGATTATCAATTTAACATGGTATCAAAGAAAGCTTCATTCTCTTTAAAGATAAGAGAGTGGGTTTATTCCAATCCTATGGAGAAAGTTGTGCAGACTTTGAGCCAGTGACTGGACAATGCATAAGATTTGAGTGTGAGGGAGCAACAAGTTTTGTCGTGGGATAATCTGATAGAAAAGAATTCGTCATGAATAAGATCTGGAAGAGTCAAGACATATTTGTGTCCAGAGAAAGCATCAATATTAAAGAAGACAATAAGAAAATTGAAAGGAGATCCCATGGAATCATAGATCAAGGATTCCAAGAAGTCTGTTGTTTCAAGGAGAACTGCCATGTAATCACTGGGTGAAAAGATCCCAAGTGAAGAATACAAGACATGAGCCTTTTGCTATCTGTTGAGGAGAGCTACCATTTTCTCAAACCCTAGCCACTGGATTAAAGAGGGAAATTGGTTAAGTTTTATTTGGTGAATTACAATTTTGAGGAAAAAAAAAATTAGGGCTACGAAGAAAGAATATTGTTAGGGTTTGACATAAGGTTCATTTAAAACTATTGATTGAATATGTTTTTGTGATTATTTCACTGGAATAATATCACTGACAGAGAAATTATCTGGAGTTATGACTATGGATCTGTTGAGGCCTCTTATTTTCATTGGTAAAAAATATGGTTTTTAGGCCATTAAGATGAGAACCAAATTACACATAGATAATTTATGGGACATTGTTTTGAATGAGTTTGAAGAACCACTAAATCAAGCATCCTTTAAGGCCATGACACAAGATCAAAGGATCAATGTATAGTCAATAGGAAGGATGATGCAGTAGAATTGTTTCTCATTCAACAAGGCTTGGATGAGAGGATTCTTCCAAAAATTGCAGCAACAACTAGGTCTAAAGAAGCTTGGGATATTTTCAAGATGGAATGCAGTGAAAGGGGGAGAAACACCTATCAACATCAAGTTGAGTCACGTAAAGTTCTAGTTGTTGATAAAGTGGCTATCATACCAGAAGTTTCTTTTGAAGAAGTTATGGAAGATCCAGACATTGATAGTACAGTTGTTGCAGAAAAAATTTGTTAAAGAAATTGTAGAAGAAAAAGGTGATGTTGTACAATATGTAAAGAAAGAGCGTGGTGAATAAATTGAAGTTGAAGAAGAAAATGAAATTATGTTTACATTTATAGCAAAATGTCAAGAAAAATTAGTTGCAATGAATGTTAAGTTTTTTATTATGAGGCAGAATTAACATTTCTTAAGGAATGGCTTGCAAATCCAGAGTATGATAAAGATGACACTGGATATGAAAAAGATGAAGTAGAAGAAGGAACAAAACAAATAAAGGGAATCATCAAACTTATTGAAGCTTTCACAATAGTGGAAGAGAAGATGGAAGAGAATGAAAATGTTGTTATGGATGTTAACATAGATGTTCAATCAGCAGTAGCTGAAGTACAAGAAGATGTAGAAGAAGAACCAAATGAAGAAAACAAAGAAATATTGAAGAAGAAGCTCATAGTAAAGAAGAAATTGAAGAAGAAAACAAGGTACGCAGAATGTAAAGTTTGGAACGAAAGAAAGAAAAATATTATAGAGCATAGGGAAAGTTGCACCAACATGCAAAATTAAAGGATTTAAAACAAGTATTGTAAGGCTAGCTAATAGGAAATCATGATTCTATAATCCTATAGAGGCATTGTCAAAAGTAATGGTTAATGTTGTTAACAGTCGTAATTACGGGGGAGTGTTGGAGTAAGGTAGTTACTCCCACTAGTTTTAGAAGAATTTGGTTGACCGAGTATGCATAGATTAGTTATTTGGGTGATTAGTTGATTTGGTATTTTTTTTGTATTTATGAAAAGTTAGTCAGTTGTTATTTGTTGACTATATCAATCCTCTATAGTTGTTAGTTAAATCTCTATTGAAGAGCCTCTATTTAATAATGACAAGGGAGAACTATGCTCTATAAGTTTTTCTGCGTTAATATGTTTTCTTGTGATTTTCTTCATATTTGTCTATGCTTATCAATTTAAAAACGAATAAGAAATAGATAGAAATCCTAATCCGATCGAGGCTACTCCAAGGGTCTTGATGATCCAGAATTAGATCTCGAGACCAAAATGGGTCCAAGAAGGCCTAAAAATCAAAGTGCTCAGAGTGGCTTCAAAATGGATGTGTGTGTAGGCTTCGTCGATACAAACTCAATGAAACTTTAACGGGCTCGAAAGGACGTCGTATGACCAAGATATCATGGTCTGTTCATTTGGCCAAACAAGCAAAAAAAATGTTGACTGTATAGTCCATATAGTGCCACGTGGAAGTTGATTGTACTGGTCGTACATGTGATGTGGAAAGGTACAATGGATGATGATGAGGATAGGTACAGGTGGACCAATCAAGGAGTGACATGTGTCACCACTGCAAGGGTGACACGTGGCATGACCGTATGACATGTGGCACGTTTGTACAACATGTGCAAAACGTGGCAGGTACAGTGGCATGCGACGTGGAAGACACGCGGCTGGCAGATGTGGACGAATCGAGTGCTAACACTTGTCATTTTTGTTGGTGTATGGTATGGTGCCATGTGGCCCAGACATGGGCTGCCACATAGCACCCATTCGTTGGTTAATGTTATTGCAAAATTATTGGACTCTATGGAGTTTGAACTCGCAACCTCGGGCGTGGGAAGAAACGACTTGGCAGGGTCGGGTTGGCCAGCACGCCCATGATATTTCTTATTAACCTAAGTCCAAAATTTTAATTTGAATTGATTTGGTTTCGAATAATAATGGCGGAGAAAGGGCTTGAGCCTACCCCCAACCCCCAACGAAAATACACCATGTGACCATATTACATGCGACCTCAAGGTTTAAATTGGCGTGGGTTTTGAAATAGCACCCAGTTGAATGTATCGTACGAACCATCCACGGGACCACACTCTTTACGGGCGCGAAGGTTTGATATAGCCCTGGTTCTCAGCACCATTTTCACATGTGACCCAAACTTGTTTGTTGTGCGGAGACGTATAGGGGTTAGCCCTAGTCGATCTGGCTAGCTCGTCAACTAGGGGGATTAACCTTGGGCTACAGGTCGTAGAGATAACTGTATTAGCGTGTGGGTGAACTAGACCGCGACCATATGGCCTTCCAACATACGAACAAGAGCAGGATTTCAGGGGGGCAACACATAAGTAGTCTAGCACTAGGCCGCATGGAGCGAGCCAAGTGACCAGGAGCCCGCGATTAGGGAGTTGCGCCCATTTTTATGCCTAAAGTAGGTTTTTCCACTTTATAATAAATATTTTTTATGATTTATTCAACAGTTTTATGGGATTTTGGTCATTTTTGGGATATATTAGACCCTTTTTTAGGCCAAATCTTAGGGAGAAGTTGGGAGATTATTACCAACTTCAGAACTATAAAAACCAGAGGTTCTTGAAGCAAACGAAAAGGTTCAGAACGGGTTTATGCTGAAGAATTGCCAAGCCAAAGCCATTTTTATGCAGGAAAGTTGTTGAGGAGAGCACCTTTGTGGGCCATTTCTGGGAGCTCTGTTAATCCAATTTCAGTGTCGTCAGTTTTGTTGGGTTCTAGAGATCTGGTAGAATAAGACCAGATCAGTTTGTAACCTTTTTTGCACTGCTATAATACACTTTTAAAGCTTTGAAAAGAAATAATAAAACCTCACACACTGAGACAAAGGCTCGAAGATGCAGGCGAGATTGTCGAACTCCATTATCACTTTGGTTTTTTATGGTTTGATGTTTTTCATGCTTATGTTTAGATATGTATATTTATTTATGGTTGTCATATTTCTTCTATAATTCTTCCTCTTTCATTAGTTTCCTAAATGGTAATTTAACTAATGCAAGATAACTCAACCATTGTCAATTAAAAGATCTTTTTAGATCAAGTGGTATCAGAGCTAATTGACATTTGGTTTTTGAGTTTGCATGATTACCAGGGAAAATTTGAATCGTGGTGAAGGCGAGCTTGTTGAAGAGAATCCATTGATTGGATTGAGAAGGATAACTTCTCAAAGTGAGAAGATGGCATCGGAAGAGGTACTTTCTCATGATGAGAAAGAGTTTCGAAAAACTTTATTCGCCATGTTGGAGATGATGAAGGTTTTGTATGAGGATTACTTGGAACGAAAGAGACCGAATCTGGGTGAATCTTCAAAGGTCAAAAGTGAAGAAGGAGAGGATCCTCCTCAAATTCCTCCTTCACCTCCTTCTTCACTTCCTTCTTCTCCTTCCACTTGAAGTTCAATTTCTAAAATCACCACAGGAAAACATGTTCATAAACATAAACAAGAAATGTCTTTACTAAAACTTGATGTGAAATTTTAATTACCTATGTATGATGGTGAAGTCAATGCAGAGAGACTTGATAATTGGGTCAGACAGATGGAGGTTTATTGCAGTGTGCAACAAATCAAGGATGAGGCAACTCGGATCAAGTTAGCATCACTTAGACTTGCAGGCACAACACTCATCTGGTGGAAAAGCAAGTTGCAAAATGGCACACAACAAGTGGGTAATGTATTTCCATCATGGAAAAGTTTTATTTCTGCACTTAGAAAGCAATTCTATCCTTTGGGTTATAAAGATAAATCCTTAATTGAATGGCAAGGTCTTAAACTAATAAAAGGAAAACAATGCAAGAATACACAGATGGTTTTTGTAAGATGGCATTGATGTTAGATATTCCTTTACATACCCAAGAAACTCTTATGAAGTATATAGGAGGTTTACCTGCACATATTCGAAATATTGTATTCATGTTTGGACCTACTAATCTTGATGAGGTTTTTGTTCAAGAGACATACATTGAAGCAGGGAAAATAGGAGTGGGTGTATCAGGGGAATCGTCTTCAAGGAAAGAGGACAAAAGGAAGTGGAATGGAAAGAAGGAAAATTCAGTGGCAAAAAAATAAGAGAAGCTCTATTGCAAGCATTGCAAGAAAGAAGGGCATGATGAGGACCATTGTTGGTAATTACATCCCGAGAAGAGACCGAAGTGGTTCAAAGAAAGGAAAGGAATTCAAACAGTTGCAGCAGCGACACGACCAACAGACTTGGGTTCAGATTCGGGTGATGAATCTAAAGTCTCATTGGTTGGTTTGACAGGTAAAATTGGTGACGGATTCGATTGTAGAAGTAAATTGTTTCACATAAGGGTCATAATGAAACATATTAAGGTCCACACATTGATAGATAGTGGTTATCAATATAACTTCATTTCAAAGGAATTGGTTAAACAATTGGGATTAAACACTTAGATGCATCATAAGCCTTACACACTTAAATGGATAAGCAACAATAATCAATTGCACAAAACAAAGCGATGCACATTAAAGTTTGCAATTTCAACTAAGTTTGTGGATGAGGTAACATGTGATGTGGTGCCCCTAAGTGAATGTGGAATGGTCTTAGGCAATCCTTATTTGTATGATTGCAAAGCAATCTTCTACAGGGATCAAAATCAATATCATTTAACCGAAGCAGGTCAAGAATATGTGGTTCATGCTCATCAATTAAATGAAATTAAATCTCTTCAAACTATGGAACAATTAGGAAAGACGGCTCAAGCAAGCAACACACATATAATTGTTTCAAATCAAGTAGTTGACCTTAAGCAAGAACAAGAGATGATTGTAGAATGGAAAATCAATCACACTTTGTTTCAAGATAAGTTGATGTCGTGCAAGTATTACAAGCATATTAGCTCATTTGAAATCATCTTTCTGATGTTATCATTAGTAATGTTGTCAACATGGATGATAGTGGCTTCAGTAAAATGTGACAGAGTACAAATGGCTAACAATATGTTGTCAGTTATCATGATTGTTTTACAGTTGATCTTGATGAAACAGGTGCACAGGACAGAGTTTAAAGACATAGAACAAGTTGGGTGGCCTATCCTGCACTTGATCACTGGTCAGTAACCATTTGGAGGACCAAAAGGTCTTTAGTGGGGAGATGTGATCCAGAATTGGATCTCAGGACCAAAATGGGTCCAGGAAGGCCTAAAATTCAAAGTTCTCATAATGGCTTCAAAACGGACGTGTGCGTAGGCCTCATCGATACCAAGCCAACACAACTTGAACGGGCTCAAACGGATGTCCTATGACCAAGATATCGTGATCTGTTCATTTGGCCAAACAGACAAAAAAAATGTTGATTGTACAGTGCCACATGGCAGCTGTCTCTATAGGGTGTACATCTGTACAACTGACATGGAAAGGTATAGTGAATGATGACGAGGACAGGTACAGGTGGACCAATCATGGAGTGACATGTGTCACCACTGCAAGGGTGACACGTGGCATGACCATACGACACATGGCACGACCATATGACACGTGGCACGATCGTACGACATGTGGCACGTCCATATGACACGTGGAAAATGTGGCATGTGATGTGGCAGACACATGGCTGGAAGATGTGGACAAATAGAGCGCTAACACATTGCAGTTCTATTGTCATATGGTACAGTGCCACGTGGCCCAGACATGGGCTGCCACGTGGCACCCATTCGTTGGTTAATGTTATTGAAAAATTATTGGACTCTATGGGGTTTGAACTCGTGACCTCAAGAGTGGGAAGAAACGAATTGGCAGGGTCGATCTAGGCAGGGCTGAGCTAGCCAGCCGGCTCGTGATAGTTCTTATTAACCTAAGTCCAAAATTTTTATTTGAATTGATTTGGTTTGGAATATGGCGGAGAGAGGGCAAGGGCCTAGCCCCAGCCCCCAACGAAAACACACCATGTGGCCATATTACATGCGACCGCAAGGTTGAACTTGGCGTGGATTTTGAAATAGCACCTGGTTCAACGTCCCATACAAACCATCCACATGAACACACTCTTTACATGCGCGAAAGTTTGATATAGCCCCGGTTATCGACACCGTTTTCACATGTGACCTGAACTTGTTTGTTGCGCGCGGAAGTATAGGGGTTAGCCCCGATCGGTCGGGCTAGCCCGCCAACCAGGGGGCTTAACCTTGGGATACACGTCAGAGAGCTAATTGTATTAGCACGTGGGGGAACTAGACCGCGACCATATGGCCTTCTAGCATACGACCAGGAGCAGGATTTCAAGGGGGCAACGCATAAGTAGTCTAGCACTAGGCCACATGGAGCGCGCCAAGTGACCAGGAGCCCACGATTAGAGGGATGTGCCCATTTTTATGCCTAAAGTGGGTTTTTCCACTTTATAATAAATATTTTTTATGATTTATTCAACAGTTTTATGGGATTTTGGTTATTTTGGGGAGATATTGGGCTCTTTTTTAGGCTGGATCTTGGGGAGAAGTTGGGAGATTGTTACCAACTTCAGGCTTATAAAAACCAGAGGTTCTTGAAGCCAAGGAAAAGCTTCAGAATAGGTTTACGCTGAAGAAATTCCAAGACAAAGCCATTTTTATGCAGGGAAGTTGTTGAGGAGAGCAACTTGGCGGGCATTTCTGGGATCTCAGTTCATCTGATTGTAGTGTCGTCAGTTTTGTTGGGTTCTAGAGATCTGGTAGAACAAGAATAGATCAATTTGTAACATTTTTGGCATTGTTGTGATGTACTTTTACAGCTTTGAACAGAAATAAGAAAGCCTCACCCACTGAGACAAAGGCCCGGAGACGTAGGCAAGATTGTCGAACTCCATTATCACTTTGGTGTTTTATGGTTTGTTGTTCTTCATGCTTATGTTTAGATCTATATATTGCTTTATGGCTGTCATATTTCTTCTATAATTCTTCCTCTTTGATTAGTTTCATAAATGGTAATTTAACTCATGCAAGATAACTCAACCATTGTCGATTAAAAGATCTTTTCGGATCACTTGACAAGAAAAAGAACACAACAACAAAATAATGAAGAGGAAAAAGAAGAAGAAAGTAAGGAAACCAAACACACCAGAAAAGAAGAAATAAAACCGACCAAGGACATAAGAGAAGAAATAGAAAACAGAGGGAAAAAGTTGGGTTGAAGTCAATAATAGAAAAATGTGTGGAAACAAGATCTAAGCCTCGAAAGATCTCTGGATAGGCATCTCCTCTAAAACGAGGAGGTATTAATCCTTCCAATAAGTAATGATCATCATCTCATGGAACTACTCGATTTTGGGGAGTTACCCCAAATCAGAAGTTGTTAAAAATTTAGTTATTCAAGAAGAAATAGTGGTTCTTCTTATACAGGAAACAAAGGTGGATAAACAAAAAGTGTTGGAAGAATTTAAAGTGCAATGGAGAATAGGAGAGGCCGAGGTGGTAAGGACTCGAGGAGCTTCTAGAGGAATATGTGCACACTCTGGAACAATAAGGTCTTGAGACTTGAATCATGCTCAAAGTCCTAACACTAGCTTCTTACATGCCTCGTTCACAGATATACAAGGTAGAAGTGGAACATAATCAACCTCTATATTCCAAACAACTTTCAAGAAATTATTGATGTTAGGACTGTTTGCATAATCTTAGGAATGCATACATTGAGAAATTTAGCATTATTATGGGTGACTTCAATGTATCCCTAAGTCAAAAAGAAAAGAAACGACATAATATAGTCTAAGATCTCTTTCACGAAACACTAGAGGACTTGATTTCAAAATGGGATTCACTGGACACTAATCCCACAAAAGGAAAATCCACATGATCTAATAAGAGAGTGGGGCCCGATTATATCACAGCAAGACTTGACCGCTTCCTTATACGAAGCAATTTATTTTTAAGCAATTTTGTTATTTCTTCTAAAACAATCCCCTCTGGGGAGCTTCAAACCACAACCCATTTTGCTTCCTTTCTCGAATCCCCTGATTTTGGTTGAATCCTTCTCCATCTTAATCTTTTTTGGTTGTAGCATCAAAAAGCTATGGAAATAATCAAGGAAACTTTGGCATATTTTTGTTCATGTCTCTCTCTCTATATAAATGTGTGTGGGGGGAGGGGGAGGGGAATAAAATATAAAGGCTCTCAAGTTTTATGTTAAAGATTGGGAAAAAAATAAATTACCTCTGTTGAAGCACGAGTAAGAGAAATTAAAAAGAAAGAAATGAAAAAATGGAAGCTGAAAACTCCAGTAGCGATCTAATAAGAGAGAAAGTCGAGGTCTATCAAAAGTACCAACGAGTTCTAATAAAGTAAGAAGGAGAGTGGCACTTGAAGTCTCCCAACCCATGGCCCAAACAAGGATCTGATCAGTTTCTCTAATCCTTCCTCTCGGGTCTAGCAAATTGTGTTGGGAAAATAAGTATCAAGATTTAACAATGGGGTCCCAGTGGTTTAATCTTGTTGGGCGAGTGGTACTAATTAAATATGTTCTACCTGCTCTTCCAATTTTTCAATGATCTATTCTTCATATCCTATGGAAGTTTCTCTTCAAATAATGCAAAAAATCATAAAAAAAATCTTTGGAAAGGGGGAAAATCCAAAAAAATAAATTCAATTAGTTTATTGTAAATCAATAAGGAATTTCAAAGACTATTGTAAGGCCTCCTATTTCAAGGCCTTAATAATTATATCATTATCTCCTAAAATCCTACATAAATAACTGTAATTTAGTTTCAGATTTTCTTTCTACAAGGACTAAACTGGTAGATAGACAATATAACAACAACAACATAATAAAAATAGCAGCATAATAGCAACAGGTCAACTAGTAAAATGCATAAAATACGTACATCGACCTGCAGGTTGGTTGATTTAGCCCCTGATTCTCTTGTTCTTGAGCTTGCCCAAACAGTCCAACTGAATATTAACCTCTCAACCAACTAGGAACAACCTCTCTGGCTCCCTAGCTCCAGTAATCCTGGCAGTTTCTTGGCCCTCGAGCCCAAAGTTCCCAACAACAACAGTGCCCTATGAGAGTTCCCAAAACAAATTACTCTTCCAATTTCCTCCTCCTCCTCCTCCTCCTCCTCCTTCCCCCAATTTTCCCCAAAACAAAGATGCTTATTTCAAGTCCCCTCCTCCTCCTTATCCTCGTCTCTCAAATCCTCCTCATTAATTCGCCAACAGCCTTATCCCCCCATTAATTCCCCAACAACATTATCCCCCCCATTAATTACTTCACCTACATTTTAATAATAAAATAATAAAAAGACTTATTTCATTTATTTTAATAATTAATTAAATTTAAATTAAAAACTATGATAAATAATTAATCAAATTGGGTTGTTACATAACACCCACTCTTCAAGAAACTTCGCCCCAAAGTTAAATTAATTTGCAATACAAGGGTAATGACACATGCTTCATACATCCACATCAAATAAACAACATCATCAATTTAAAACACTTATACATACTAGCGTACATGTGCAAAGCATGCATGTGTAGCTAGCACATACAGGACTCGCACATGTACTAGTGACAATAATTATCACACCTAAAGTAATTCTTATATGTGTCAAATCCAATCAACAAGACCATTCATTTCATAAAAGACAGTAAACCATTTAAAATGTTTGCAAAATCCCGCAATTATAATAATTTAACACAAGCAACATTCACTTAGATAATTGTAGTTCAGTCAAGCAATTATAAGTATACATATATACATATTTTTTTCGAAAAGAGGAAATCAAGAAATTCTTCTATAAGGAGAAACCCCACACACTCTCAACTACTTCTAGTCATCCTTCCTCCCTAACCTACTTCCATCTTCCATCATTATCCTTCCTCTACTAGACTATCTTGGAGCGTCAACTATATTGACCTAACTCTAGATAGAACATGTAAGCAGAAGTGTCAACTCTCTTGACTAAGATTCCTCAATAAGCAACTAGCAGTCATCATCACACGTTTAGGGGAGCGTGAGCTAACACCGTCCTTTCATGACTCAAGGTTTCAGAGGATACACGGTGGGAAATGTCTCCACCCCTCCTAATAGAACTAAGGTCAACACTCTACCATGGACCATACAATGGCACTGTGTTGCTAGAAATTTTGTCATCGTATATTCAGTTTTAGGCAGTCTCACCACTTGAAAAACCTGCACTTGTCCACATATCATAGCAATGCATTTGAACCAACATAATTTCACATAGAAAGATTCATACCATATTGTTTCTCGATCGATGTTCACAACATCAACCTTTTATCATCATTATCCTTTGGCTATTTCATAGCCTCTTGACCTACAGATTAATCTATAACACAAACTCATATATATCTATGCATTATCATCATGTAAATGCATTTAATCATAACCCCAATCCGGTATCGGCGTACCAACAACTTTAAATGTCAAAATTTTGAAGTTAGAAATAGATTGCATAATACCCATCATAATTCAAATAGCGTTAAACATTCATAGAATTGACATTCACATAGGTTCGTATGTCTTAAAAGTTCAAGTGTATCATTAATAGTTTCACAGTGAATATGAAATAAAGATGATTAGGCCTTAAGTAATTCTAGTTGTCTAAGTCAAAAGGTGGCATTACATACACCCAACATTCCGGAAAACATATTCTCGAGGTGGTCAAAAGGCAAGGGATGATCTCATCGTGTGATCTCTGCATCCTCCCAAGTAGCAGATCCTGAGCTATATTGGTATGACTACTAGTTAAAACCTTAACTCATTATTGTTTTTCTTGTTAAGTGAATCTTATATTAAGATTTGCATAACTTTCACTAAACCATGCATATAATCCCACTTATAATACTTTTCTAATTATAACCTATTACTACTAACTTTGATTATCACTATAGCTCGAGTGATAAAACACATACGCCAATGCTAAAGTTTCTCATGCTTAGGAACATTGAATAAGATATTAATCACTGATCACTATGTGGATTAGTCATTATAGGGTCTCTTCAGTCACTGATTTTAATCGTCACCTTCTTGTTAATTAGAAATTTAACTTAGTCCTTACCATTTTATCATGCATAATTATCTCTTTTATTGTGTATACTTTATACATTTATTATAATTAGGTTATATATTACATGCATCCATTCAACATACTTCATACCATCAAGATTACATTCCTTCCACAATGTCATTTATTGTTATAACTTTCAAGGTATCACTACCATCACTCATTACTTGCAATGTAATTGACCTCTTTACTTTATAGCCTTTCCACCACATTTCTCTTTACTTTTACTTCCATATTCATTACCTATCACTCGACCATCCAGTCATACTTTGCTTATTATTTTATGAATATTAACTATCCTTGATTATTAATATAATCAATTTATATTATAAACATTACTTTACCTACACCTACATGTTATAACAATAAATTTTAATGTAAACTTACTCTACCTAATTCATTTAACCTTTTTGCATTCCCCTTTAACTTACTTGCAGAATATAGCATAAATAGTATTTGAAAACTTTATATTCACTATTTGTTTTTAATTTGTATGGAGAACCCTATTATTGTGGCACATAGATTATTATTATTAATATACCATCTATATATATACTATGACTACCACCTCTATACTTTAGCTCATTATATGTACACACACTATTGTAAGTGTATTTGTTACTCTTCTTTATATTTGTTTAACATCTTATGTCATCTCACTCCTCTTTTCATTTGCAACTTGTTTACTACATTATATATTTATGCACATAAATCCTTAATTGTTGCTATAATTTTTTTCTTCTTTTTCTATATCACTTGTTTCACTTAAAGGGACTAAGGACATTGACGATATTGAGCTAACTCTCAAGTTACTAAACTATCTTACTTATTTAATATGGGAAAAATATTTAAACTTTGCAAGAATTTAATCATTAAAATATTTTTCACTAACATAATAAGTATGTTTACTCATTCATTCATTTTAATAAGCAATGAATTTTTATTTAATTTATAATAGTTTATAAAATTAAACTTTACATTGATATGGTAAGATAATCCACTTTAATATGAAGAAAGAGGTATCTTATTTTGTTTACTTAATAATGATAAGATCCTTCACATCAACTCAAAATTATTTTAGGCAATTTTCTAAATTTTTATTTGACATATTTTGAAATTTGAATCCAATTATACACAATATAATACCCCATTTTAATATATATATATATATATATATATATATATATATATATATATATATATATATATATATATAACATCAACTTAATAATAACTAAAATCCATTTAGTAATATAATATTTTGTTTCACCATTAATTCTATGAACTGTGTAAAAACTTAATTTAACATAAATAAATATTTAAACATTACATTAATTCAATAATAACTAAAATTTGTTTTACTTATAATTTTTATAAAGAATATCAAACTCATTCTAGATGAACTGTGTAAAGAATCAATTTAACATAAATAAACATTTGAACATTACATTAATTGAATAATAACTAAAATTTGTTTTACTTATATCTTTTATAAAGAATATCATACTTTAATATACTTTAATATGAATAATAACTAAAATTTGTTTTATTTATAACTTTTATAAAGAATATCATACTATGAGAAGAGATCTTTGAAACTTTTCTAAACTTAATAATAATTAAAATTTATTTATAAAGTTAATAATTATTTTCACCACTTTTCTTTAATAGATAATGATTTTTAATTTAATATATAGTAAACTTTAAACTCTCTATATAATGAAAATGACCTACTAATTCAATATAAGGAAAGAGACTTGAATCTTGATTTTATGTTTTTAATAGGCAATAACTTTTGTGTTGAATGTGTAAAAAGATTTTACTCTCAATTCTATGTAACTTTTACAATAACTCACTTTATTAACATAGATATTTGAACCTTACATTAATTTAATAATAGCTAAAATCTTTTTAATTGATTTAATAATTTTTATTAAAAATATCATACTTATATTAAAAAAGTATTTATCACTTTAATATTATATATATATATATATATATATATATATATATATATATTTCATCACCCATTCCCTGCATCAAAACTTCTCTGTAATTTGCATAAAACGCCATTGATTAAACTCCTACGGAGTTAGGGTTACGGAAAGTATTATTCGAAAGCCATTGATCAACTCGTCGTTATTTTTCGTGGTTTGGTTGTTGCTTCCTTGAGAAGAATGCAACTAGCAGTTCGATGACGGTCGGAATCCGGAGATCCTTCAAGATCCTCAAGGGTGAGTTTATCATGATTTCCAGTTCTAATAGCATTGTTCGTTACTTTAATTGTCAAAGGAAAAATCCAGTTCATCAAAGCTATTTTTTTTTTTAATGATTTCGATAAAATTGCAAGGTTTTGAGGAAATTTGAGCAGCACCCGGATGAACTGTTTGATCTTTTACTATTGCATGTGCCAACAGATTTGAAGGATCGTTGGTTGCAAAAATAAGGGCCTCCCGGGGAATGGAACCTGTGAGATTGCGAAGGGAGAAAAGTGCTCCGAATCGCTCAAAAATAGGAAGTGTTTGGTCGACCAGTTTATCCACCAGAAATTGTTGGGTGGACTCTGACGCCTCAAAGGCGGGCATGTACATGTTTCCATTGGCCTGTTCCTCCACCTACAAACACACGGGAGAGGAGAGGGAGACAAAGTGCCCTTCAGTGAATTGAATCAAGAGAAGAAGATGTAGCAGTGATCTGTTTATGTTTATGTAGAGGTATTGATGAATCTATGCGGAAATAAAAACTGTATAACTCTAGGATCTATTAATATTCGCTCCCTGTTTCTGTTGTGTAACGTTGAGATGACAGCAAAATTCCTTCAAAGAATATCCATTCCCCTAAGCCACCGCTGTTCGTTGGTTGTTGAACCCAAGTGGGAGAGAGTAGGCAGGTGGGCGCGCAGCGTAAAAAGGAAACGCCCCTCGTGGGCTCTCTTCCTCATGGCTTGGGTGCTTGGTCTTTGGGCTGGCGGAATAGTAAGTTGAATCTCGTGGCTTTTGGGAGAGGAGTTCAAACTCAAATTGAAATGACGTTCTTTCAAATTGTGTTCTTGGATTTGTTTGTAATTTGGATATAAACAGGTTTGAATGGAGGCTTCATGTGCTGTATTTTTATGGAATTGGGGCTTTTGAACATCAAATGATGTCTTCCATTACGTTTTAGATGAGGCTTATTGCGTCTACAAAAAGCCTGCAAATGGCTGCGGCTATCTCTATGAATCCTCGGAAAATTTGAGCTTTTAAATTATGTTTCTCGACAACGACTTTGGAAGTTAAATGAAATCGCCAAGCCTTGTCGTAGGCCATTACGCAACTCAAATATTATTCAAATCGTTCCAGTGTTTTTGAAAGATTCTTAGCTTTGAGAATCTCTGATGAAGAGCCCAGAACTGCAGAAATAAAGTATCTATATCCCTTCCATGAATCTCGATGTAAAAAAACTGCAGAAGTAAAGTATCTATATCCCTTCCATGAAGCTCTATGTAAAAAAAAATTGCAGAGTAAATGAAGCAAAGGTTCATCCATTTTTTTGACCTGCTAAAATGGTCGCGTGAAACATCAAGATGCATACGTTTTTTCTAAGAGAATTTGCTTCCAAAATTTATTTTTGTGTCATTCGATGACCTTAGCTTAGTACATGTGGTTGGAACATGGTTCTTCTAAGTAGTCTTCATAGGTTTTATGGATTGTAAATAAAGGGTTTCTAAGCTATAGGGAATCCAAGTGGGATATTGGTAACCATCCACCTATTCCAACTGACTCCTCGTGTTCATTTTTTGTTCAGCACATTCTTCTGTACTGCTTTGTAATTGTGGGATTTACACTTCTGGGGATATTTGAAGCCCACACATCCTCCAGGTGGATACGAGTGGCCTCTCACCTAATCCAACTAGCTTATTTTGTATGTTTTAATGTCAACACATCTTGCTATACTTTCAAGGCTGTTTTGGAGCCCTAAACGTTGTTTTTTGGCTCGCCAAAGTCAAATTGTCGATAGAGTTAGAATTTGAAAGCGAAATGTGTAGTTCTCTGAAAGACCTTTCCAACGGACTATCACGCATCTAAAACGGAGTTCGTATGCAAAAGTTACGACCCTGGAAAGTTGAAGTACCAAATTACACCAACTTACCCATAAGGCCCACATGACTTTTTGCGATTCAACTTCTAGGGTTAGGTTTTTGGATGTCTAAGGTTTTGGCATACATGAGTAATATCTGGAGCCTCATTGTAATCATTTATGCTTAAACAAATGCGCGTAGCAACCACATCTCTTCTCAGAGATAGCTACTACCATTCGAGCAAATGTTTCAGTTATGCACTTTTACAGTTTCAACCTATTTCATTATTTAATAGAAGATATTGTTCACTAGATATTTGTGTTATTCTTCATATCTTTGTGTCTATTGTATTCAGTGTGTTAATCAGTTCGTTCCACTCCTAAATCCGGATCAGTGGTATCAAAGCGGTCTGCTCTTCATTTTTTTTTCTTCATGCATGTCCCCGACAAGATCTGGGTACAAGAAGTTGGGACTCGAACCAATCGAGCAATTACAAGATCGATCGCGCCGAGCCCGACAACAACCCATAGTGGACAAAAAGAAAAATGATAGAGCAAGAGATCCTATTAAAATGTTGCTCGAGGAAGCCCTCGCGCGACAAAAGAACGAAATGATGGACAACTTCGCATAGATCCTTCGACAGTTGTCCACAAGAGAAGCATCTTCATCAAGCGGCCATGCAACCCCCTTAAAGGTACAGGTAAATTTTTATATTTCATTATTTGAAGCACTGATAGATGCAGATGTTGTAGATAAATGGTTGAATCTGCTCGAAGGATATTTTTCAGTCCACAATTTTCCCGATAGGGAATCGGGAAAATATTACTTTTGCACTCCTCAAGGTCGTTCCCCATGTTAAACACTGGCGAGATACTTAATCTGAGCAAAGAGTTGTGAAAAAATCTACAATGTTTGTAGTGGCCCCTACATGGGATTCATTTTGAGACACCATTAAAGAATAGTGCTACCCTGTTGGAAGCTACGAGGACCAGTACACCAACTAGACCACCCAACGTCAAGAAAAGGACGAGACAATACCAGATTTCACCAATATTTTCCATACCCTACGCACCAAATTGGTTATCAAAGACTATGAGTGTCATCTGGTGCTCAAATATCGCGGTTGTTTGCATAAATACATTCAAACAGAAATGGAGTTCCTGGACATCGCCTCGTTGATCACGGCTTATAGATACACTGTCAAGATCGAGCAGAAATTTAAGCAGAAAAGACGAGAGTTTGGATCTGCAAACCCCTCACAGCTGAAGCAAAGCAAAGTTAGCCCCAACCCACACAACAAGAGACCAAGTCGAGATGGTCACCCTCAGGACAACCAGTGCAAACCACAACACAATAAGGGAAATGAGAAGACGAAGGACACAGGAAAATGGTGAGTACCATAAAAGTCCTTGGCACAACACCGAAAAATGTCGCTCCAAGCTATCCCTCGTGGTCGAGTTGAAGGCTTCCGAGTCAAAGGCCGATTCTGATTTCGAGTCAAATCTTGAAGGAGGGAAGCGAATTATCGATGTTGAACCCAATGCCACTATCACTACCACCAAAGTCCGACCAAGCAAACCAGAAGAGCCAGAGAAAGGGGAACGCCTCTTTCACTCGCAGATCCGGGTAAAAGAGGCTTTGCTTCATTTCATTGTCGATAGCGGTAGTCAGAAGAACCTGATTTCAGCAGAGGTCGTCAAGCGGCTGGACCTGCCAACGACACCGCACTTGCAACCCTACACCATCTAATGGCTTTGCCAAGGAAAAAATCTTCGTGTCAACCAAAAGTGTTATATGCCCTATGACATCAAGTCTTTCAAAGATGAGGTATTGTATGATATTGCTCCCCTTGAAGTTTGTGATGTTCTTTTAGGACAACCATATTTGTGAAAGCGTCATGTTGTGTATAAGTCTAGACCCCGCAATATTATTATTACTTTGGGTAGAAAATTGTACAAGATCCCAAAGGTAGCATCGCCTAATGTCATTTCTTTAATCTCTGCTAAGCAATGTAAAGGTCATTTCACGAACCAGGAAGTTCGACTTCTTTCTAATCCATGCTCACGGTAAGCAAAAGGTTGCCGCCACATCTATGGCCTCTACACAACGTCTGTCTTTGCAGCAAAAGCAAATGGATGGGATCGTGGAAGAATACAAAGACATATTCTCCTCACCCACAGGGGTACCGACACACTGCCAAGTCAAGCATCCAATTGATTTGACAACCGACGCACCTCTACAGAATGGACCAGTCTATCAATGCAGACGTCAGATCCGAGAGCTTCTTCAAAAGGGGCACATTAAACCCAGCTCCTCCCCTTGTGGAAGCCCGATTGTACTGGTGCAAAAGAAGGACGAGGCTTGATGACTATGCATTGATTACAGAACCTTAAACAAAATCACAGTCAGGAACCGCTACCCCATTCCCAAGATTGATGACCTTCTTGACTAACTCAAGGGGGAAAAGTTCTTCAACAAAATTGACTCAAAGTTTGACTACCACCAAGTTCCCATCAAACCAACTAATGTATGGAAAACAACCTTCAAGTCTAAATAAGGTCTCTACAAATAGCTAGTCATGCCCTTTTGCTTAACAAATGTGTCAGCCACTTTCATGAAGTTGATGGATGATGTATTGAGACCTTTCATCAACTCCTTTGTTGTAGTATATTTGGATGACAACCTCATCTTCAGCAAAACGTGGGAGGAACACATGTGGCATATTCAACAAGTTTTGAGCACTCTGCGACAACACAAGCTTTATGCCAACTTGGAAAAATGTTCTTTTGGCATGAACAAGGTCCAATACTTGCGCTACATTGTTGATGAGCATGGGGTACATGTTGATCCAACTAAGATCCAAGTCATATGTCACTGGTCAACCCCGACCACACTGATCGAGCTTCGGAGCTTCTTGGGACTAGCCAACTTCTATCGACGGTTCGTGTTGGGATTCTCCCATAATGCATGGGCCCTCATCCAGGTGACCAAGGGCGGTGGTAAGGCCATGTTTGTGTGGGGAAAGGAGCAACAATGATCATTCGATGATCTGAAGCATCGATTGTGCTCAACTCCAGTACTCTCCTTGCCCGATCTACAACAACCATTCGAGATTAAGACTGATGCATCTGACTATGTTCTGGACGCAATTCTGACTCAACACGGGCATTCGATGACATACCATAGTGAGACACTCTCCGATACTGTTCGGAAATACCCCACCTCTGATAAGGAAATGTATTTCATTATACAATCACGTCGTCAATGGAAACATTACATTCTGAGGAAAGGGACGATCAAACAAACTGATCACAAGCCATTGCAATTCATACAGACACGGGGGAAATTGGAGAACAACCGCCATAAAAAATGGTCCACCTACCTGCAGCAATTCCATCTCAACATCAAGTATAAGACAGGGATCTCCAATCGTGTCGCTAACTGCCTCGGTCGACCTCCTATGGTTGCACTCACCATTGTGTTTCATTCTTGTGGACATGAAGCATTTGAGTGGCCCTAACTTTATCAGCAAGATCTGGACTTCGCCACCACCTATCAACTCTTGGGTACAGGCGCAGCTGTCATCGATTTTCACATTCAGGACGGACTCTTATGCTACCTGAGCCATCTTTGTGTTCCTACAAGCAAACGTGCAAAGCTGATTTGGGAAGCCCACTACAGTCAAGTGGCAAGACATTTTGGCATAGAGAAAACGGTGGTCATTCTTCAGAAACATTTTTATTGGTCAAAACGTCGACAGAACATCAACAAGTATATCAGATCTTGCACTGTCTGTGTCATTGCCAAGCCACCCATCAAAAAGCAAGGCTTATACACCCTTCTTCCTATTCTCGAGAAGCCTTGGAAACCCATCTCGATGGATTATATGTCTGGCTTGCCATCCACCAAGCAAAGAAATCACTGTGTGTTTGTGGTCGTTGATCAATTGTCGAAGATGGCCATCCTCACAGCCTGTAAGAAGAATGTCACAGCGACAGATACTGCCAAGCTCTTCTTCGAACAAATGTCGATCCACTTTGGGATACCACAAACCATCATCTCCAATCGAGACAACAGGTTCCTCAACACATTTTGGTAGAGTCTCTGGTCTCTGTTGGACACCAAGCTCACAAAATCCACTTCTTTCCACCCCCAAACCGATGGCCAAACAAAGATCGTCAATCGAATAATTGTGCACATCCTGCGCATGTACAATTCTAAGCATCCAAGTACATGGGACGAGAGTCTCTCATATGTCCAACACATTTACAATAGGATTCTCCATAGTTCCACCGGCCATAGCCCATTTCAGGTGGGTCTGGGATTCCAACCCTTAGGACCCATTGATATTGCACTTCCTCTTGCCACCATACACACAGACTCTTCCCCTGATCAGTCCGCGATCGAAAAAGCCACCAGATTCATTGAACGGATTCAACACATCCGCCAACAGATCTAGGAGATTTTGCAGAAATCCAATGATAAGTACAAACATCGCCATAATCAACACAGAGTATCACACCAGTGTTAGGTTGGCGACAAAGTCTAGTTACATTTGCAAAATGAACCTCTCACCTAACCCCATCAGAAGCTTCACCCACTTCATTATGGGCCTTACATTATCACCAAGGTTGTGGATAGCAATGCTTTTGAGCTCAACACTCCACCCTTCCTTGGCCTACATCCAGTGTTCAATGTGGACTTTCTTTAGCCATATTTTCCGCCATTATTAGACACCTTCAGGATCACCGAACAACTGACGCCAATAGAGCTCAACCCTGACTACATGGAACAAGCATCCACTGATCAGATAGTGGATACACAAGTCAAGGGCACTCACCAGCAAAGGATCCAGCTTTTATCGAGTTGTCAAGGCAGGGCACTTCCTACACCAAGGCAAGTGGCTCACCCGGGGCCAAATCCAGTAGAATTTTTCTCCCCTCATGGGAGAACTCAATGCAATGGAGACCATCGCTCCCTAAGGGGGGAGGATTGATCCAGGTTGATATTGGTGGCCACCCACCTATTCCAATTGGTTCCTTGTGTCTGTTTTTTGTTCAGCACATTCTTTTCTACTGCTTTGTAATTGTGGGTTCTACACTTTTGGGGTTGTCTGAAGCCCCACACATTCTCTAGGTGGATACGGGTGGCCTCTCGCCTAATCCAACTGGCTTATTTTGTATCTTTTCATGTCAACGCATCTTCGTGTACTTCCAAGGCCCTAAGCGTTGTTTTTTTGGCTCGCCACTGTCAAACTGTAAACAATGTCAAAGTTTGATGATGAAATGTGTATTTCTCTTAAAAGTTTTTCCAACAGTCTATCACGCACCTAAAATAGAGGTTGTATGCAAAAGTTACGACCCTGAGAAGTTGAGGTACCAAATTACACCAACTGATCCATAGGGCCCACATGACTTTTGGCATTTCACCTTCTAAGGTTAGGTTTTTTTATGTCTAGAGTTTTGACATTCATGAGTAATATCAAAAAGACCTTTGGAGCCTTATTGTAATCCATTCTACTCAAACAGATGCGCATAGTAGCCACGTCTCTTCTCAGAGATAGCTACCACCATTCGAGCAAGTGTTTCAATTCTGCAGTTTTACGGTTTCAGCCTATTTCATTATTTAAAAGAAGATATTGCTCACTAAATATTTGTGTTATTCTTCATATCTCTGTGTCTATTGTATTCAGTCTGTTAATTAGTTCGTTCCACTCCCAAATCTAGATCAGTAAGTTAGAGGTTTGAAAACAGATTGTACAGTTATGTGAGTGGGTCAAGCCCAGATTTCAATTTTGAAACTAGGCTCTGATACCACCATTTGTAAGGCCTCTTATTTCAGGGCCTCAATAATTATATCATTATCTCCTAAAATCCTACCTAAATAACTGCAATTTAGTTTAAGGTTTTCTTTCTACAAAGAATAAATTGATAGATAGACAATATAGCAACATCAACATAATAACAATAGCAGCATAATAACAACATAATAAAAACAAAGCAACTAGTAAAATGCATATCTAGACCTACAGATTGATTGATTTAGCCCCCGGTCTTCTTGTTCTTGAGCTTGCCCAAACTACTCAATTGAACATTAACCTCTCATCCAACTAGAAACAACCTCTCCAGTTCCCTAGCTCCAAGAATCCTTGCAGTTTCTTGGCCCCCGAGCCCAAAGTTCCCAACAACAACAACAACAATGTCCTATGAGAGTTTCCAAAATACATTTTCTTCCAATTTCCTCCTCTCTTTCAAAAAATTTTCCTCCTTTCCCCAATTTTCCTCAAAACAAAAATGTTTCTTTCAATTTCCAAAATACATTTTCTTCCAATTTCCTCCTCCTCCTCTCTCAAATCCCCCTCATTAATTCCCCAACAACCTTATCCCCCCATTAATTCCTTCATCTACCTTTTAATAATAAAATCAACTATGGTGGTCTAGAAATCAAGGACGAAGGATTTTTAACAAACCACCAAGTAATTTCAAAGGTTCTCCAATTTGGAAACTCGTGAAGGAAACACCAAGCTTACTTGGATTCTAGGGAATGGGAAACTCATCTCCATTTGGAATGACATATTTTAGGCAAACCACCTTTGAATCAAATCATTCCGCTCCAATCTCCTAAAGTTTGGATGATAGCTCATAATTTAAAGATGACTTTAAACCGTCTTCTAGAACAGGCCAATGGTTTGGTTGGGATCTCAAAAACCCCCCAAATCATCTTCTAGTTTTGATTCCATCCCTTGTGGAGTTTCTTCAAGGCTATGCTCCATGTAGCCTTCATTCTTAAGACAATCGGGGAAGGAGTGCCTATGATCACAGTGTTTAAGTCCATATACATGCATTATCAATCTCAAAAATCGGCCTTATAGAGATGCATATGGAGCTCTGATGGAATACTCAAAATAAATTACTTTTGTTGATTGATGGTGCAAGAAAGAATTTTAACTACTGAAAATCTTGTCATGCGAGGCATATCCTTGGTCCCTCCAGATGTGTCCTCTATTTGCAAGCATTTAAGTCCATTCCCACCTGTATTTTGAATGCCCCTTCTCAAGGCAAGTCTGGAATGTGACTTTTCATTATATCAAACATCGAATGGAAATGCCATTATCATGGAATGCGATGTTCATATCATGGTATCGCAGTTACAAGGGCAATACTAAAGAGAAGCATTTTCAAAACATCAAGTATCGAATGGAAATGCCATTATCATGAGATGTTCAAATCATGGAATCGCACTTCGAAGGGAAATATTAGAGAGAAGCATTTTCAAAATACTTTGGGCATCTATGCCCAAATATCTCTATTGGAAGATCTGGATTGCTCGAAATAGTACTATTTTCCAGGACAAAAAGAACAATCCCAAGTGTAATGCAAATAAAGAAAGAATATTGCTAGCTTGAAGTAGAGACATTTGGCAAAAACCAGTCCTTGAGGAAAATGAAGAAGCTTGGTTTCAACAATTTCACATGTCGAAATCCACATTCCAATCTATTCAAAACACATCTCTTGCTAGATCATTCTGAAAGCTGCGGCTTTCTGAGCCTGACTTCCACCAATGGATATCAACGCAGTAAACATGCTTCATATTATTTGATGGAGCTTCTATGACAAACCCAAGGGTCGCAGGTGTTAGGAGAGTAATCCTAGATGTCGAGGGCAATCTAGAATTGCAATAATCATGGTCTCTTGAAAGCACCAATAATCAAACAAAGGCTTACTCCCTGCTCCAAGGTCTGTAACTAGCTCTCCCTCGCCGAATTTTCCCTCCCCTGTGATCTGGTACTCTCCCTTTGTCATATACTCTATATGATTAAAGACCGGAGTTTGAGCAATTTGATATTTCAATTGATCCTTTTGAGAATCAAGTAGGTACTAGTTCGTTTCTCCCTTATCAGGTTCCTCCACGTTCTCAGAAACCAAAACCAAGAAGCAGAATACTGGCAAATAAGGCCATTGAGGAAAAATTTAGGATGCTCAGGGTAAATGGAAATTCGTATTTCCAAGCCATTCCTTAATTGTTGTGCTTCATTCCTTAATCAAGTACTCCAAGCTCGAGGTTTCTCTTGTTATCCTTGTGCACCATCAACACACATATTGTCAATGGGACGAATCGTTGTATTTAGCATGCTTCTCTCTACTTTGATTTTCGAAAGCTCTGGAAAGGATTTATTCTATGGCTATGGTACAACGCATCTTGACCTGATATCTTCAGGTACCAAGAAAGAAAAAATTTCTCTGTAGTCTCATCTTCCACAGCCATTAATTTATTTTTTTTAACTTTTTTGTAATTATGATAAGCTATAAGCATGCGCTCTGTGAAATGGTTGTATCTCAATTAGTTGGGGTGAGTAGTTAAAAATAATTGACCCTCTTATGTTCTCTGGATCTCGAAGATTATTATGGACTCTCTCCTCCATAAGTTGCAAATTGATTCAACAACCAAGACTTTTGATACCTTAAAAAATTAATTGCTAAATTGGAAGTCATTGCCTTGTATTTTGGAACCCATAGCAACTTTCACGAGATGAATTTGGAGTTGCAAATTAAGTATTTACAGAATCTAAAGGAAACAAAACTTACAAGGAAATGAATATCGTTTAACAACAATGTGAATCAATGGAATCTGCAATTATCGATACAACTCAATCAATAAAGAGAGTTAAAAAACTAGGAAGTTGTACCATCTGCACAGTTTTACATTTTTTCCAAGTTATATTGTTATTGGGTTCTTTCACATACATTTATGTAAACTGTTGGAATACATTGATATCAACGCTCAAAAGGCATGGGAACTTTAACTTGGATATTTGTTCAGTCCTTCTAGGCTTATCAAGAATTTGTAATCGTATTCTTGGCAGCCACAACTTTCTTTTTTCGAATTAATGAAATGCTTCCCAGTTTTGATAAGAAAAAGTTTAACAAAGCTCGTAACAAGATTACATTAAAAAACTGCTTCAAAATTATTTAGACGTAAATCTAAAAAACACATTACTTCTAACATATAGCCATATTCATGTAATGTGGTGAGAAACACATCTCAATATATCTTACTGTATAGATTCTACAAAACAGACCTAGATAACTAATTATTTTGAAAAATATATAGATTTAACAAAACACATTATGGATGGCTACAAATTCCAGTGCTGCTTTAGCCGAGTTCAAATCCAATTTGACAATTTCCACATTGCATGGAAGCTAATGAAGTGTTTCATCTTCCCTAGGTTCCTCATAGTTGGAATCAGTAGACTAAACCTGATTGAATGCTCCATAATACTCACCTTTAATCAATTGAAGACCATGTTTCGAAGCATGTTACATTCAATATTGAGCTTCTGTTACACTGAATAGCAGTGCTGCTTTAGCCAAGGGAGGGAGCCCGAATTTGAGATCGGTGATTTGATCAATGGCACTGAAAGAAAACCGATGGGGTGGAAGACGTGACCCAGAATTTGTGGATGGCAACAACATAATAATATTGTTAACGATAGAGATTTTTCAATAGTTGTTACATAAGGTTTAACAATACTATGGGAGATTGGCCCTTGGAATATGCAGAACAAATCATTCTCCTTCATGCACAGGCTACAGCAGTAGATCACAGACCCCCCAGAGACCCCTTGGATTAGTTCAGTGCGATTGCAATCGAACCTCTATACCACTTAAAAAGATACTTGTAAAAAAAATTTCTGAAGTGGCAGAATCCTATCTTCTTAAGTGGCAGAATCCAGTTTTGAACCTCTCGACTGGGTTAACAATGAGTTCATCCACTAATTTAGGGTCACGTCTTTCCCCCCATGGGTTTCCTTCTTGGATGGAACTACAACCACCTGCTGTAACTCCTCGGCGATTCCCCAGATTTTCTTGCTAGCCAACGGAGAACAGATTCAATAGTTCTTGCCTGCAATCATAAAAGTTATGTGAAAGCAATCATAGCGACCTACAATGTGAAAATAGGCAAAAGGAATCAATTCAATGAGTGCTGGAGGATATCATGGTGAAGGTCCATTGCTTTTGCAGAGCAATCAGGGAGCTCATGCCAGATGCCAAACATACAGGAGCTGTTGTGGCCAGGGCCGATTAGAAAACGGAATACCAAGGAGCGCGTGCTTCTTGACCAGTGCAGCCTTTACAGTGGTTTACTAAATTTAGATTGTCAAGGTTTTGACCAAAAATGGAAAGGTACAATCCTCCACTACAACTAAATTTTCCAGTGGATCTTCAACCATGGCTATATTTGCCAAGTCTTTAAATGAAATATCCTTAAACTATCATTTTCTTTCTCATTCTTTTGTTTGAATATAGTGCAAACTGTGTAATAATCTCCTTCTGAATCTCCTGCATTGAATCTTTTTTCTTTAGACAAAAGAATTCATATCATGTCATCCAAACTCTGCTAACACATTTTACTTAAAAGTAAAAACAGCATTGTTAAAACTCGAAGACAAACTATCTACTTTAGCACCACCTTTGTCAATCTTATAAGTAATTTTAAATTATTCCAACTGTTTTATAAATAATTTTAAATTATTTATAGGGTTGGATATAGTAATTTCAGCTAGTATTTTATGAAAAATTTGCATTTCCTACTTTTTTTACATCAAATTATTGGTTCAACTCTTTCCCAATTTACTTAGATGACTTTTTTCCATTTTTAAATTATTTATATGGCTAAAAATTATTTATAGGGTTGGATATAGTAATTTCAACAACCATTTTTTGATTTACAGTATTCTAAATCCAAAATAACAAAAAAAACAATAATAGATTTGGCTTTGTGTCGTCCCTACTTTTGCCACTCAATCAATTGTTTAACCTCTCCACATTATGAGTCCGTGCCTTTCACTATACCCCATAAATTTTCATTTTTCCATTAGGGCCATTAAATTTTTATAAAGATATTTCCATTTTTGGAAAATTCTCTATACTTTTCTGAAGAGATCAGAAAAATTTATTGTATTTTGAGATAAAAATATTTTTGTGAATGTTTTCTATTGTTGTAGAGAATTTACCCTGGGGAGCTAATCTTATAGATCTGAAATTATTTTTGATTGGCTAAGAATTAATCTTCCTGAGGTAAAAAAAAAAAAAAATTGAAGAGACCAGAAAAATTTATGTATTTTGAGATAAAAATACTTTTGTGAATGTTTTTTTATTGCTGTAGAGAATTTACCTTGGAGAGCTAATCTTATAGACCTAAAATTATTTTTGATTGGCTAAAAACTAACCTTCATAGGTTAAAAAAAATATATTAATGACCCAAGCCTCCAAAAAATCTTGCAAAAACAGAGTTCTACCTCTTTATAGATCACCAGATTATTTAAGATGACATGATTTTCTTCAAATAATTATTAAATAATGATGATGAGTAAACACATTCCTGAATAGAAGCTACTCATTGTTCTTAAATGATTAAATGATGGTGATTAGTCAACAAATTTCGAAATAAAACACATTTCTGAATAGAAGCTACTGATTAATCACTGTTGATTGACAACCACATTTCTAAATAGAACACATTTCTGAATAAAAGCTACTGATTATTCGCACTGCTGATTGACAAACACATTTCTAAATAGAACACATTTCTGAATAGAAGCTACTAATTGTTCTCACTGTTGATTGACAAATAAATTATAATAAACTTTGCCACTTTAAAAAAATAAACATATAAACAATGAAATTTGAAACACAGCTCACCCCACCCCACCAAGGAGGGTAGAGTAGAGCAAAACTTCTCCTGCTACAATACATGACACAACTAGATAAACTGTATCAATTCATAAAACAAGTATTCGGATCGTGAAAAGAGGTTTTGAATATCATTGTAGGCAGTTTAACAAACCTGTTGATTAGGCCTCTCATGGCCCATAATCCACTGGGTTTCTAAATTCCGTCACACCAAAGAGTCGTGCACAAGGATTCAAACAACGAATTAGAAATGAAATTCTACAGTGAACGTATATACACAGATTATCCAACAGGGAAATGGGCAATACACGACCTTTTTCAAATCTGCCCATTTTTCAATTCGAGTTATTCGAGAAGCTCCTCCTGCAGTTCTCGCCCCTTCGACAGCCTGGGTAGTTAAACCAGTATCAGAAGACTAACAGACAATTAAGCAGTAACGATCAAAAAAAAAGGCCATGGGAGATGAAAAGTTAATAGTTTATACACATGAACTAGCACTTACCCACTAAGGACAAATATTGCTACTGTTGAACCCTTCTTGGATTTGGCTACATTTAAAATCCCACTCATCCCTGAATCCACCACAAAAATGAAATAGGAAACCAACATGTGTGATTTTCTTTAAAGACAGGCCTTATGGGCAAGAATAAAACGTATACCCAGCTGCTTCTTGTCCAAAGACACAGGGAAAGAGAGGAGTTTGACTGGCCTGGAACGAAGGCAAAAAGCAGTACTAGGCATCTCATTTGTGGGAAAATCTAATAATCTAACCTTTACAGCAATTCTAGTTACTTATCTCTTGCCTTTGTTTGCCAGAAAACAAGCTCTGTGTGGCATATAAGGCAGTATAATGCACTTTGATTCTGACTTCCGTCGCCTGTGGAGGAGCAACTTCCACTTCTTCAATCTTGAGAGACTCCCCCGCTCCCCAAGCAACAACAGCTACAACAAGATTACAAATAAAAAATATCAGACAACTTTGACATGATATCTACACAAACATATAGACTTATATAGGTTAAATCGATCTCAACACTGACGATCATACACTGGAAATATATGTGAAACCTAGGATGTGAGCATGAGGATTCATTAATAAACTTTGAATTTGATAAGTTGGCCTGTAGTAGAGCTCGGCATTTTCCTCGACAGATCGATTCCCCAGGATTTCATGTCATGTCATGTCATTCTGCACACAAATTTGATTTATTCAAACCATGGATTCCGTAGAAACCACCATACTATCTTCAGGACTGCTGCCCATGGTTTTCTTCAATGTACGTAGTCCGCCTCTCGGTTTTGCCAACAAGGTGGCGTGCCGTATAGCTTATAGGTATAGACCTACTTATTATAATGAGTACATAGAGCGACAACGAATTCAATGGCTAGTCTAGCTGGCATGCAGTATAGCTTATAGGTATAGACCTAGATACCTATTAGAATTTAAATTAAACTTCAATTGGAAAGGTTAAAATTTTTTATACCCGTAATTCTCGAAGTGTGGATTTTTAATGTACGTGTCAAATACGGGTTCGGAAGGAAAAAACGTCCTACAGGACGTCAAATTCTAGGGTTTTAATAAAAGTGATGTTGCATTACATTGTCTTTATCAACAAAATCAATTTTTATGTCAAATTTATCTTGTAATTTTGTGGAGGTGGTTCGGCACGCTCCCCCATTGTTAAATTGTTAAATGAAGTAATTCTTCTCACTTTCTTCACTGCGAGCAATATCTAGTTTGATGCTCTGTCAGCAGGCTTCCTATCCATGCTGCCAGGGAGAATGATCATTACGCAACCACCTTCGATGTTTGCACTTAGTTCGTTTTTGTTTTTGTTATTGTTTCCATTTTGGTTGTTTTGTACATCAAACAGTTCATTGTCGGCGCCTTCATTGCCCAATGCAGTTGCATTCAATTGCATGATCATGATACGGTGCGCATTAATGAAATGAACGCGACAAACAATCATGTTGATTCGATGAAGCGACGGAAACATTCATGGTCGATTGGTCGATTTGAATTCGAAATTGAAACGAAATGAGCGCAGCAAACAATGTTGTTGATTTGGTGAAGCGACGGAAACATTCATGGTCGATTGGTCGATTTGAATTCGAAATTGAAACGAAATGAGCGCGGCAAATAGTCATGTTGATTCGGTGAAGCGACGAAAACATTAATGGTCAATTGGTCGATTTGAATTCGAAATTGAAATGAAATGAGCGCGGAAAATAGTCTTGTTGATTTGGTGAAGCGACAGAAACATTCATGGTCGATTGGTCGATTTGAATTCGAAATTGAAACAAAATGAGCGCGACAAACAGTCTTGTTGATTCGATGAAGCGACGGAAACATTCATGATCGATTGGTCGATTTGCATTCGAAATTGAAATGAAATGAGCATGGAAAACATTCATGTTGATTCGATGAAGCAACGGAAACATTCATGGTCGATTGGTCAATTTGAATTCGAAATTGAACGTGTTAGCACCAGAAGTCACCCCTGGATTGCGGCAGAGGTAAGTTGGATACCCATCAGTTTGTATGTCACTAAAATAAATATAAGGGCGGTATAATGGACGCGGACTCAGGATGGTATCGTACTAACTCATAAAACTGGATCGGAAAGCATAAGCAGGTGAGGTCTTGGTCTAACTTCAATCAGTAAATTGTAGTAAGGGTGAGTAGGAGGAAGACTTCGGTGAGAAAATGTAGAGGTTTGTCAAGGACATCAAGTCTTTCAGCAGCCCAAGGAGGAACAATTTAAACACAAGAACTTCTCGAATTTAAATCTCAAAGAAACTGAAAGGAACTATAACATCACTATAATCAAACTTTCATCATAATGCAGTCACAATAATTAAAGTTAATCATTCAATCATGAACTCTTTCAGCATCAGAGGGAAACGAGAGAGAGTAAGAAAGTTGACTGTCATTAAACAAGAAGTTTCAAATACATATACATTATTAACCAGAGAACCATAATGTTCATTAAAACTTTACAATACGGGAGCTTTGCTCTACCATCGACCATTACAAAATATAAAAACTACTCAAAGAAACTCGCCCCCCTACAAAAGCGTGCTCTGGTCACTGTATTCAAGGCTTGGTGTCTGCATCTTCTTCTGTCAGACCACACTTGCATTCTTCTATCAGACACGATCTCGGATCGGTATGGGATTTGCAGGAAAATCCGTTGACAAGGGGACCTTGGGTTGACAATTTGCTTCCACGACCGGCCTTTCCATGCTTTCTATCTACGAGGTGAAACGAGGTTTCAAATACCTCCCCCTATTTCCATTAACTAACTGTATCGGGATCAGGATGGAGCCTGACACCCATGAATGCTCTAGGAAACGTTCACGACTCTTCCAAGTCAATTATGGCACCTCAAGGCCACACAGATCCTTCTATGTGACTGACTCGGGCACTTTGATCTTTTGCGTAGCTCATTTTCATCGCCCCACACAACCTCGAGCCATGACCATGCGCTTATTTCACATGAAATATCGGGATCTCGCATTTCGAGAGTTTGCACCCCCCTTGATTTCAAAAATCATGATGCTCGAAATTGCGAAAACGACCCCTCTAGATCGACAATCGGATTTTCTTTGAACTTGACGACCATGATCAATTACTCGAACAATCTCAGTCGTTCATTGCTCGACAGACGCTTTCCCTTTCTTTATGGCTCTACTCTCATATGACTGTGGCTTATGACCATGGGCCCAAACTTCCCAAGGCATTTCGGGACTTCGCTTATCAGGAGCTTCCATACTCTTGTCTTCCGATTTCCCGATCCGCGAAACCACGAAATCAACGATCAGGCGCCATGTGCTCCACTAGTTTGAACAACCCAGATCTATTTCGCAATCTCGTGACTCACGACAATTGCTTGTGGCTCACTTCAAAACCCCCGAAACTCGATTCCGCAAAATTGTTTAATCAACTGCCACCTGTCCCCACTGGATTGGACGACTCCCACGATTCTCGAGTTTCGGGACTTCGACATTTCGACAATCGACATTTCGGGACTCGGCATTTCGAGACTTTGATGAACAGTTTTAACCACCTTTTGGAGTCCTGATTTTCGTGGACCGCCGATCTGTCCCACCTGCAAGGAATCTTCGTCGTTGAAAAATAAGCTTGGTTACGGCTGGTGACCTTGGATAAAACACATTTGTGGGTTTTTTAAACCCCTTCTTTCGCATCTAGTCACCCAATGGCCAACTTCAAAAGAAAAATATCCCCTTGCAAGAATATGTGATAACATTAGGCTCCATGGGGGATAGAGTCCTCCCTGCGAGGCTCTAAGATCTCCTTTTGCAGTTCCAGTCACCTTCTGTTGGGCTATGGAGTCAAGCTCAAAACACCCTGCTGAAGAATACAAGTCGATAAGTAAAAACCGAAAACAAACATACATGGGCTCCATAGGATCTTATTTATATATAGTCCTAGACTAATTGATTTTTACATGGTGCTAGGTGAAAGCAAATTTCCACCATAACCATTTAAGTAACTTCCTGACTGGAAGTTCTTTTACTCTGTCAACGACTAATAACAGATGATGCAATCGTGACAGTAGAACAGTTACATCCTTCAACTTTCCTCCAAAGTCTGAAGTTGAGATAAAGCTAGGCGGCTCCAAGGCATGAAGGAAATGCAACTCCATGTACTCGCTGATAGGCTCATAAAACTAGTGGCAAACTCCAAAAAAACTGTAACAGACAGCCTGATCTGCTCCATAACTACTCACACATGGTTGAATATCTCTGGTAAGCACAGGTGGATGAGAAACTGATGCAGGCTGACTGATCCCAAGTGGTGGTTGCTCGCTGACAGGCTCTGGGCAGGCTATAAACTGCACCTTCAACTGCTCCTCTTCTTCTTCATGGCTCCCCCAAGGATCATATTCATAATCATCACACACATGAACCATGAAAAAGATCTGCTCTTCATCGCCTTCGCTGGGATATTCATCAAAGATGGGCCGTTCTCGGTCAGTATCTGTAACAACTTATTCCACGTAAGTAGGGCTACTCAAAACATCTGATTCGGGGATAGAGATATCCTCCGCATTTTCCTCATAAGAACAACAAACAACATCTGCCTTAGTCACATATCCAAGAGAAATATCTACTGCAGAAAACATTTGCTCATAGACATCAAAATTTTCAAAAGAGACATGTTGGTCTTTATGAACATCTAAAAGAACAGATACATCTGAAATGATGTCAGATGTTTCTGCACTACAACCATCATAATGAATATCATCCAACACCTCTAGACCTTCATAGCAAATGCTTTCCTCCACAGTAAAAACTTCATCACAAATATGGTTTTCATGGCTAGTAGAATCTTCATGAAACAAGGGAAACTCATCACAACAATTTTCATAAAGACACTCAGCTGGAAAATAATCTTTACAAAATGAATTGAAAGTTGCATGAAAATTGTGCAAAGAGTCGATGCTTGCAACGGGAAGAGATCGACACCAATCAAGGGCAACTCCTTTCAATGAATATCGAAAAATCTTGATCTGAACATCTTCATGCACGATATGAAGCTGATGAATAAAATCGTGAAAAAGGAGAAAGTGTTCAGCTGGTACCTCCCCCTCCTTTCCTTGAAACTTGGGAAGGCTACATTCCCATTCCTCTCTACTAGGTAGTGGGTTAAGGGAACCAACTATCTTTGAAAAATCACAGAAAGCAAACCTTTGAGCCAAGATTTTGTCCATTTTGAACCAGTGGAGTCGCCAATCGATTCTTCAACCATGGAGTCACCAGGTGAATAATGTGCAGAATGAGTGTGTCTGGTCTTTGTTCACCATCAAAGACCATCTCTAATCGTTGTGTTCTCCCAGGGGTCTGTAGTTGTAGCCAGAGGCAGCCACACTGAAACAGTGGAATCGCCAGGTGCATAGTTGCAATCTTTGATGTACTAAGTTCTGATGCACCTTCAAAACTAGTAAGCTTTGTCATTCAATCCCAGAGAAAATTTTCAATTTTGTCCCCAACAACGACGCCATAAATGTTAGCACCAGAAGTCACCCCTAGATTTCGACAGAGGTAAGCCTGATACCCATCAGTTTGTATGTCACTAAAATAAATGTAAGGGTGGTCTAATGGACGCAGACTCATGATGGTATCGTTCTAACTCAGAAAACTGGATCGGAAAGCATAAGCAGGTGAGGTCTTGGTCTAACTTCAGTCAGTAAGTTGTAGTAAGGGTGAGTAGGAGGAAGACTTCGGTGAGAAAATATAGAGGTATGCCAAGGACATCAAGTCTTTCAGCAGCCCAAGGAGGAACAATTTAAACACAAGAACTTCTCGAATTTAAATCTCAAAGAAAAGGAAAGGAATAATAACAACACTATAATCAAACTTTCATCATAATGCAGTCACAATAATTCAAGTGAATCATTCAATCATGAACTCTTTCAGCATTAGAGGGAAACGAGAGGGAGTAAGAAAGTTGACTGTCATTAAACAAGAAGTTTCAAATACATATACATAACCAAAGAACCAGAATGTTCATTAAAACTTTACAATACGGGATCTTTGTTCTACCATCGACCATTACAAAATATAAAAACTGAGTATATATACTCAAAGCAACTCGCCCCCCTACAGAAGTGCACTTTGGTCACTGTATTCAAGGCTTGGCGTCTGCATCTTCCTCTGTCAAACCGCACTTGCATTCTTCTGTCAGACGCAATCTCAGATCGGTATGGGATTTGCAGGGAAATATGTTGACAGGGGGACCTTGCGTTGACAATCTGCTTCCACGGCCGACCTTTCCATGCTTTCTATCTACGAGGTGAAATGAGGTTTCAACTACCTCCCCCTATTTCCATTAACTAACTTCATCGAGATCAGGATGGAGCCTGACACCCATGAATGCTCTAGGAAACGTTCACGACTCCTCCAAGTCAATTATGGCACCTCAAGGCCATGCAAATCCTTCTCTGTGACTGACTCAGGCGTTTTGATCTTTTGCGCAGCTCCTTTTCATCGCCCCACGCGACCTCGGGCCATGGCCATGCGCTTATTCCACATGAAATATCAAGATCTCGCATTTCGGGAGTTTGCACCCCCCTTAATTTCAAAAATCCCAATGCTCAAAATCGCGAAAACGACCCCTCTAGATCAACGGTCATATTTTCTTTGAACTTGACGGCTAGGATCAATTGCTCGAACAATCTCAGCCGCTCGTTGCTCGACATGCGCTTTCCCTTTCTTTATGGCTCTGCTCTCATATGACCACGGGCTATAACCATGGGCCCAAACTTCCCAAGGCGTTTTGGGACTTTTCTTATCAGGATCTTCCATACTCTTGTCTTCAGATTTCCTGATCCGCGAAATCGTCGATCAAGCACCATGTGCTCCACTAGTTTGAATGGCCCAGATCTATTTCATAATCTCGCGACTCACGACAATTGCTTGTGGCTCACTTCAAAACCCCTGAAAGCCGATTCCACGAAATCGTTTAATCAATTGCCACCTGTCCCCACTGGATCAGACGACTCCCATGAATCTTGAGTTTCGAGACTTCGACATTTTGGCAATCAACATTTTGGCAATCGACATTTCGGGACTCGACATTTTGGGACTTTGATGAACAGTTTTAACCACCTTTTGGAGTCCCGATTTTCGCGGACCGTTGATCTGTCCTGCCTGCAAGGAATCTTCGTCGTTGAAAAATAAGCTTGGTCGCGACTGGCAACCTTGGATAAAACACATTTGTGGGTTTTTTAAACCCTTTCTTTCACACCTAGTCACCCAATGGCCAAATTCAAAAGAAAAACATCCCCTTGCAAGAATATGTGATAACAAAACGTGCCCGTCATGGTCAATTTGAATTCGAATTTGAGCACGTCCATTGTTAAAACATTTAGCAATTGGACCAAGAGTGACTAACGCCATTCCATTCATCCATTTTTTAATCTACACTCTGCAAGTAGACAAAAAAAGTGGCATCTACAACTTCGGTGTGGTCTTGCTGGAAAATTTGACAGGGAGGGGCTTGGTCGATTCTGAGATTCCATACACATAGTAGACTGAGTCTGTTCCAAGATCAAGACGGAGGAAGGGATAGCAAAGGTTTTGTACCAAAACATGGGGGCATCGTGCAACTCAGTGCAGGAAGAGATGATGTTGGTTCTCTGCACAAGAAGGTGCCCGATCGATCGACCCTCCAATGCCAGCATGTTATCTGAGGCAAAGCCCAGAAGGAAAACCCTCCTCAATATTCACCTCCTGCAGCAACAACAACTCTTGTGCTCTTATCCTCCTTTTCTGTCTAGAACGGATGGCTTCTACGCAGTGGGATCTCAGAGGTAGGCCCGTGGAAAGTTTCACACTTGCATGCGGATAATTTCATTGTCGATTACCTGTTATTGAACATGTCTAGCGTTCCATGTTGATTAGACTTAAGGCTATCGTGTTTAGCGAAATATTTCTTCAGTATTACAGCCAGTGAACATATATATAAAGCGACCAACATGTCAAATTTAAATGATCACTAGGAGGCTAAACAAGGTTGAGCAAACAAGAGTGGTCACAACTATTAAGCTTCTCACTACTAATGAGCCATTGAGCCCATTGTAATGATCGCCAAGAACACAATATACGTGAAGTAGACCGATAATTCCAAAGTTGTCCAACACGTTCAGAGCATGTCTTCCTCCATTATTTCCATATCCTTCAATTGTTGTCATCTTTTCCACTTACACTCTGACCCTCCAACTACACCATCAGTGTCCCTGCCTTGCCGCTTGCGGCCATCAGTTTCCCTGCCCTACTGCTTGCACTTTGGGCCTTCAACTGCACCAAGAGTTCCAATGGGATGGGGATTTTACACTACATTTGAAAGAATGGTGTACTATTGAAAGTCTTCGGTGGAATCAAACCAGAGCATGTATCATTCCAAAGTCCGTGCTTCTGTTACCATACACATTTGTCTAGATTCTCCATTATTTGCCTTGGATATTGCCCTGGAATTCAAGCCTAATTCATCGTGGGTGTCCTGGAAGATGTCCCCATGTGATGTCTGTAAACAATAAATAATGTCAAACTTATTTTCAATGGGCACCAAAGAAAATCAATGTAGGAGAAAATGATCCAAAATTAATTACATAAAACACAACCATGACAGATGTAGTGTAGTCATACATATAAATGTCTTGGGAAAACAATCCCGAGCCTACAAAATACAAAACACAAGGATAAAACATAAACATAATTTACAGAGAAAAACAAAAAGGATAAAACCCCTTACAATTGAGCAGCAATGGAAGAAGAGAGACCCAGGGGCTTATAATTAGAGGTGAAAAATAATCACTAGTACATTTGGGTCAAATTCCGATGGTGCGTTCGACGCAATTGCCACTTTATATTGTCGGGAGAACAACAAACAACGGACCCCCTCAAACGTCGTTTCACATGACGTCTCTTTTCCGACGACATAGCTTTTGTCTTTATTGCGACGTCTTGGAGGTGGCAAGACCGACGTCCTGAACGTGGCAAGACTGACGTCTGGAACGTGGCAAGACCGACGTCTTGAATGTGGCAAGAGAGACGTCCTGAAGATGGCAAGAGCGACGTACTGAACGTGGCAAGAGCGACGTCTTGAACGTGGCAAGAGCGACGTCTTGAACATGGCAAGAGAGACATCTTAAACGTGGCAAGAGTGACATCTTGCACGTGGCAAGAGAGACGTCTTGGAGGTGGCAAGAGCGACGTCTTGGAGGTGGCAAGAGAGACTTCTTGGACGTGGCAAGAGCGAAGTTAAGAGGTATCATCTCCGACTAGTTTCTATGGGAGCGACACTCCAAGATGTCGCAATAGCGACTGTGTTGTAGGTATTTAAAAAATAAATACAATATCAATACTGAGAGGGACAAGTACATTAACCTTTGCTAAGATACTAGCCATATCAATATTTAAATCTATATCATCAGTCCTAGGCAAGGTTGGTTGAGGAGGAGGACTAACTTCCAATGGTAAAGGGGGTCTTGTCTAGTGAGGTTTAGGATCACTAGGATAT
>ML785311.1:323650-333689 GCA_009831015.1 Picea engelmannii | reverse complement strand
GCCTTATAAGGTGGAGGGTTCCTTCAAGGTGGGCCTTTGACCTTGTGAAAGGGTTTCTAGTTGACCCATGTCAATATCCTGAAGGGCGTTCTCAATCTAGGCCTTGACTATGCCTCTCTAAGCACGCAGGAAATGAAATATCCCTATGCACTTCCTCACCACAAAATCACTTTCTCAGCTGATGTTCAATATCTGAAAGAAGGGAAACATATTTGAAAAGTACCGAATTAATGCACCCCATTTGTGTGAGTGAATAAAGTGTAGTGCCTTCAATAAACTTGCCCTTACTTCTAGCTTAACTCCCTCAACAAAGGGCACACTAACTGTTGGTTGTTATGAGAGTGAAAATAGACTGAAGTACACAGAGGTGCCATTTAAGCTAGAATCAGAATTTTCTCTTCCATAAATGTGTCGTTACTCTGAGTTTTTGGCACACTCAAACACTGCCCAAAAGATGCTTCAATAAATCTACCCATCTGTATGGAAGACCATCACACGGTCCAAAATAAGAGTAGCTAATCTGAACTCAATGAAAGTGTTCAGACTGGTCACAAACTAAAGATCAACCTACATAATAGTTTGGATAAAATTTAAAGTCGTAGGCTACACGTTTTATGAATTTTGAGACTGCCTGCCAGAATGAAGATTGGCCTCCTGTATTTATACTAATTCTGGCTAACTTCCTGGACCGACTTCTCATTCTGGGTATCTGTCCGTTCAATATATATTATTTCTTTTGGCCGACTTCTTCTCTTGGAGGCTAATAACCTAATACAAGTTATCTTCTTGAGCCGACATGTCTTCTAGGGTTATTAGCCAACTCAATAGGGTTTATTCTTGCTTCCCAGAATATTCTATTCTTGTCAGGTTTACACGTTGAGGTAAATACCTCCCACATCTACCATAATATCAACAACCACTTGATAGAGTCAAAGGAATTTTTCTTGAGTTTCCAAAAATGATTACAACAACAACTCTCAGACCAATTTTCTTGATCATCTCTTTCATTTCCTCGAGGATAGGAGAATAGATGTTTTTGGGTAGTAAAAAACTAGAGGAAGGCATTGATATTGGTTTAACCTTTATGAATGCCCTAGGTCAATGCCTCCAAATTTCAATTTTCTCTACCAACTATGGAAATCTTGTATTAGCATTTTATTCAAGAGAACTTGTCTGTGGGGCCATCCAAGTATGTCATATACATTCCAAGATATCCTAGAACCGAAGGTTCTTAGACCCATTGACGAAATAAACCCTAGAAGAATCTGCGAGGAATCAACTCTCAGGAGTGCATCTGAACTAAGAGCAGTGGCTAACTTGAAGGATCTAGTAAACATGTCCTTATCCCACTCAACAATTCACAGTTTTCCAAGGATTGTATCTTGATTAAGGATTGTATCTTGATTGTGGCATTGCTAGTGATTTTTTTATTGCTACGCTGACACACTTTATTTTTCACTGCATTTCAACCAAGAAAATAGATAATATCCTTCTAAAGAACAAAATTTTCATCCTTTATCAGCAATCCGTAAATGATTGATGTTTGTATAATGACTTTGAAGTTTTCTCTTATCTCACCAGTAATAAGCGAGTTATTGAAATGTATGTTTCTTTTACTTGCAATTCGTGAAATGCACTTTAACCAGCACAATAGACCATATCCTTGAAAACCACAACTGTTTATTTTGATTGATGCAAGATGGTTTGGTTTGCTGGTAAGCATATCTAAATCGGTAACCAATAAAACTTGCATGAGGAACAAGTCCTCTATTTGATCTCCCAAATTCCCAATATTGGCCTCGATGTGTGGCTGAAGCGGCCTATTTTAAACATAAAATCTAAGATAGAAAAATTCAAGTAAAGTGATCTGAATCATTCTAAATTGGAAGATTGGCAAGCTCAAGTGAACCTAATCTACTAGGGGCGTAAAATGTGATTATCAATGAGTAACTAAAAATGAGGAGAAATATGAGAATATTTTGCTGAAAGCCTACCTTGCAGAAGTCATCTTTTTCCACTGTTGAATGAAGACGTCCACATTTTCTCGGCTTTTCTCTTAGATAGCAGGAATTTCTTCGAAGGCAAGACGCAATCCCTCCATTTCCTTAACTGGCAAATCTGCCTCCAGCTTAGTGATTTTAGACCAAACGTCTCTGAACCGCTTTTCAGCATCTCTAAGATAATTTTCTCTCCTCTCTCTAAGTTTTCACATCTTTTCATCTCCAGCTGCGGCTGTTTCTGCTTGCTGATTCGACATTCTTTCAAGCTCTGTCTTAATATCCAAATAGGAATCTGCGATCTTCTCAACTTGTTTTAACAACTTTGTCCCTTCTCTTTTCATGCGTGCCAGTGCTGCCTCCATATCGATTAAAGATTTACTCCGCAAGGTCTGACTTTTGGCTCCGATCACCTCTAACACCTCTCTTAGCTTCTAACGCATTTGTTTTATCTTTATCCAATGCCCTAAGTTCCTTGAGTATCTTCTCAAGCATAGATATTGTATCAAGCAACTCCTGCTTATTTGAAGAAATGTTATTGTTTTCCCTATCATCCTCCACATGTTCATTCCGAGTATTGTTTGCATTGGACACAGTGGCAATTGCAGGCGTTGCACATGCTTGCCCCTGCAAAGATCTGTGAGGGAAAAAAACTAATGCTAAGAAAACTATTATCACGACTGCTAATCTTCGGAAACCATCGAGTACCAAAAAACGACCACTTCCATTGTTGTTATACCCATTAAAAGTCCTCTGAAGATATTTAATGTAAGTTTTCACCATGGTTTTAAAACTATCATTCACACTCTTCGAGATTAAACAATTAGTCTCTTTTATTGTATTTAACAAATTGAATGAACCGGGGCACTCAGATTAGTCAATGCTAGTTTGTAGAATCTGAACATGTCCAAGAAAATAAACTTGTTGTGATGGGGAAGGAAGACCAACAAGTTGTTAATGTTGAAGAGATGGATGGTGATTACAGTAGATTTGCACCCAGCAAATGGTGCAACACATGAATGAGAGTCGGTGGAAGTAAATTGCCCTTCAGAGTTGGACATTGAAGAAAAGCTACGCTACCCAAAGGGGGGTGAAATCGTTCCTAGTAACATATAACAAAATTAGATACGCGAAGAGGTAGATCAATATTGCACCCTTTCTTCCAGTTATATATGACCAACAATTGTCTAGTGTTTTCTCAAAATGACCAAAATCTAAACCCTAGATCCTGACCTTGTCCGCCATCTTTCTCCCTCTGTGTATGTATAACTCTAAAATCCCTGAATCTTAAAATTCCCAAAATGCTAAAATTTTGAAAACCTAAACAGATAACAAAAATTGGAACCAAAAAACATATAGCAAAATAAAATCCCTTTGAAGTCTTTTCAATGTCCTTACTGGCAAGCATGGTGAGAATTTTTGAATGGAATGTATTTAATAATAGTTATGTATAGTGTCACATATTCACAGGAAAGTTTCTTCGTGGACAGAACGAGAAATCTATGAAAATGGGTACTCAACAAATAATACGAAAATAGCCACCTGATAGAGATATGCGATGGTGGGTAGAGGCAAGGGCACTTTGCTGGACTCAAACTGTGGTTGCTGGCGAGGAATGGAAGTCAAGAGTTTGATCCGCGTCATTATACAACTTTAAAGAAGGGGATGATAAGAGGCTATCGTCTTCTGCAGATACGTCTATGAGGCTCAGACCATCCACATCTGTTTGATGATCCATCGACTGGATCCCCACATTCCAAGCTCCCCACGAGATTCGAACCTTGGTGTTTCTTTTCTCAAAACTTGAAAAGAAAATCTGAAAAGGGGTAAACAAAGGTCGAAAAAAAGATTACAGGAAGATCCGGAAGACGTTTATGGTAGAAGAAATTCAAAGCTCTCCACGAGCGGGAAAAATATTTAAATCAAAGAATTTGAAATTAAAATAAATATGGAAGAGTATATTGGTTTTTTATATATGTATATGGAGTTTTTATAAATCAACGGAATTGAAATTAAAATAAAATATGGAAGAGTATATTGGTTTTTTATATATGTATATGGAGTTTTTATGATCTAACAACATTGTTAAGAATCAATAGAGTTTTCATCATCTGAGTTAGAAATCTTCACTCCCGAGTTATTTTTAGGGAGCAATCTCTATAAACTCTCTGCAATTTTAGGGATCCTACAGAGAAGTGTGTCCATAAAACTTTAAAAGTCCAAAGAAATCCAAATTTCATGGGATAAATCAATCCCATAAAACCCTAAAGGAAATTTGTGGGTGAAATCGAAAATCCATGTGGAAATTGATGGGTGAAATCGTTCCTATAAAACTCTGAACTGTGAAGGAAATCCATGGGTGGATTTGTTCCCATAAAGCCCCGATTTGACAAAATGAAATTTGAACAAAATGCAGGAGAAATAGTCCAAAAAAACGTCCAAATTCCATGGGCAAAGTAAGTCCCATAAAACCCTGAAATAAATATATGGGATAAATCCTATAAAACTTTAAAGGAAATCCATGGGCAAAAACGTTTCCATGAAACCCTGATTTGAAAAAATGCAAGCGAAATAGTTAGAAAAACATACTGGTTTAAAAAACTCTGGGCAAATTACTTACCAAGAAATCTCCATTCCAAAAAGGCGAAATGAAGGTTCAGTCATGAAATTTGGATGGTGAAACCTGTTTCCATCGATTTTCTTTACGATTTTATGGGGACGAATAATCTAACCTATATATTTTTTAATTTAATATTTGGGCTAAGCTTTTGAAAACACTACTTTAACTACTTTAGTAAAAATTTGCCCCCTTAAAATTTTGAACTTCCAAGTTTCGCCCATTCATGAAATTTCACCCCTAAAATCTTCTATGGAGATGGGGAGTTCGACATTTGACAAAGATGACTAGTTAGTTGCTGAATTTGTTACTGCAACTGCTAATATTCAATCTTTTTCTTTTGGCATCCAATTGCATAGCTTGTTTGAAGAGAAAGGCATTGCACGAAATATTGTTCATGCAATAGCAACAACAAATGCAATGATTGTAGGTCTAATTTTAATTAAAACAACTAAGTTTCTTAGAAATGATTCAAAGAACTATAGAATGACACACTGCTTACAACATCCATCAAGGAAGATGCTTATGATTCCAGTAGAACCATTTGAAACCAACAGATCTTGTTATATATGCTCAAACACACCTCTATCACTAGAGGTGAATACTCAACAAGCAAAACTGAAGGATATTATGGAGAAATATGTTAAGGCTAATATGAGTGTCAATTCACCATTAATCATGCATGGTTCTACACTTTTGTTATAGTAATGTGTAGTAAATGTAAATAGTATTCTTTCAAGTTCTATTTGCAACCTGAGGGGCATTTGATTATCCTCGTGTTGAAGAATGATTGTAACATCATTGCAGGTCCCTACTTGACTTTCACCTTCCATCAACAACTATTGATCTATAGCAGCTAGAAACAACACAAACACATAAATTACACAGGTGTCATCAGTCTTACAAAGATATTGTTGCTTCTTTCTGTTCCCCTTTCTCTCGTCCTTGGAATATTTGGATCTATAATTTACCCAAATGTTGAGTCTAACATCCAAGTCTGGATTAAAAAWAAATATACTTGGAAAATCAAGATCTGTAACTTAAATAAAAACTAGTTGCTAGAACATATACATAACACTTCATAGAACCATCTACATATGTTTTAGTCYTGGACATGAAAATGAGCATTTGTATTTGTCTCATGGAGAGAGTGATTGTGCAGAGTAATTGATAATTTATCATAAAAATAAAGGAATGAGTGCCCCTTCTTTTACCTCCATCTCATTGGTCTTCACATCGGTGTTATAGTTGTGGCCTAACCTATGGAACTTAGAACATACTTAATAGTTGTGGAAGTGAGACCCCTACATTGTCCTGTAACTTACACTATATTCCTCTATTTGGATCCTTCTAGCAGGTCTATGACAACAGATCTTAAAATTGAATGATCATCACTACTCATAAAAGTCACAACAACTAACAGTTGAGATCCACCATCTATAGGAATTCAATACTAAACATGATGGAAATGCACCTTCGCGAGGCACACACTAGTGATGAGAATGTTGCAGATTCTTTGTACTATTCTTAAGTTACAATTACTTCAAGTTGTGCCAATGATATCTCACCTTTGTTTGAGTATTCTTATGATCTAGGTTTAAACATGACTCTCTGTTTGTTGGAAAATAGATTAAATCTGTAAATATGTCATGCAAAGTCAAAGGGTCATTCTACTTCAAATGTATCCATTCTTTGTTATATCTCAAAAAAACAAAAWTGTGTCTAAATTTAATCAATCAATTGAGRCAACAAGCAATCAACCAATYAAGAATGCAAATTTCTAGCTGAGAAGGAGATCTCAATAAAACTCAAATGCATCTAAAGTTGACCAATCAATTGAGACTACAAATTCAAAGTTCAGGAGGAGAGATGGAAATGTTGTACCTTCATTTCTTAGTAAAAAATGTGGGTACATTTCAACTTCATTATACATTGGAGGGACCAATTCTTCAGTCTTTCGGGGTACTATTCCTATCATTAACTTATTTAGTCCATTGTAGAAATGGCATGTCTTGAGCCTTCTATGCCTGTTGTACTGGGGTAAAAATTACACCAATCCAAACTTGGGTCTTCTTTCCAGCTTCACATGATTCTTGGTGGTTGGCATTGCAGTTAGTGCATATAATCTAGGAGACTTACAATTATAACTAATTTACACAATTGAGGCAGTTTATTAGGTTGGAATGTGCATTTCATTCTACTCCATTCTTGTATATTTCTTTCTTGTATGACCAATGTGAACTAGAAGCTAATTTGAATCAAATTTCATGTGACTGCAGGGTTCTTTTGGAGCAAGGAACTGTACTTTCTTTGATTGAGAAGGATGGCGTTGTGAAGGGTGTAAAGTACAAGTCTACAGCCGGTGAGGAACTTGAAACATTTGCTCCTCTTATTGTTGTCTGTGATGGGTGGTTTTCAAATCTGAGGCGCTCACTTTGCAATCCAAAGGTGCTTATTTCTATTATTTTCCACAATGTTTTATTTTCCTTAAAGATCATATAACAAACCAGTGGCTTTGATGGTGCATGATAAAAGTGCCATATGTCAGAAGAAGACTTTTATTCATGTGGGCTATGTGAAGCATTTTGTCTTTTATAGAAAAAAAATTACATTTTGTTTCATCACAAATTTAAATGAAATGAAATGCAATATAAAAAAATACTTTTTTGAAGAATAGCGAAAATACTAAAAAAACAACAAAAAAAAATTAGCTTTAACCCTCTTGTTAAGATCACATGCAATTCATATTATCCTGCACTTGTCTGAACCTGAGTCGAGAGGGGCATCAACCACCTCAATCTCGACCTCCACAGTCTTTCCACCTAACTGGACTGGGAAAGCAGGAAGAATCATGTGGGGTCTAAAAGAATGCTCATCAAATGTAGTCAACGTGGTCATGGATTGAGGCAAGGGCGGAGAGCCAATGGCTTTCCAACATGCTAGAGACATCATGGATGTTGAAGCACCTTAATCAATTACAATACATTTGATGGTAATTTTCATGTTCTCCACATGGATTTGAAAGGCCACGTGGTAAGGTAAGCGAGGCTTAACGTCCATGACATCAAAATTGATAACCTTTGAGCCACATGAGTCTAGAGCTCCTAACGTAGATAAAAAGGCGTTCCTCTATGAAGGCCATGTATGGAGCACCTCCAAAGTTGACATCGCGCATGGGGTTTGGCCCAAATCCTCAACAATCGAGTAATTTTTGGAGGCTCTAGCATTGGGATTGTGGGAAGAGCGCTTAAGTACTCTTTTAAGAATATGAGATGGAGGTTCTGGCTTATTGATATACAATGGTGTTTTTGGTCGAGGAGGAGGCTCTGGACCTAAAACATTCTGTGAAGAACCGTAATTGCGAGATTGAGTGGATACATCAATTTGAGACTTAATTATATCGACGCAAAAATGACCACCTTCATGTGCCAAGGGTTTTTTATTCCCACTCGATTCATTTTCGATGTTAGAGGTCCCTGAGGCCATATTATAGTTATATGGAAACAGGTCCATCAACACAACAAGATGTTGCGCAATGAGTGCAATGAGCCTAGTTATTATACTATTTCTTTGTCAACAAGCACAACGTTTGGAAGGTATTCGGATGAGGCCCAAGGGTATTAGAAAGACAAAGTAATAATCAATTATCAATAGCACAATTTTTGAATATTTTGCATAGCGTTTGGATATCTAGACTCTAGAGGAAAGCACGGTACACTATTTCGACGAAATTGTAACTTCATATTTTATTGAGAAATTGTTTATTGTGGCTGTAAGTAATGTAAAATACTTCATGGGTTCATTTTTTTTAGGTCCTAATTTCATTCACCTAAAAACATAGTAGAAGAGCATAATTAAATTCAAATACCCACAAGAAAATTGAACTTTTCCTTTGAATTCCAGCATAAACCCGAGTATTTGAATTGTAAGGACATATAGTGGAAATATGTGTACTTTTGTTGTCTTCCTGTGTAATATTCACGTGGGTTCTTAGAATCAGGGAATGGGTGATTAATGATCACATCATGGAGAAAACAGAATTACATCAGACAAGTAACATTGCATGACTTTTGGAGAAACCGAGTCTTGTTAGATAGTTGTCCATTTTGGCGTACCAAGCCCTTGGAGCTTGCTTGAGTCCATATAGAGGTTTATTCAATCTACAAACGTGAGTGTCTCTAGAATGTACCTCGAATCCTTGAGGTTGTTCAATATACACTTTTTCTTCAATAGCTCCGTTGAGAAAGGCTATCTTTACATCCATCTGGTGTAGATTCCATCCCATGGAAGCGACAAGAGATATGATAGCTCTGATGGAGGTATACCTTGCCACCGGAGAAAAGGTTTCGTCATAGTCTTCTCCCTCCTTCTAGGAGAACCCTCTGGCCACGAATCTTGCCTTATATTTATCCACGCTTCCGTCTGCTGCATGTTTGATCTTGTATACCCATTTTGAGGTTACCACTGATTTCTCTTTAGATCTGGGTACAATTTCCCATACTTCATTTTTCATAATGGACTGATGTTCTTCAGTCATAGATTCTTTCCATTGTCCCTTTTGGACTGCTTTTTCGAATGTAGTAGGTTCTTCATCTAGAATCTTTGTCATATATGCTGCAGAACTTGAGAATCTTTTCGGTCTTTTACTCTTCCTGGATGTTCCTTTTGGAATCTTGATTCTTTCTGCGTCTTGTAATGTGGCTTCAATCCAAGCTGGTTGTTTCTTGTTCTTTGGTATAATATCTAGATCAATTCTCTCACATGGCTCCATAGGATGATTAGGTTGATCCTTTTCTTTATTTTTGCTTTCTGTGTTCTCTTCATTTGGTTCTTCAATTTCTTCTTCTTCTATAATTTCTTCAATAGATTTTCTGAAGGCCATCCTTTCATTGAATGTTATGTCTCTKCTTACTTCTATCTTGTGTTKTTCTAGAATATATATTCTGTMGGCTTTGGATGAATCACTATATCCCACRAATATCCCCTTCTTTCYTGAGGGTTCTAGTTTATTTCTTTTATCTTTGGGAATATGAGAGTAAACTTGACATCCAAATATTCTTAAGTTTTCTACGTTAGGTTTCTTACCTGAGAATGCTTCTTCTGGTGTCATGTCCTTCAATATGCGATGATGACTTTTGTTCTGTACATATATTGCCGTCATTGCTACTTCTACCCATAGAAACATGGATAGATCTTGATCGTTCAATAAGGATTTTACTGTTTCTTCGATATATCTGTTCTTTCTTTCTGCTACACTGTTTTGTTGAGGATTATGAGGAACCGTCAGCTCCCTCCTAATCCCTGCCGATTTGCAGAATGCAACGAACTCCTTCGAGGTGTATTCTCCTCCATTATCCGTTCTTAATGTCTTGATCTTCTTGTTCGTAAGGTTTTCTATTTCTGCCTTGAATTCTTGGAACTTGTT
>ML785311.1:289737-300951 GCA_009831015.1 Picea engelmannii | reverse complement strand
TAATCAATATATTAATAGCCTCAACATTGTTTTAATTAGTGAAGGTACAATGGGACCAATATAGAATAGGGTTTTATATCATAGAAGACACATATAAGATGTGTCATGAAATTTTCCTTTATATTGAGAATGAACATAACTTCGGGAAGAAGTTTTGTTTTAAAGGGTGGGTGTATGCAATGCCACCTTTTGACTTAGATAGCAATTTTTTTTTAAAGTAAAAAAGAGGGGTAGTTCCTTCTATATTAAGTATCAAAAAGTACAATTGTTTCTGAGTTGCCCTCCGTTCCGCCGATGAATCGAAAACCGAAACAGAGTGAACCCTTGTTCAAGAAAAACCAGTTTTCCATCGATCCTGCCTGAAGGAAACCAGGATTGATGGTGTGTCATTGTTTTAACTGTACATAATGTTTGACAGGATGTAACTAAAATCATACAAAAAACTATGAAAGAGAGTCTGTAAGCTTTGAACAGGACCATGGCTAATACCCGATGGTGTCTGAGGTGGTGTCAGCATCCAGTGCATGTGCTTTGGCTGGAATGACAAAGTGTTGTAGGCAGGTGGGGCATCTTTGTCCTGGTGGTGCATTGGAATAGGTGTTGAAGAGCATGTCCACACACTGACACATGAGAGTGCCACGGTAGGCGTGGCCCACCATCTGGCTCCTTAAGTCAAAAACCAGATTGAGCAGGTCTAGATGGAGTAGAGGTGGTAGGTCAGTCCATTGAGTTTGCATGCAAGAGATGGGAGGTGGCATGAAGATTGTGCCATCCTCCTTGGCTTATGAACTACGCTCGCTTGGCTTTGCTTCCACTGTCTTGCTTTATTATTCCTTCCCAGTCTGCTTCAAATCTACATCGTGAGGGTCCAAGTCCACTGGGGTCTCCTCTTCCACATAGCAGGTGAAGACTTCATCCCCTGTCACCACTGTTCTATTGCCATGATAATCCTCGGGGCCAGATAGGGAGGCTTCCACTCTTAAATCACTGGGTGGATCCCAATTGACTGACACCGTGAAAATAAGCAGTTCCAAAGTCTCTTGAATAGGCTCCTCCAAGATTTCCTCTACGACGTATGCAATGGGGTGCTCCTCGATGGATGCTTCAACCGGAGGCTCCACAATGACTGCTGCAACCGGAGGCTCCATGATTACTGCTACAACCAGAGCCACATTACATCCAATTCTTCTACATTGAAGCTGGGTTCGGGCAATTGAAAGAGCACGTTCCATTTTTTGCATGCGTTTTCACCGAGCAACATAGGAGTGCCAGGCTGCTCCTCAACGAGGTTTTCCTCTCTCACGAGGCATCAAGCTAGGGATGCAGTCGAGATCTCTGCTGAAGGCAGGAAGATGTCTGCTCCAATGTTTCCAGCTACAGCTCTTGTGCAAAGCAAAAATGAGGTGGAGAAAAACATGGTGCAGGCGCGCTAAGAGCAGGAGGGACAACGAGATGTTCGACACCATTAATTCTTCTGCATGGATGAGCGTCATGTCTAGACTGCTCGTGTGAGCGACAAGTCTTTTTCCAGGAGGGCGATAGTTGGAGTCTGCTCCCATCCTAAATGCCGAGGTGATGGGAGTCGACCGACCTCATTTAAGTCCAGACATGGCTCCCTTAGATAAAGATTATTACTTAAGGCCTAATCACCTTTTATTTTCTATTCACTGTGAAACTATTAATGATACACTTGAACTTTTAAGATATATGAACCTATGTGAATGACAATTCTATGAATGTTTAACACTATTTGAATTATGATGGATATTATGCAATCTATTTATAACTTGAAAATTTTGACATTTAAAGTTGTTGGTACGCAGTTACCGGGTTGAGATTATGATTAAATGCATTCACATGATGATAGTGCATGGATATGTATGAGTTTTGTTATAGACTAATCTGTAGGTCAAGAGGCTATAAAATAGCCAAAGAATAATGATGATAAAAAGTTGATGTCGTGCACATCGACCATGAAACACTATGGTATAAATTTTGTATGTGAAATTATATTGGTTCAAATGAATTGCTATGATATGTGGACAAGTGTAGGATTTTTGGTGATGAGACTGCCTAAAACTGAATATACGATGACAAAATTATTAGCAACACAGTGCCACTGTATGTTCCATGGTAGGGTGTGGACCCTTGTCCTATTAAGAGGGGTGGAGGCATTTCCCACCATGTATCCTCTGAAACCTGGAGTCATGGGAGGGCGGTGTTAGCTCATGCTCCCCTAGACGTGTGATGATGACTGTCAGTTGCCTGCTGGGGAATCTTGGTCAAGAGGGTTGACACTTCCGCTTACGGGTTCTATTTGGAGTTCGGTCAATATAGTTGACGCTCCAAGATAGTCTAGCAGAGGAAGGATAGGGATGGAAGATGGAAGCAAGTTAGGGAGGAAGGATGAATAGAAGTAGTTGAGAGTGTGTGGGGATTTCTCCTTATAGAAGAATTTCTTGATTTCCTTTTTTTTGAAAAAGAAAAATATATGTATATATGTATATTTATATATACTTAACTAAACTAAAATTATCTAAGTGAATATAGATTGTACTAAATTATTGTAAATGAGGAATTTCGTGAACATTTAAATAGTTTACCATCTTTTATGAAATGAATAGTCTTGTTGATTGGATTGGACGCACACGGGAATTACTGTAGGCGTGATAATTATTTTCATTAGTACATGTATGAGTCATGTATGTGCTAGCTACACATGTATGCCTTGCACATGTACACTAGTATGTTTAAGTGTTTTAAATTGACGATGTCGATTATTTTTTGTGGATGTATGAATTGTGTGTCGTTACCCTTGTATTGTAAAATTACTCTAACTTCAGGACGAAGTTTCTTGAAGGGTGGGTGTATGTAACAACCCAAATTGATTAATTTTATCATAGTTTTTAATTTTAATTTAATTAATTATTAAAATATAGTAATGATTCTTTTATTATTTTATTATTAAAAGGCGGGTGAAGTAATTAATGGGGGGATAAGGTTGTTGGGAATTAATGAGGGGGATTTGAGAGAGGAGGATAAGAAAGAAGGGAAGGACTTGGAAGAGACATCTTATTTATGTTTGAGGATTTCTGAATTTCTATGGGGGAGAGGAGCATGAGGAAATTGGAGAAATGGTTTTTGGGGAACTCTCACAAGGCACTGCTGTTACTGGGAATTTTGGGCTCGGGGGCCAAGAAACCGCAAGGATTCCTGGAGCTAGGGAGCCAAAGAGGCTGTTCCTAGTTGGATGGGAGGTTAATATTCAATCTGGGCAAGAACAAGAATATGATCAAATAGAAAAGGGACTAGATAACCAACCTGAAGGTGGAGGTATGTATTATAATGTTGTTTTCATTATACTGCTGATATTATTATGCTATTATCATTAATATGCTACTATGTTGTTGTTATTATGCTATTGTTGTTGTTCTCATTATGCTGTTATCATCAATATGTTGTTGTTATTTATTTCTGGTATAAGGAAAAAAATGAAAGAAATTATAAACTAAATTCAGTAGGAGATTTTAGAAAACTTTTATTTATTTTGAGTCATGAAAAATAACCAGGCTCTACATATGGTATCAGAGCCCAATTTCAAAACTAAAACCTAGGCTTGACCACCCAAAGCACTGGGATTTTGTCTTTTTCATCTACAATCCAATTTGGGTTGTTACAATCACACTTCTTTTCCGTTGATTTCGTTGATCCATTAATGATCCCATGTGACTTCAATTTTGTACTGCTAGGAGCCAAAACAGGCGCATCAAATGAGGAATTTTGCATGCTTTTAGGGCTCTGAGAGCTATAATTGCTAGAAACAACTCCAAGAAGATTATCATTGAACCTTACTGGAGATAGACCAGAAGAGTTAAGATAAACCCAATTGCAAACATTGAACTCCTCTTGCCCTTCACCAGATATACTAATTTTCTCCATTCTGATACAATGGCACCAAAAAAACTTATCTAGTTCCCAACTTCAGGCTTACCTAGGTCCATCTTATAGGCCATGCATCAAGTAAATATCCACTTTCAGATATATCAGAGACTGAAGAGCCAGACTAATTTGAGGGGAAACAATGAGAAACTACATTGATTATTCAAACAAAAACGCCATTGGGCTCAGACTCGGGCTTACCCACTTCACTATTTGGCCTTAAAAGCAGATTCAAAGACAACCCAATTTATTAAAAAACCAAAAAGAGACAGAGTAGGTCTGGAGCTGGGAAAAGAAAAGAGAAAACCTGGAATTTATATACAATTTGTATGGAGAGGTTACTGGAACTCAAATTCTCAGTTCAGTGAGGCTTCTGCATACATGAAAACTAACTCCTGCCAAAATAAATAAACATAAACGACTGAATGGTAGGGACAAGCGCGGAGAGAGGTGAATGTGATCGAGGGTGAAATGGCGATGAAGTGAGGGTAAACGCAAACAATTATTGAAAACATACCATGGTGAGAGAGAAAGCATGGGATGGGATGAGAAGAAGTTTAAACATGCGATGGTTACGAAGATGCACAAAGGTGATGAAAACTTCTCGTCTAGTTAAAACATTGACATCAACAAGCCACTATTCAAGTGAAGAGGGTAAATCAAAGAATTTACAGCTCAAAACGGTTTGGTATAATGGTGAGGCACTGTGAACTTCCTCTTTCTCAAACTTATGCATCTGATAAATAAGGATCGACATGAACTTCAATAGAGTTAGCGGGATCCTCCATCTCTGAAAACTCATCTTCAGAAGCATATGTTGAATCTTTGTCTCTGCAATGACCTGGGAGGTGAACCCACGACCGACTTGTGCAAATTTGGGGTACTGACAATGCCAATGCGATATGCCTCTTGCAGGAGTGGACCCATTTATTTCACCTAACCCAACGACATCGCCTTTGATAGATTTTCATTTGAAACTCAAATGTGTTGCATTGTCTTTCTAGTTCTCAAGTCTACTTGCAGAAGTTTTTAAGGCATGGTGGTATTTACCATGCACCCTCAGATGGTTTGTTGTTTTTCATAACGCCCACATAATTGTTTGGCATAAAACGCAATGGCTTGTGTCACTGGTCTTCCCAGTAATGGAATACTAATAAATCGTGCCATATTAAACCCTAACTCTCACAATCGCAGCAAAACCATGTAACTGTGAAGGCTTCTTGGGTGTTTATAGGGATTCCCAGTTTGGAGACAAGCCTACAATGGCTCTTGTCTTCGAGTAGTTTCTCCATCGTGGGCTTCCCTTGTGGGCACTTTCTCTTGGCACGTACGCACAATGCCTGTGGTGTTTGCTTGGCTCTTGGTCTTGTGCGTGTTTCATGCCTTGCACTACAACTACAACTGTAGTGGGAAAATTGTTTTGTTGGCGACTTATGGATACCTAACCAATCAAATAATACAAATGGTTCCTTTAATGGACGACCGCCCCGCGCAGACTATGAATGTCGCTTGGAAAGATGAAAGGACAAAGTAGCTAGATTCTTCTTATCACAAATTGATGGTGTTTAAAGATTTTGTCAGTGTCTAAACTCAGAGAGCATTGATGGTGTTTAAAGATTTTGTCAGTGTTAAAACTCAGAGAGCATTGATGGTGTTTAAATATTTTGTCAGTGTTTAAACTCAGAGAGTCGTAGAGTGAAAGGTTCCTACAAACAAAAATATTATTAAAATAAAGGGAAATTGAGAGAGACAATGTCATAGGAACCGGAGCCAAAACAACAATGTAGGTGGACACACTTATGACACACGCCATTTAGACTGGTAGCTTTATGAGAGGATGAAGGAATGACGATTAAATGATTCATAAAATCTTCAAATTAAATATGCCTGCATAGTACACACATCTTGCAAAAAACTAATGTAAATAAAGAAAGCTTTCACTGTTCCAACTCATAGTTGGCCGAGTTGCATTCAAGATGTTGATGAGTAGTCAGGAAGTAGATAATAGATGTCATTTATTCAATTTCTTGTAGATAATTTTATAAATGGACAATTAGAAATTATAATATAAAAACAATTTTCAATTTATTTTATTACAATTTGAACTAAAACATGTAAAATATTATATAGGGAGAAGTAGGAATTATAATGTAAGAACCCTTTTCAATTAATTTTATTACAGTTTAAATTAAATGTGTAAAATATTATATATATGTATTTTGAAGTTCTCAACATGAAAGGTCAATTATAAGCAAACAAAATAAAAGGACTAGATCACAATAATGAAATTTCTTATTATTTACGTATTTCCAAATTTGATAAAAGTGTTATTATTTAAAGATAGTAAAATAAAATATACATTTTAGTATTTATTTAGGATATTGTAAGAGGTACATTGATTTCATGTAAGTTATGAAAGGGTCGACTTTGTGAGAGGTCAACAAGTTGTAATCTATCTCGGTGTACTTTTGTTATGAGTGGAGACGAATGATGGTTCCCCCACATAATTCTTATGTGTTGTGGATGAGAAGATATGTGGTTTTATGCAACACCATTTGTTTTCCCAAGAGAGGTGGTTAGATGACTTTGGGTCAATTAATGGAAACACTACCAATTGTTGTTGAAGAAATTTATATGGGGTGCAATATATGGAAGTTTTGCTAGCTTAGGAGTATAGTTTATGCACATGAGATGCCTATGTAATTACGTGTGGGTGGGAAAGAGTCTTGACCCTATAAATGGTGTAATGTCGAGTTTTCCATAGCAAGAATTGTGGATTATATTCAATATTTATTCATGTTAGTATGGTGACATTGACAACATAGTGTTCTAGCGGGTGCTTATGTTAGTTCCATAATCTTATAAACATTCAAGGGATACTGTAAATGGGCCTATGTTGTGAACCTATAAATTAAGTTTAGAATGATAAGTGAAATATTGTGACCATACGTTTAATTATATCATATTGTGTAAAGGGGTATGTTGAAAAATTCTATTCACTAATATGATGTTGAGTGAATTCATGTTTAATTGTTGTGTTGACTTAATCGTACCAAAGTAGTGGAGTTCACATATACCTTGTGAAGGATTGGTAACTCTAGTAAGAGGGGTGATAAGTGCATTAGCTAACACTAGTTGATTAAGAAAAAGGAATGAAGAGAGTGCCCATGGAAGGAGTTGATGTGATTTAGAGAGATCACTTTGTGACAAGGGGGCACGCCTTTGGGAACATGAAACACTTTCGCCCATTAATATATTTTGTAGTAGCATTTCCAATGGCTTGTGATGGATTATTATGCACAAGCCCCTTATAAGAGGGGATATATATCTAAATGCGATCTCACATCTTGAAATGCATTAATAAATATAACAACTACTTGCTCACTAAGAAGGATTTATTTGATTTTATTTTCTTTCTTGTGAAGAAAATTTGTTTAGAAAATGAATGCTAGAAATGTGTTTCCCATTGTTAAAATTATCTCATAGTAGGGGGATAGTAATTGAAAGTTCTAGAAAGGGAGAAGAAAGGAGCAAGAGGCCAGAGTTGATAAGTATCTCGTAGGTATAGAGAGGATACTTTTGAGACATACATAGTACAATTGTGAGAAATGAACAGCTTAATGACACGGACTAACTAATTTGGAATGAACTGTTATTGTAAATTTATTCTTGATCTAAATTTTTTTTCTAAGCCACATACCAACATGGTGTTCTTTGTGGATAGGAATATTTGTAAATAGTGAATTGTTGATAGAAATCATGATTTTCCTCAACTACGATGAAGATAATGTATATAACTTAAGAAAAGAGTGAGATTAGGGACAATGGCTAAACAAACCTTGAAGTGATGACATCATATAACAATCAATTAGTGGTTCCTTAATCTATGTTCATATTCAATAATAATAATAATAATAATAATAAACTAAAATAAAATTTTATATGTCAATCTCATATGATGGCATATGTATTGTAAATATAGAGTAATGCATCAAAGTCAGTAATGATTGTTTATAATTATCAAGGTCCAAAGTGGGATTGCATGTATGACATGATGGAATTTATATCGAACTCAATATGAGATTTACTTAACTACAAAACCGATGATGAGCTAAGGTTCTAACTAGTGAGCAAACAAATAGACTATACTTTATATATGGGGGTCATATATGGAACTTAGGCAGAATAAATCTATAACAGAAGTGTGTCTTTTCATTAATTAAATTACATATGATAATAAAATAGAGTTGAGACATGGTAAGGTGCTTACTAAATAGGGGTCGTTGTAATCAATATATTAATAGCCTCAACATTGTTTTAATTAGTGAAGGTACAATGGGACCAATATAGAATAGGGTTTTATATCATAGAAGACACATATAAGATGTGTCATGAAATTTTCCTTTATATTGAGAATGAACATAACTTCAGGAAGAAGTTTTGTTTTAAAGGGTGGGTGTATGCAATGCCACCTTTTTACTTAGATAGCATTTTTTTTTTAAAGTAAAAAAGGGGGGTAGTTCCTTCTATATTAAGTATCAAAAAGTACAATTGTTTCTGAGTTGCCCTCCGTTCCGCTGATGAATCGGAAACCAAAACAAAGTGAACCCTTGTTCAAGAAAAACCAATTTTCCATCGATCCTACCCAAAAGAAACCATGATTGATGGTGTGTCATTGTCTTAACTATAAATAATGTTTGACAGGATGTAACTAAAATCATACAAAAAACTATGAAAGAGAGACTGTAAGCTTTGAACAAGACCATGGCTAATACCCGATGGTGTTTGAGGTGGTGTCAACATCCGGTGCATGTGCTTTGGCTGGAATGTCAAAGTGTTGTAGGCAGGTGGAGCATCTTTGTCCCGGTGGCACATTGGAATAGGCGCCGAAGAGCATGTCCACACGTTGACACATGAGAGTGCCACGGTAGGTGTGGTCTGACATCTGGCTCCTTAAGTCAAAAACCAGATTGAGCAGGTTCAGATGGAGTAGAGGTGGCAGGTCAGTCCATTGAGTTTGCATGCAAGAGATGGGAGGTGGCATGAAGATTGTGCCATCCTCCTTGGCCTTTCCACTATGCTCGCTTGGCTTTGCTTCCACTGGCTCACTTGATTTTTCCTTCCCAGTCCACTTTAGTTCTGCATCCTGAGGGTCCAAGTCCACTGGGGTCTCCTCTTCCACATAACAGGTGAAGACTTCATCCCCTGTCACCATTGTTCTATTGCCATGATAATCCTGGGGACAAGACAGGGAGGCTTCCACTCTGAAATCATTGGGTGGATCCCAATTGACCGACACTGTGAAAAGAAGCAGTTCCGAAGTCTCTTGAACAGACTCCTCTGGGATTTCCTCTACGACGTATGTAATGGGGTGCTCCTCGATGGCTGCTGCAACCGGAGGCTCCACAATGACTGCTGCAACATGAGGCTCCATGATTACTGCTGCAACCAGAGCTACATTACATCCAATTCTTCTACGTTGAAGCTGGGTTCGGGCAATGGAAAGAGCCTGTTCCATTTTTTGCACGCGTTTTCGCCGAGCGACATAGGAGTGTCAGGCTGCTCCTCGACAAGGCTTTCCTTGCTCGCGAGGAATCAAGCTAGGGATGCAGGCGGGAGGGATGCTAAAGGTAGGAAGATGTCTGCTTCGAGGTTTCTAGCTACAGCTCTGGTGCAAAGCGAAAATGAGGTGGAGAAAAACATGGTGCGGGCGCGCTAAGTGCAGGAGGGCCGACGGGATGTTCGACGCCATTAATTCTTCTGCGTGGATGAGAGTCATGTCTAGACTGCTCGTGTGAGCAACAAGTCTTGTTCCAGGAGGGCAGTAGCTGGAGTCCGCTCCCATCCTAAATGCCGAGGGGATGGGAGTCGACCGACCTCATTTAAGTCCAGGCATGGCTCCCTTAGACAACAATTATTACTTAAGGCCTAATCACCTTTTATTTTCCATTCATTGTGAAACTATTAATGATACACTTGAACTTTTAAGATATATGAACCTATGTGAATGTCAATTCTATGAATGTTTAACGCTATTTGAATTATGATGGATACTATGCAATCTATTTATAACTTGAAAATTTTGACATTTAAAGTTGTTGGTACATAGTTATCGGGTTGAGATTATGATTAAATGCATTCACATGATGATAGTGCATGGATATGTATGAGTTGTGTTATAGACTAATCTACAGGTCAAGAGGCTATGAAATAGCCAAAGAATAATGATGATAAAAAGTTGATATCATGAACATCGACCAGGAAACACTATGGTATAAATTTTGTATGTGAAATTATATTGGTTCAAATGCATTGCCATGATATGTGGATAAGTGCAGGTTTTCAGGTGACGAGACTGCCTAAAACTGAATATACGATAACAAAATTCCTAGCAACACAGTGCCACTGTATGTTCCATGGTAGTGTGTGGACCCTAGTCCTATTAAGAGGGGTGGAGTCATTTTCCACCATGTATCCTCTGAAACCTGGAGTCATGGGAGGGCGGTGTTAGCTCATGCTCCCCTACATGTGTGATGATGACTGTCAGTTGCCTGCTGGGGAATCTTGGTCAAGAGGGTTGACACTTCCTCTTACAGGTTCTATTTGGAGTTAGGTCAATATAGTTGAAGCTCCAAGATAGTCCAGCAAAGGAAGGATAGGGATGGAAGATGGAAGTAAGTTAGGGAGGAAGGATGAATAGAACTAGTTGAGAGTGTGTGGGGATTTCTCCTTATAGAAGAATTTCTTGATTTCCTTTTTTTTGAAAAAGAAAAATATATGTATATATGTATATTTATATATACTTAACTAAACTAAAATTATCTAAGTGAATATAGATTGTACTAAATTATTGTAATTGAGGAATTTCTTGAACATTTAAATAGTTTACCATCTTTTATGAAATGAATGGTCTTGTTGATTGGATTGGACGCACACAGGAATTACTGTAGGTGTGATAATTATTTTCATTAGTACATGTACGAGTCATGTATGTGCTAGCTACACATGTATGCCTTGCACATGTACACTAGTATGTATAAGTGTTTTAAATTGACGATGTCGATTATTTGTTGTGGATGTATGAATTATGTTTCGTTACCCTTGTATTGTAAAATTACTCTAACTTCGGGATGAAGTTTCCTGAAGGGTGGGTGTATGTAACAACCCAAATTGATTAATTTTATTATAGTTTTTAATTTTAATTTAATTAATTATTCAAATATATTAATGAGTCTTTTATTATTTTATTATTAAAGGGTGGGTGAAGTAATTAAC
>ML785311.1:271863-282155 GCA_009831015.1 Picea engelmannii | reverse complement strand
GTTGAGAGGCAAAACAGAACAGTGCAGGAAATGGCCAGGTCAATGATGAATGAGAAGAACATTGGTCAAACCTATTGGGTAGAAGCAATACACACAATAGTCCATGTGCTTAACAAAGCCCACCTCAGACCACAAAGTGACAATACACCTTATGAATTATGGTTTGGAAGACCTGCCTCAATCAAACACTTCAGAGTCTTTGGGAGTAAATGCTACATAAAGAATAATGATGAGAACCTCGAGAAATATGATGACAGAGCTGATGAAGGTATCTTCTTAGGGTATGCTACAAACAGTAAAGGATATAGATGCTATAATAAGAGGCTGCATAAAATGGTTGACTGTATTGATGTAAAAATTGATGAAGGAATCCCAGCAATAGAGGTGTACAGTAATGAGTCTTCTACAGAAGACACAACTAAAGCTGAAGATGAACAGGTCCAAGAATAAAAAAATGAAGACTCTAAATCATATGAAGACTCAAACACTCAGACAGACTCAAATCAGCAGTCAACTACAAATTCCTCCTCTAGAATCATTCAAAAGAATCATCATGCAAGTCAGATAATTGGAGAAAAAGACAAAGGTGTACAAACTAGGAGAAAACTAATCAAAAACACCGAACAATCTCATATAGCCTTCATATCCATGATGGAACCCAAGAATTTTAATGAATCCAACAAAGATGACCACTGGGTTAAAGCAATGAATGAAGAACTTGATCAGATTGAGAAAAAAAATACGTGGGAGATGGTTCAAAGACCTGAAGGTAAAAATGTCATTGGCTCCAAATGGATCTTTAAGAATAAGTTGAATGAGCAAGGACAAGTTATCAGGAACAAAGCAAGGTTAGTCTGTAAAGTCTATACTTAGATAGAAGGACTGTATTTTGATGAAACATTTGTGCCCGTAGCAAGATTAGAAGCTATCAGAATGTTTCTTGCCTATGCTTGTTGTTAGCATCAGAAGTCACTCCTGGATTGTAGCAGGAGCAGAGCCCGACGCCCATCAGTTTATGTCACGATTTAGTTTTAAATGGGGTGATCGGATGTGAGTGAACTCAGAATAGTATAGCTTTAACTCAGGAAACTGGGGCTTGGTATGTAAAAAACAAGGGAGGTCTTGATCCAACTTTCGTTAGTAAGTTGAGTATAAGATGGATAGATGGAAGACTTAATGAGATGAGTGAGCAAGACTACCCCGGGCATCAGGCCTTCGGCAGCTTGAGGAGGAAAAAATGAGAAGACAAGATCCTCTTGACCCTGAGTTTCAAGGAACTGAAAGGTGGCTCGATTGGATCCTCCAATTCCGAGCCATTCAACGTTGAGAAAGCACAATAACTGATTAGAAACCCTGCGACTATTACAGTGATCCAACCTACATCATCCTATAACATCGCAACTCGATTGGATCCTCCAATTCTGAGCTGTTCTAATACAGTATAAACAAAGACATGGAAAGAAGTTGACATTCATAAGGCAAGAAGTCTCAGATGTTAATACATAACCAAAATAACCAATGCTTCATCAAAACTTTACAATTAGGAGCCTAGCTCAACCATCAATGATTTACAAAATACAAAAACTGAGTACATAAACTCAGAAAAATTCACCTAACAGAGGCGTGCTCGGACCTCCAAGGCGTGGCGTCCCTTCAGTTAAACTCGGACGAATATACTTCGTCAGATGCCACCTTAACTGCGCATGGCTCCTGCAAGGGGGGGTAGTTGAGCCATTAAGTGTCGAGTTAGCGTGTGCAGACCTCTCTGGCTAGTCAAGGACTCGGCATGGCTTCTTTGAAAAAACCGACACACAGGACCGTCTTGGGCAGACTTCTTGCCAGATCCTCCATACCTTACACTTAATGAGTGAGGAGAGGTTTCAACCACCTCCTCCCACCTTCATTTACTCCCAACAAGCACCAGGATTGAGACCGAATCAAATTGGCACTTGGAGATCGCGACGATCCCTTCTGAGACTAAACTCGACACTTTCGGCCCCTCTTGCACAACTCTTTCTATTTCCCAAGTGATCATGGGCCATGACCCTGCGCTTATCCTCAAAGGCGCTTTCGGCGTTCATGGATAGGAAGGAGCTGATCCTTGCTCTTCAAAGTCGTGATGGGTGAAATGCTGAGATGGCCTAATTGGGCGCCACACTTCCCTCTCTAATCTGACGGTCCTGAACTCATTCGGTGATACTGTGGGCCCGGGTCCTGGATGCTCTCGACACTTCGCGTCTCGGGGCTATGAAGGAGCTGCTCCTTGTGCTTCGAAGCTGCGATGGGCGAAAATGAGAAGAACCTAATCACGCACCATGTGTCCCTGTGGGATGGACAACTGAGATTATGTCTTCAACACTTTCCCTATGAACATCCCGAAGGGCCCCACCTGTGGCTCAGATCTTGCGCCGCGTGTCCTTCTGATGAACGGTCCCGATCCTCTCGACAATACTATGAGCCCGGGTCCGGGACACCTTCGACACTTCACGTCTTGGGGCTAGGAAGAGGCTTCTCCTCGTGCTTCAAAGTCGCGATGGGTGAAAAGGCAAGAAGCCTAATTGCACACCACGTGTCCCTTTTGGATGGACGACTGAGACTGCTCCATGATACTGTGGGTGCTATCTCTTGTGAGAAATCTCGAGCAACTTGGTAGCCCCGAAAACCCGATGATTGTCGATTTGCTCCGTCAATTAATCCTTTCCATTGAAATCAGACTGCTCGCTTGCTTGATTGGTAACCAGAAACAAGATTTTTTTTGTGCTATGCTTGGGCGCTTGTCATGCAGCCTGTGGACATGGATACTCTTACGCCCAAGATAAGAAATGTTGCTAACATTAGGCTCCATGGGGGATAGAGTCGTCCCTGTGATGCTCTAAGAACTCTTTTGCAGTTATATTGCTTGACTGTTAGGCTATGGAGTCAAGCTCAAAACATCCTGCTGGAAATACGGGCTGAAAAGTAAAAACAAAACAAGATAAACATGTATGCTCAAAGAGCTTATTTATGTACAATCCTAAACTAATAAAATACTTTACATGGGGCTAGGTGAAAGCAAATTTCCACCATAGCCATTCAAGCAGCTTCCTGAATAGAAGCTCCTTCCTTCTATCGATGATCACAAACAGATGGTGTAACCGTGACAACAGAACGACTACGCTCTTCAGCTCCTCCTCACAACCTGAAGCTGAGATGAAATAGGGTGGCTCCAAATTCTGAAGGAAATACAACTCCATGTATTCCTTCACAGGCTCATAGGACCAGTGGCAAACTCCAGAAGATGGGTGACATGCAACCTCCTTTGCTACACAGTTGTTCATGTGTGGCTGAATATCCGTGGTAAGCACAAGTGGGTAAAAAAGAACAACTGACGTAGGATGACAGCTCTCAGGTGTTGGCTGCCTGCTAACCGGCTCTAGACAGAAAATAATATGTGCCCTCAGCTGCTCTTCTGGTTCTTTCTCGTCTTCTCTTGTCTCTTCCCCCAGGTCAGATTCAAAATCGTCATAAACTAGACCCGTGGGAAAGCTATGCTCTTCAAATGGTTGCTCGGTGACCTCTGTGCAGGCTATAAACAACACCCCTTTTTGGTCCTCTTCCTGCTCTTCATAACTCTCCCAGGGATCAGATTCATAATCATCATAAATAGGGACCATGGGAAAGATCTTCTCTTCCAACAACTCCTTAGGATGGATGATTTCCTCGCAATGTTCTTGCTCAGTGAACAAAGGATAAAGCTTTGTAGTTGGTTCTTGGAAATCCTGCATATCCAGCTTAGAATCTGATTCGTGATTGTCATATGCAGGCGGGCTGCTCCTCTAGTTAGAAAACTACGGTGTGGGACTCTGCTACTCCTCTTCTAAATAATCATCAAAGATTGGGACAACAGAAACGTCAGGAGTAGATGGCAAGGCCTCTATCGTGCAAAAATCTCCAATGATATCATGCTCAGCAGGGGGTCAAGAACATCTGCTTCAGGGCCTAGAAAATCCTCTGCGTTGCCTTCAGATTCCAATCTCTCTATCCGGGTGAAGAGATGCTTCACCTGCTCCATTAGCCTACTTAGAGTGTCTTCTTCCTCCCTAGGGTCTTCATCATCATCCATTGTAGAGATACCAAGAGAATCTTCTTCAAAGGCTGAAAAATCCTCTGCACATCGCTGAACTTCCCACCTATCCAGTTGGGCAGAGAGGGATTTTACCAATTCCCAAGATTCACCCAAAGCATCTTCCTCCTCCTCAGGGTCCTCATCCTTATATCTTCTCTTATCCTCACAACCTTCATGAGACACAACCATATCTTGCTCACTGTCTTGACATCCCCCACAACAGCTATGACATATAAACTCAGAGGAATAAAACTTTTGACAGAGCCTATTAAAAGCTGCATGAAATTCACTGAGTGAAGAAATGCTAGCAGGGGTTAGAGAATGATACCATTCACGAGTATCCCCTACTAACGAGAACATGAATATTTTCAGTAATACATCCTCATGATGTATCTCCCATTGATGCATGAGTTCATGAAACTCACTGAGGTGCTGAGCAGGGTTGTCCTCTTTACGCTCTCTAAATTTGGGCAAATAATCGCTCCATTCATCCGGAGAAGGGACATCATTAGGAAAACCAGGAATAGCAGAAAAATTAAAAGGGGCAAACCTCCGAGCCAGGATTTTCTCCATATCGAATCAGTGGAGTCGCCAGGTGAAAAATGGGCAGCTTCGAATGTGTCTGGTCTTTGTTCACCATCAAAGGCTAGATCTTAACATTGTCGTTACCCAAGGGAACTTCTCAAGCTAAGAAAGCAGCTGCTAAGACCTTCTCGAGAAAGCTCCTCTGGGTCAGATTTCAGGTGTGCTAAAGTAGCCACAACTGAAACAGTGTTGTGGAAACCTTGGAGTCACCACAATGGAGTCGCCAGGTGCACAGTAGAAATCTCAATAGTTCTGATATCTGATGCACCTTTAGAATCAGTTGATCGTTGTCGTTCAATCCCGGGGAAAATATTCAAGTTCATCCCCAGCAACGACGCCAGAAATGTTAGCGTCATAAGTCACTCCTGGATTGCAGCAGGAGCAGAGCCCGACGCCCATCAGTTTATGTCACGATTTAGTTTTAAATGGGGTGATCGGATGTGAGTGAACTTAGAATAGTATAGATTTAAGTCAGGAAACTGGGCCTGGTATGTAAAAAATAAGGGAGGTCTTGATCCAACTTCCATCAGTAAGTTGAGTATAAGATGGATAGATGGAAGACTTAATGAGATGATTGAGCAAGACTGCCTCAGGCATCAGGCCTTCGACAACTTGAGGAGGAAAAAATTAGAATACAAGATCCTCTTGACCCCGATTTTCAAGGAACTGAAAGGTGGCTCAACTGGATCCTCCAATTCTGAGCCATTTAGTGTTGAGAAAGCACAAGAACTGATTAGAAACCCTACGACTATTACAATGATCCAACATACATCATCCTATAACAGCACAACTCGACTGGATCCTCCAATTCCGAGCTTTTCTAATACAGTATAAACAAAGACATGGAAAGAAGCTAACATTCACAAGGAAAGAAGTCTCATATGTTAATACATAACTAGAATAACCAATTCTTCATCAAAACTTTACAATCAAGAGCCTAGCTCAACCATCGATGCTTTACAAAATACAAAAACTGAGTACATATACTCAGAAAAATTTGCCCAACAGAGGCGTGCTCGGACCTCCAAGGCGTGGCGTCCCTTCAGTCAAACTCGGATGGATATCCTTCGTTAGACGCCACCTTAACTGTGCATGGCTCCTGCAAGGGGCGGTAGCTGAGCCATTAAGTGTCGAGTTAGCGTGTGCAGACCTCTCTGGCTAGTCGAGGACTCGACATGGCTTCTTTGAAAAACTCGGCACACAGGAGCGTCTTAGGCAGACTGCTTGCTAGATCCTCCATACCTTACACTTAATGAGTGAGGAGAGGTTTCAACCACCTCCTCCCACCTTCATTTACTCCCAGCAAGCACCAGGATTGAGACCGAATCAGATTGGCACCTGGAGATCGCGACGATCCCTTCTGAGACTAAACTCGACGCTTTCGGCCCCTCTTGCACAACTCTTTCTATTTCCCAAGTGATCACGGGCCGTGACCCTACACTTATCCTCAAAGGTGCTTTCGAAGTTCGTGGATAGGAAGGAGTTGATCCTTTCTCTTCAAGGTCGCGATGGGAGAAATGTCGAGATGGCCTAATTGGGTGCCACACGTCCCTCTCTCATCTAATGGTCCTGAACTCATTCGACGATACTGTGGGCCCGGGTCCTAGATGCTCTCGACACTTCGCGTCTCGGGGATATGAAGGAGATGCTCCTTGTGCTTCGAAGCTGCGATGGGTGAAAGGGCGAAGAACCTAATCGCGCACCACATGTCCCTGCGGGATGGATGGCTGATATTACGTCTTCGACACTTTCACTATGAACATCCCGAAGGGCCCCACCTATGGCTCATATCTTGCGCTGCGTGTCCTTCTAATGAACGGTCCTGATCCTCTCGACAATACTGTGGGCCTGAGTTCGGGACGCCTTCGACACTTCGCGTCTCGGGGCTAGGAAGAGGCTGCTCCTCGTGCTTCAAAGTCGCGATGGGCGAAAAGGCGAGGAGCCTAATTGCGCACCACATGTCCCTTTTGGATGGACGGCTGAGACTGCTCCGTGATACTGTGGGTGCTATCTCTTGTTAGAAATCTCGGGCAACTTGGTAGCCCCGAAAACCCGATGACCGTCGATTTGCTCCATCAATTAATCCTTGCCATTGAAATCACACTGCTTGCTTGCTTGATTGGTAACCAGAAATGAAATTTTTTCTGTGCTATGCTTGGGCGCTTGTCATGCAGCCTGTGGACCTGGATACTCTTACGCCCAAGACAAGAAATATTGCTAACACTTGTCATAAAAGGTTTAAAGTCTACCAAATGGATGTCAAGGCAGCCTTTCTAAATGGAGATTTAAGTGAAGAAGTCTATATGGAAAAACCAGAGGGTTTTAAACTGTCTGATAATCCTGACTTAGTATGCAAGCTGAAGAAAGATTTATATGGTTTAAAACAAGCCCCTCGAGCCTGGTATCACAGAATGGATACGTATCTCAAAGACAAAGGGTTCAAGAGAGGAACAACTGACAACAATCTGTATATTAAAACAAAGGATAATGATTTGCTCATCATATTGGTCTATGTAGATGACATCATCTTTGGATGTAATAAGGATTTACTGGTACAATGGTTTGCTTCTACCATGGAGTCTGAATTTGAAATGTCTATGATAGGATAACTGCCATTTTTTCTTGGTCTGCAAATTACTCAGAGATCCGAAGGGATGTTCATTTCTCAAGAAAAATATCTAAGAGAAATGCTGAAAAAGTTTCAAATGGAAGATTCTAAACCTATGGGTACACCTATGGTAACTGGATGTAAATTAAGCAAGGATGATGATTCACCTGATGTTGATCAAAGGTCATATCGATCAATGATAGGCAACCTGCTGTACATCACAACATCTCACCGAGACATAATGCATGCTGTAGGAATGGTAGGAAGATATCAGGCTGCACCTAAACAGAGTCATTTGCAAGCTGTCAAAAGGATATTCAGGTATTTGAAAGAAACAATGACTTATGGTCTGTGGTATCCCATAAATCAAAATCTTCAGCTGACTGCTTATTCAGATGCAGATTGGGCAAACTGTGTTGATGAGAGAAAAAGCACCAGTGGAGGAGCATTCTTCCTGGGTGACTCCTTAGTAGCCTGGCTTAGTAAAAATAAAGGTTCCATTTCTTTATCAACCACAGAGGCAGAGTACATTGCTGCTACTACCTGTTGCACTCAGGTATTATGGATGATTCAAACACTTGCAGACTTGGAGGTAAAGTACACTGCACCAATCCCAATTCATTGTGATAACACTAGTGCCATCAGTGTGTCTAAAAATCCTGTCTTCCACTCTAAGACCAAGCATATTCCCATAAAATATCATTTCCTGAGAGAGCAGGTCACCAATCAGATTGTTCAGGTCCATTACATTCCCACTACATAACAAATTGTAGACATCTTTACTAAACCAATAGCCACGACACCATTTGAATATCTCAGACAGAAGTTGGGTGTCATCCCATCTCACATCTAAGAGAGTCCATCCTGTTAGGGGGAGTCCTGTATTGGTTGCATATCTGATACCTCCTAAAATTAATGAAACAACTCAGGGGGAGCGTGTTTTCTTTGACATTGATGTCAAAGGGGGAGAAAAGAACAAGGGTGCCTTTGTTGCCATCAATGCCAAAGGCGAAGATTGTTGACATGTTTTATAGACAGTGTGTGCTTGTCATTGATGGCAAGAACAATGTGTGCATCGATGGAAAAACAAGAACAATGTAAGCTAAGGAGGATTAGCGCAGAGTCACATGCAGTGCGTAGGTGTGCACCAGGGATGAGGTTAACTCATTTCCAAAGCTCAAGAGAGATAGTGTACTCAGGATCTCAGGACGGATCAAAGGTCGAGGCCTTTGACACTTAGAAATTTTTCTAAGTAAGGAGGATGTGTAAGCTTGGGCAGAGAAGTGACATTGATCGTTGGATCTCATTCAAAATTCTCGATGATTGTCAGATCTGAATCCAGACAGGAGGAGCGCAAAGATGGAGGAAAAATCTCTAGCGTTAGATCCGAGCACAGGGTCCGACCATCGTTGGACCAGGAAGAACCTGCACGTTCTTTAAAGTGCAAGATCGAAGCGGTGGTCCAACTCCATTTCGGAGTTTTGGCTATCGGGGTTTCGCATACCGGAAGTTGGAGTGTCGAAACACTTTGCAACAAGAATGCAGAAATCGCGATATGATCTGAGCCGTTGAATCAAGATCAGATATGGACCGTCGAATCATAGGACACGTGGCGAAATATCGTCATGTCCCTGATTGGAAATTCAAAGGAACAGGGTTCCCTAACCTCTCGAATTCACGATATGCGAAATCACGAAACTATCTTAGCCGTTAGATCGAGGTTTGTTCTGGACTGTTGATCCAGCTCCATCTCGGAGTCTCGCCTATCACAAATTGGAGTGACGAGAACCTCCATCTAAGGAACAACGAGATGCGATATCGTGAAAAGATCAGGACCGTCGGATCACCAAGAACATGAACCGTCGATCTGAGGTCCATCTCGGAGCTTCGCCTATCGCAACTTGGAGTGACAAGACCCTCCATCACAGGAATCGCGAGATGTGAACTCACGATGAGATCTGGACCGTCAATACACCAAGATTCTGAACCGTTGATCTAAGCTCCATCTCAAAGCTTCGCTTATCGCGACTTGGAGTGACGAGAACCTCCATCACAGGAATCTTGAGATGCGAACTCACGATAAGATTTGGACCGTCAATACACCAAGATTCTAGACCGTTGATCCGATTGCATTTTAGAGTTTCACAAATCGTGACTTGGAGAGGCAAGAAACATAACCACAGGAGTTCTGAAGTGCCGAAACACGAAATTACCAAATGTAGTTGTTGAATAAAGGCTGTGGTCACAACCCTTGGTCACATCGGCGAGAGATGGAGGAAAGAGCTAGAGCAATTAGGCTCCTTTTCAGGGATCACGACTGGGAGTGTCGAGACACTTGGTCACCCGAATGTCGAATTGCCGAATGCCGAAATTCCGAAATGAATGCAAGATCGCATGGAGCCAATCCAATGGTGCAAGTGAATTTGAGCATAATCAGAGGGCTAATATTGCTCCTCGCAGTGTAACTGCTAGAAACCATTGATGGTCTCTGCCAGAGAATTCGAAGAGACCTCTATGTGATCACCAGAGGAGATGAAGAGTTTCCAAGGTTCGTCCAGTGAAGGAAGATGATTCTTAGAGGGATTGACAAGTGGATGAGCATTGGAGTTTGTAACTGAAAAATAAAGGATAAGCTCAACTGTGCCAGAGAAGACGAAGAGTCTCAACTGCCAGAGAGGCTGAGGAATCTCAGTAGAACACCAAGTGATGCTGGACGCATGGTGGGAAGCACCAGAGAAGCTGAAGAGTTGCGATGATGATCAGGCAGAGCACTTGAGATGTGAAGGAAATTGGCATGGTATGAGAATGCAGAGGAATGATGAATATTGCATGCACAAGGTGCACAGAAGCTATAAATATAGGGTACAGAGAAGAGATTGGGTTGTTGTTGCTGCTGGAGTTGCTGTAGATATTGTTGTTGAAGGTGATTCATGCATGAAGAAGGATCAGAGTGCAACAACTGAATAGAATAGAAGAAGAACTGTGCAGCGAATG
>ML785311.1:230227-258562 GCA_009831015.1 Picea engelmannii | reverse complement strand
TTTGCTACTCCTTTGGCAATGATCGAGCCCACCGCACCTGCAACAAAGTTAAAAGGATCAACAAGCCTTCTCACATCAACCCGAGGCTATGTGGAAAAGAATATAAACAAAAGAATGGAATTAATAACAAAATCTTGGGAGATGTCAAAGAATATGGTTTATTTTGAAACAAGAGCGCATGCTTTTCATGAGTATCTGCAAGCAGATCTCAAGAATGAGCAAGGTTTCTACCTCGATGCAGTTTTATCATTTGGTGTCAAAGTTACTGGTATGACAAAATTCAGAAGAAGACAAGAGGATCTCCCTTCCCCGGATCGAATAGACCAGCTAAACGCATGCTGGAAAGAAAAGGTAAAAAACTTGAATGGTATCGTTCAAGCATGTAGCTAGGCCATATCTAGAAGAGACAAACTATTCAAGAAGCTAACTGAGATAAATCTAGCTGGCAACACCAATCAAGTCCAAGACCCGAAATTGATATTCAACTCGTTGTTTTTAACCAAGCAACCATTTGATGATCAAGTTCATATCTATAAAAGATCGTCATTTGAAAATTTCTATGACATTCTTGAATATGGTGAAGATGACATGAAAAACTGGTTAGTCGATTATTCGATTACAAACCAAGATATTCAAGAAGCATTGCACAACCTCTCTATTGATATAAGGTACTTGGAAAATGAATTCTTCAATATAAAAATACGGCATGAAATCAACGTGGCACCCATGAAGAGCTACATCGAAGAGTGGTTCAAAAAGGCTTTCGACTAGATTACCAATGAAGGTCAAAGGACGCTTCACACGGTTCACATAACCGCTAAGGAAAGCCATAAAAGGACATCTACGAGAAAATGACAAGGCATGGGACACCATCATAGTAAGTTGATATTGATCACATTCTTCTATCTTTGTCGATGTCTTCATCCAACTACTCTAACAAATCTTTAACCGAGGATTGACAATTTTCTCTTTCTTCTTGCCAGGTCTTGTTGTTTTCCATCACTGAATTTCTTCTTTCTACAAACTTCATTCTTGTACATCTTTTCTTTGTAGTCCATCGTAGTCCCAATCCTAGTATTATGGCAAACACATTTATATTTCACAGAATATGTACTGAACTATATTTTTTTTTACAAATTCCAAGACATCTATTTTGGGAAATATTCTCAAATGTATTTTGTAACCCAGTTTATCTGAATATAAATATTTGAGGTTTTTCTATGGTGATATTCAATGTTTGGTGTTGTTATTTGAATTTTGTATTTCATTTTAAAATTAACTCATTTCCCTGTACATGTTTCTCTCATGTTCTTGTTTTATATTGTGCATCTATTGCAGCTTCCTATATTTTAGAATATGCTTCCATATAAAAAATGTTAAGTCATATATTTTTTCTCTATTGCTTATGGGTTTGAGAAAAATTTGTGAGCCCAAAAAACCCTTCAAAGTAGAACATGGTTTACATTTGGACCACAAATAATCTATTAAGATACATTAATATGAATACATTTTAAATAAATATAAACAAAATACCTTTAAACTTGAACCTAACTTTCTCGAGCTCCTATATTGTCGCGGTTTTCTCGGTTAGCGGACTATTGGATTCTCATCTCCATCTATATCTTCACATCATGAGCCTGACTGACCACCATCCCTTTCAACACTTAGCCAATTATCTCACCACAGGGTCCCAACTTAGTGCTATCGAATTCTTATGCTCTGTGTTTCGTGATATACATCTTGCACACAACACTTCCGTGATATACATTTTGCACCAAACACTTCCATGATATACATTTTTCACCCAACACTTCCATGATTTACAATTCGACCCCAGACTCCTGGAACTCACAAGCTTCACTATACCCGAATTCACAAAATTTTCAAAACATTTATTGCTCTCTTCAATCCTCGCCACATTGCCACCCTTCTCAATGCACATTGATTACACTTTTACTAGAGACAACTCAGCACATAGGTTCGCTTATTGGCATTAATAAGCAAAAAACGCATTCAACAATGATTTACGGGAGTCCGACCGACCCTTGGGTTGGCGCTATTATAAATTTTTCACCCAAAACTTTCGTTATCTACAGTTCTGTGATATACATCTTGCACCAAAAACTTTCATGGTCTACAATTCCTCCACAAATTCGAACATGGTTTACATTTGGACTACAAATAATCTATTAAGATACATTAATATGAATACATTTTAAATAAATATAAAAAAAATCTCTTTAAACTTGAACCTGTGTTTCTTGAGCTCCTGGATTGGTCGCGGGTTCCCGGGTTAGCTCATCTCCATCTATATCATCACATCATGAGCCCGAACGACCGTCATCCCTTTCAACACTTATCCAATTATGTCACCGTGGGGTCCCGACTTAGCGCTATCAAATTCTTATGCCCCCTGTTCTTTGATATACATCTTGCACACAACACTTCTATGATATACCTTTTGCACCCAACACTTCCATGATTTACAATTCGACCCTGGACTCCTGGAACTCGTTGTTCACAAAAGTTTCAAACCATTTATCACTCTTGTCAATCCCCACCACATTCCCACCCTTCCCAATTCACATTCATTATGCTTTTACCGGCGACAACTCAACACACAGGTTCGCTTATTGGCATTAATAAGGAAAAACACATTCAACTGCGATTTACGGTAGTCCGACCGACCACCATTTCTTTTTATACCTAGCCAATTCTATGGCCGCCGATTCCTGGGTTGGCACAACCGAACTCTCGTTCCCCCTGTTCTGTGATATACATCTTGCACCCTAAAATTCTGTGATCTACAATTCCATACTTAGCCAACTTTATGGCCACAACCTTCACTATACTCGGGTTCACAAAAATTTCAACCATTTATTGCTCTCTTCAACCCCCGCCACATTCCCTTCCTTCCCAATGCATATTCATTATGCTTTTACTAGCGACAACTGAGCACATAGATTCGCTTATTTGCATTAATAAGAAAAAAACGCATTCAACAACGATTTATGGGAGTCCGTCCGACCCTCAGGTTGGCGCTATTATAAATCTTGCACCCAAAACTTTCGTCATCTACAATTCCGCGATATACATCTTGCACCCAAAAATTCTGTGGTCTACAATTCCTCCACAAATTGGAACATGGTTTACATTTCGACCACAAATAATCTATTAAGATACATTAATATAAATACATTTTAAATAAATATAAACAAAATTTCTTTAAACTTGAACCTGAATTTCTCGAGCTCCTGGATTGGTCACAGGTTCCCGGGTTAGCCAGCTGCTAGATCCTCATTTCCATCTATATCGTCACATCATGAGCCGAACTGACCTTCGTCCCTTTCAACACTTAGCCAATTATCTCACCGTGGGGTCCTGACTTAGCGCTATTAAATTCTTATGCCCCCTGTTCCGTGATATACATGTTACACACAACACTTCCGTGATATACATTTTTCACCCAACACTTCCGTGATTTACAACTCGACCCCGGACTCCTGGAACTCACAAGCTTCACTATACTCGGGTTCACAAAAGTTTCAAACCATTTATCACTCTCTTCAATCCCCGCCACATTCCCGCCCTTCCCAATGCACATTTATTATGCTTTTACTAGCGACAACTCAACACACAGGTTTGCTCATTGGCATTAATAAGAAAAAAACGCATTCAACCACGATTTACGGGAGTCTGACCGACCACTGTTTCTTTTCATACCTAGCTAATTCTATGGTCGTCAGTTCCCGGGTTGGCGTAACCGAACTTTCCTTCCCCATGTTCCGTGATATACATCTTGCACCCAAAACTTCGGTGATATACAATTCCATACTTAGCCAAATTTATGGCCGTCGATCCTTGGGTTGGCTCTATTATAAATGTTGCACCCAAAACTTCTTCCATCTACAATTCCCTGATGTACATCTTGCACCAAAAACTTCCGTGTTCTACAATTCCCCCAGCTCGCAAGCTTCACTCTACCTGGCTTCACAAATATTTCAAAGCATTTATCGCTGCATTCCATCCCTGCTACCTTTGTGACTTTCCCAATGCACATTGATTATGCTTTTACTAGTGACAACTCAACACACATGTTCAAAAAAAATTGGCACTAATAAGCAAAAACCTCAAGGACATCTCCCATTAATACACATTAAACCGCGATTTAGGGGAGCCTGATGGACTGCCCTTCCATTCCATGCTTAACCAATTTTATGGCTCTGGGTTCCCGGCTTGGCGATATCGAACTCTCATTCCCGTGTTCCATCATATACATCCTGCACCCAAAAATTCCTTGCTCTACAATTCCACCCCGCACTCGAACTCACAAGCTTCACTCTACCCGGGTTCACAAAAAGTTTCAAAGCATTTATCATTCCCTTCCATCCCTGCTACCTTCGCGCCCTTCCCAATGCAAATTAATTATGCTTTTCTCATTGATAACTCACCACACAAGTTTGAAAGGATTAGCAATGCAGATTAATTATGCTTTGATTACTGATTAATAAGTGAATACCTCGAGAACATATCCCATTAAAACACATTAAACCGCGATTTACGTCAAATTATATTATCATATATCTTTTTTATATGTTACGTTTCATATTACTTTATGGGAAGATTCCATTTCATACTAATTACTTTCGCCCTGCCATGTATTCCTGGGTAGATTCTTTTTCAATAACTGTACAATAAAATATAAGTTATATCTTAAATTACTATTCAATGTAATTTCAATATACCTTTTAATATTTACAATTTTCTTTATCATTTCATTTCTAAAAAACAATTGAACATAACTTTTTAATATTTTTCAAACATCTATTCTAATTGTCGTTTACTTACCACACTGTTAATTTATGTTTTTTTAACAATATTCCTAGACTCTCCCCATTTTCCAAAAATCATCACCATGAATAATTATAAGCGACCAACTATCATTTCCATAACCAAATCTACTTTGCATGGACTAAGCTGCCACACAACACTTGTTCAATCTAGGCAACACTAAAGGAATTTTATATTAAAAAGGAGTATTTAATCGAAGATATATGAACACAAATAAAATGCTTTCTCACCATTTAAAACTTACTTTTATAAAATGTTTACTAAGATCCAAACATAACAACACTTATGTGAGAATTCATTACATTTTCAAAGTACCAAAGCATTAGCTCATTCACTCATTTTGACTTAGATATATGACTCTCACAAGCATGCGTCCCATGCGTAGTTGACTGAGCAAAATTAATTATCATTAATTATTATATCATTTCTCAATGACTTAATTAAAAAATATATATTTTAATTAGGCGAATTCTCATGAACTTAATGTTAGATTTTATAAGAAATAGACTTAATGAATAGCTAGCTCAACCTATTACCACTTTTTTCAAAAAAATTATTTAAACAAGTGCTGCATGGCAGCGAAGTTCCTGTCGGGTTGAAATGGGGATAAATGCAAATGGATGGGGAAAAAGTAGTAGCGACAGATGGAAATTGCAGCGCAGATGTGGCAAGCAGTATGAAGGATAGGTGGCAAGCATGCAAGAAATGACATACTCTCTATATGTGTGAGTAGAAAAAACTATTAAACACAATTTTATGACATTTATATCAAAGAATAAAAAGTGTGTTACATATTCCTGGAATATATATATATATCTGAAATTTAAATGAGTGATTTATTTCAAATTAAATTTTGAAAATGACCAAGCAGAAAAAGATATGCATCAGAAAAAAAAAGACAATTGAAATAAAATAAACAGAATGTCTTGACCCCCAACATAGCTGAAGATAAAAATCTAGGAGCACATAAATATAAAAGGAGACAAAAAATTAGTTTTATTTGGAATATATCAAAAAATAATAGTTTGTTACATATTCCTGGAAATTTAATTGCGTTTTTCATATAGACTAGGATTGGGGCTCCTGCGGACCATAAGAGAAATATGTACAAGAAATAGGACTGTGGAAAGAAGAAGTGGGAGACAATAGAGTGTAATACCTGAAAAGAAGAAATGGGAATATATCAATCTTTGGCTAGAGATTTCTATTCAGAAAAGGAGGAATAACTGGATTGATAAACAAAGGAGGATCAATATAGACTTACAACGATGGTACATATAAGTATTTTTGCTACTTTCTTGCTGATGCCTTTTCCTTTTGGCTTTTGTCGCCGACCTGCTTGAATAACTGGATTGATAAACAAAGGACTTATAGCGATGGTAAATATAAGTATTTTTTCTATTTGCTTGTTGAGGCCTTTTCCCGTTGGCTTTCGTCGGCGACTTGCTTCAAGTTCGTTTTGACGAATTCTTCAATGTAGCTTCTCAAGGGGGCGACGTTGATGTCATTCCAGATTTTTATGCTGAAAAGTTCATTTTCTAATTCGCTTAGATCAATAGAAACATTGCACAAAGCCCGATGGATGTATCAATTATGTACCAAATAGCGGACTAGCCAGTTGTCCACGTGATCTTCACCATATTCAAGAATCCTGTAAATTTTTTCTAAAGACAACGCCTTAAAATTATCAACTTGCTTATCGAAAGCTTGATTGGTTAACGCCAACAAGTTGACGATTAAGCTGGGGTCCTGGAACTCGTTGGTCCTTTTGGCTAAGTCTATTTTGGTGAGCTTTGTAAATAATGTTTCTTTCTTTGATATTGCTTGCTCACATGATTGGACGATGAGATACAGGTTCTTCACCTTCTCTTTGCAACATGCTTCTAATTGAGTGAGTTGGTTTTTAGAGGGGAGATCATGTTGTCTTCTTGCCGTCTCTGCCATGTTGTTGACATGAAAGGAAAAAGGGATGACCGTGTGCAAATAGAAAGTTTCTTCATTTTTTAAATCCATCTGCAGAAGTTCGAGCAAGTTATGTGCCCTCTGTCCCAGGGAATCCATATTTTGTGATGTTTCCTAGGACTTAGTAATAAGTTCCATTCTTTTCTTGATATTTTTCTTCACATATCCTCTACACGATACGAGGAAGTTGGAGGATCCTTTTAGCTTTGTTGTAGGGGTGTAGAGAGTCGCAGGCATGGCTATTGCCAAAGGACTGCTAAGCAATGGCATAGGAATCAAAGCTTCCTCTAATTCCTTGATCCAGTCCTTTAGTCTGGCATTCTCGGCCTCAATGACTCCAATGGAATCATGAAGAGCATCTTCAGTTGCTTTGTGAATTCCAAATATTTGGGACGGCTACATGTTGGAAAGGTCAACTTCTGAATGATGTTTTATTTTCTTATTTTTTACATCTCTCTTTTCAATAATTTTTTTATAGATTTGCTTTAAAAAACAACACTCTAAAATACAAAGGATTCATCTTCGTCAAAAAATTCGGTATCAACTATGTCCATTGGGTAGTTATGGTGAATCTCGTCTCCCGACTGATCAAGGTTGCATAATAGACTATCTAGATTAGTGTCAAGTTCCATGTTCTCACTCTCAATTTTGGGCTCCTCCGCCTGCCCTACAATTCTTTGTCCCTTCTTCTGCATGGGAAGCTTATGAGAACTATCAATTTTAGGATGAACCTCATCCATTTGAAGAAATTTGGGTTGCTTTGTTACTGTGGCAGGTCATTGGAGCAATGCTTTATTACTGTGGTGGTTCTGGTCCTCAGGCCCGAAGATGTTCACTGTATCTCTACAAAACTGCTGTCGAGCTGCTGCCAGTAGTTTATGAAAACGTATGTTTGCTCCAGACGCTGCTTGAAATGAACAAATGGAGGGAATAATATAACCCCACAAAAATGTTGGTTCAATGCATGCGAATGGAAAATCTCATTGAGCTCTTCACTCATTAATGACAATCTCTATGCATGCTGTATGGTGAGCTGTTAGAAGTAAAGCTTAATTATTGCATACTTATAAGTGTGAAGGTGGTAGTTACGATGAAGAACATTTAAGGATTGGAGGTTTTGTGAACGAACCATGCCAGTGACGTGCGAATGACATTCCATAATATTTGAAATTAACACTCGAAAGGGATAACAAAATCCTCCACAAACATTGGTTTAATGCGCATTAATGGCAGATATTCTCGAGCCTTTTTCCCATCATTGACAATTTACACGGTCCTTGCATGATGAGTTGTTAGCATTAAAGATTTAGAAACAAGACACACACACACACACACACACACACACACACACACACACACATAAACATTATTTTTTATTATAGACAGGTGAGAAGGTGATGGAGACGGGGAAGAGAAAGCAAGGACGGAATGGCCAAGTACGAAAAGCAGTCAGATGGGCTTCAAAATAATTTTATAGGAGATAATGAGGATAGGTGAGTGTCCAATGGTGAAATTGCACGAGTCAGAATTTTTGACTGCAGAACGCGTAAAATGGAAGAGGGCATGATGGTGCAGTTCAGCGGGCGATTTGTGTGTTTGCAGAATTGGAGGAAAGTGGCTAAGTATGGAATAGGGAAATGTCGGTCGGGCTCATTTTCAAAATTTGGGTTTCAAGATTTTGTGAAGGGGCCATCCCGAGGTCCCGTGAATGACATTCCAATTCTCAGTAGAGATGAGGACGAACGACCGTGTCCTACAAACAACACCCAGAGTTCCGCAATATACAAACGAACAAGCGGACTTGCGGGGTGGCTGAGATTTTATAGAGCATGTACACTCTTTGGATCGCGGGTTCTCGGGCTGGCGGGCTCAAAATTGGGCCTCTATTTCTCTGTGGCTTACAAATAGTGCCTAGACTTCCGCGATAAACCAATTGAGAAGCGAACTTGCGGGCTCAAGATTGCACTTCTATTGTTCCATGTCCTCCAAACAGTACTCGGACTTCCACGATATACAAATTGATAGACGGACTCCAGGGCTGGCGGGTCAAGGATTGCGATTGTTTACGGATGGTGATCCCTATCAACTATCCGAAAATATCTTAAAACATTATTTTCAATACTATATTATTAATATTAAATATTGATATTGTACAATTTAATTGGCTGGTTCAACATTGTAGTTCTATTGGTTTGTGTCCTCCAAACAACACTCGGAGTTCCGCGATATACAAATTGATAGACGAACTTCCATACTTAGCCACTTTTTGGATCGCGGGTTCTTGGGATGGTGGGCTCAAAATTGGGCCTCTATTGTTCTTTGTCCTACAAATAGCACCTAGAGTTCCACGATATACAATTTGATAGACAAACTCTAGGACTGGCGGGTCCAATTGTAGATTGCAAGCCTCGAGCCTCGAGTCCAGGTCCAATTGTAGACGACGGAAGTTTCCGGCGCAAGATGTATTCCACACACACGGGGCGTGAGAGATGGATGGCGCCCACAAAGGAACCTGCGGCCGTAAAATTCGTGAACTATGAAAATGAATGGCAGTCGGTTGGACTCGTGATGTAGATATATAGATGGATCGCGGGTTCTCGGGCTGGCGAGCTCAAAATTGGGCCTCTATTGTTCTGTGTCGTACAAATAGCATTCGAAGTTTTGCGATATACAACTTGACAGACGAACTCCAGGAATGGCAAGCTCAAGATTGCGATTTTCTACATGTATAACATATAACATATATGTTATATATCTAACATTATCTAAAAATATTATTTTCAAGTAGTAAATTATGAATATTAAATATTGATATTGTACAATTTAATTAATTTTTTTTATCAAATGAGTTGCGAGCTTCGAGTCCGTGTCCAATTGTAGATTACCGAAGTTTCAGGCACAATATGTATACCAAGAACACAGGGCATGAGAGTTGTATGGTGCTCACAAAGGAATCCACGATCATTAAATTCGTGAACTATGAAAATGAATGGAGGTTGGTTGGACTCGTGATGTAGAGATATAGATGGACATGAAATCTACCACTCCGCCGTCTGGGAACCCGCGAGCATAGACATGGATTACCCAAGTTTTGGATGCAAGATGTACACTCGGAATACGAGGAATGAGAGTTCCATAACGCGTAGCCGGGAACCCACGGCCATAAAATTGGCTAAGGAAACGAAAGTGATCGGTCGGACTCGTGGTGTATATTTCATAATTCATGTGCAACACCAATTGTGTGGTGACCAGATCAGTATGTGTACAAACCAGGGAAAACTAAATATGTACTTTTATAAAGTATGGACGGATTGAAAATGAAAGCGCTGGGTCGGACTTGTGGTGTATATTTCATAATTCATGTGCAACACCAACTGGGTGGTGACCAGACCAGTATGTGTACAAACCAGGGAAAATTAAATATGTACCTTTATAAAGTATGTAGAGATCCCTCATTCCATACTTAGTCACTTTTTCAATTGTGGGTTCTCAGGCTGGCGGGCTCAAAATTGGGCCTCTATTGTTCCATGTCCTACAAATAACACCCAGAGTTCCGTGATATACAAATTGACAGACAGACTCCAGGACTGGCGGGATCAAGATTGCGATTGTCTACATGTATAACATATAACATATATGTTATATATCTAACATTATCTAAACAAATTATTTTCAAGTACTAAATTATTAATATTAAATATTCATATTGTACAATTTAATTAAACAAAATTATCAAATGAGTTGCAAACTTCGAGTCCGGGTCCAATTGTAGATCACCGAAGTTTCGAGCGCAAGATGTATACCGCACACACGGAGCATGAGAGTTGGATGGCACCCACAAAGGAACCCACAGCCATAAAAGTCGCGAACTATGAAAACGAATGGCAGTCGGTTGGACTCGTGATGTAGAGATATAGATGGACATGAAATCTGCCACTTCGCCATATGGGAACCCACGAGCATAGACATTGATTACCCAAGTTTTGGATGCAAGATGTACACTCGGAACACGGGGAATGAGAGTTCAATAACGCGTAGCTGGGAACCCATGGGCACAAAATTGTCTAAGGAAATGAAAGTCCTCGGTCGGACTCGTGGTGTATATTTCATAATTCATGTGCAACACCAACTGTGTGGTGACCAGAGAAGTATGTGTACAAACCAGAGAAAACTAAATATGTACCTTTATAAAGTATGGGCATGAGATTTTAGAGAGCATGTACGGATATTGCATTCCATACTTGGCCACTTTGTGGACCACGGCTTCTCGGGCTGGCGGGTTCAAAAAATAGGTCTTTATTGTTTCGTGTCCTACAAATAGCACCTAGAGTTCCGTGATATACAAATTGACAGGTGGACTTTCGAGCTGGCCGAGATTTTATAGAGCATGTAGAATTTTTGGATCGCGGGTTCTCGGGTTGGCGGGCTAAAAAACGGGCCTCCATGGTTCCGTGCCTTACAAATAGCACCCAGAATTCCACGATATACAAATTGACAAGCGGACTTGCGGGATGGTTGGCTCAACATTGTACTTCTATTGAGTTCCGCGATATAGAAATTGACAGACGGACTCCAGTGCTGGCGGGCTCCGAGAAATGAGCAATACATAGTAAATATGTACTCTTATAAAGTATGGACATGACATTTTATAGAGAATGTACATATCTCTTATTCCATACTTAGCCACTTTTTTGGATCATGGACTTGCAGGCTGGCTAGCTCAACATTTCACTTCTATTATCCCGTGTCCTCCAAACAAAATTCGGAGTTCCACAATAAACAAATTGACAGATGGAATCTAGGACTGGCGGGCTCAATATTGAATATGTATTACACATTACATGTAATATTTATCGCGGGTTATCGGGCCGGTGGGCTCAAAATATCCACTTTTTGGATAGCGGGTTCTCGGGATGGCAGGCTCAAAATTGGGCCTATATTGTTTCATGTGCTGCAAACAACGCCCACAATTGCGTGATATACAAATTGAGAAGTGGATTTGCGGGCTGGTTGGCTCAACATTGCACTTCTATTGGTCCATGTCCTCCAAACAACACTCAGAGTTCCACGCTATACAAATTGACAGACAGACTCCATGACTGGCGGGCTGAAGAATTAATATGTATTACACATTACATGTAATATGTAATACATATTACATGTCATATGTACAATATGAAATGGGCAAGTAGACGGTCGGGCTGGCGATATAAAAGTAAGTGGAAATATGAACACGTGTGCCTGCCACTTCCGGACGTAGAAATTTTCGAAGGAATGAGTAATCCATACTAAATATGTATTTTTATAAAGTATGGATATGAGATTTTATAGAGCAAGTACAGATCCCTCATTCCATACTTAGCCATTTTTTGGATCACGGGTTCTCGGACTGGAGGGATGAAAATTGGGCCTCTATTGTTCTGTGTCCTACAAATATCACCCAGAGTTCCGCAATATACAAATTTACAGGCGGACTTCTGGCTGGCTCGTTCAACATTGCACTTCTATTGTTCTGTGTCCTCCAAGCAGCACCGAGAATTCCGCGATATACAAATTGACAGACGGAGTACAGGACTGGCGGGCTCAAGATTATGATTGTATACATGTATAACATATAACATATATGTTATATATTTAACATTATCTAAAAACCTTATTTTCAAGTACTAAATTATTAATAGTAAATATTGATATTGTACAATTTAATTAAAGAAAATTATCAAATGGGTCGCAAGCTTCGAGTCCGGGTCCAATTGTAGATCACCAAACTTTCGGGCGCAAGATGTATACCGCGCACATGGGGCATGAGAGCTGGATGGCGCCCACAAAGGAACCCGCGGCCATAAAATTCGCGAACTATGAAAACCAGACTAGTATTTGTACAAACTAGGGAAAACTTAATATGTACCTTTATAAAGTATGGACATTAGATTTTATAGAGCATGTATGGATATCGCATTGCATACTTGGCCACTTTGTGGATCATGGGTTCTCGGGCTCAAAAAATAGGCCTCTATTGTTCCGTGTCCTACAAATAGCAACCAGAATTCCGCAATATACAAATTGACAAGCAGACTTGTGGGCTGGCTGAGATTTTAGAGCATGTATACTTTTTGGATCACGGGTTCTCGGGCTGGAAGGTTACAAAACGAGCCTCTATTGTTCCGTGCCTTACAAATAGCACCCGAAATTCTGCGATATACAAATTGACAAGCGGACTTGCGGGCTGGCTGGCTCAACATTGTACTTCTATTGAGTTACACGATATACAAATTGGCAGACAGACTCCAAGGCTGGCGGGATCTGAGAAACGAGCAATACACACTAAATATGTACTTTTATAAAGTATCGACATGAAATTTTATAGAGCATGTACAGATCCCTTATTCCATACTTAGCCACTTCTTTTGGATCACAAACTTGCGGGCTCTAAATTGGGCCTCTAATGTTCCGTGTCCTGCAAATAACATTCAGAGTTGCACGATATACAAATTGACAAGAGGACTTGCAAGATGCCTGGCTCAACATTGCACTTCTATTGGATCACGGACTTGCGGGTTGACGGGCTCTAAATTGGCCCTCTAATGTTTTGTGTCCTGCAAATAGCACCCAGAGTTGCACGATATACAAATTGACAAGCGGACTTGCGGGTTGGCTCGCTGAACATTATACTTCTATTGAGTTCCGTGATATAGAAATTGACAGACGGACTACAGGGATGGCGGGCTCCGAGAAATGAACAATACATACTAAATATGTACTTTTATAAAGTATGGACATGACATTTTATAGAGCATGTACATATCCCTTATTCCATACTCAACCACTTTTTTGGATCGCAGACTTGTGGGCTACCAGGCTCTAAATTGGGCCTCTATTGTTCTGTGTCCTGCAAATAGCACCCAGAGTTGCGCGATATACAAATTGACAAGCGGACTTGCGGGCTGGCTGGCTCAACATTGAACTTCTATTATTCCGTGTCCTTTGAACAACATTCGAAGTTCTACGATATACAAATTGACAGACAAACTCCAGGACTGGAGGGCTCAAGATTGAATATGTATTACACACACGAAGACAAGTCAATGCAGAGGAAGATATGGAGCGTCAAAGGAGGCTAAAAAAAAACAAAAAAACAGAGGTGCAAACCAATTCAACAAATACAGACAGAGTAAACGAAAAAATATTGAATATGGAACACGGGCAGAAAAAAGTGCACCTTTGCATGGATTCCTCTACATTCCTGGTTAAGAGTTCTTTGCAGTGTCTATTTTTCCTGTTTGTTTGTATGAACAAAAGCACAAAAGAAAACATATATGAACATAAGCTAACATGTAAAGAAAAAGACAAGTACTATGTACATATACTAAAAAAAATAGAATAAGATGAATAGAGTAACATATAGTTTTAGAAGAATGTACCTTTTTTTTTCTTAAAGTTCATTCAAGTTTCTCTGTGTGTGTGTATATATATATATATATATATATATATATATATATATATTTGCGCAAAAAAAAAGTGTGACCAACAACAATCACAAACCAGGGAAAACTAAGAAGTTGGATATCTCGATTTTTTGCAACAAGATAGATAGATATGGTTTGAAGCATACAAATATGATTATGCAATATGCATAGTGTATATTTCATAATTCAAGTGCAACACCAATTGCATGGTGACTAGACCAATATGTGTACAAATAAGGGAAAACTAAGAAGCTGGATAATTTTTTTTTGTAACAAGCTATACATGAATGCTTTGAAACATAGAAATATGACTTTGCAATATGTTTCATGTATATCTCATAATTCAAGTGCAATACCAATTGTATCGTGATCAGACCAATATGTGTCTAAGATAAACATTTTGTATTGAGGAATGGGCACATTCAACCACACATGGTCAATAAGTGCGTTTTGCAGATGGCTTGTGTTGTTCAAAAGAAAGAGGAGACTGTATTTGCACATGTGGTTTTCCAATTCTTTTGTTTTGGCATTATTTTGTAGCATGCCAATATTGAAGTCTCCTACAAGCACAATGGTTCCGTTCAGATGGAAATGGCCCAATGCATTGGAAATAACATCTACTATGTTGGAGAATGTTGAATGGGAAGCATCATACAGATTTAGTATTGCAACTTCTGTTTCATGGAAAAAAATTCTTGCAAGTACCACCTCAACATTCTTTTCTTCGATATGCATATGGTCCAAAATCGGTACATGTTTTTTCACCAATATCATCACCCCATGTGTAATGTAAATTGATACGCAATTGTGATTTGGGAATTGTTTGTTTTGCATGCATAATGCCATGTATGTTTCCTGCAAGCACAGAATATCGGATTGCATTGTATCATAGTCATTGAGTATATCATCCATGTGTGCATTTAAGCTGCGTGTGTTAAGCGAGAGAATTGATATATATATGACTTTGTTTGTATGAATTGGTAATCATACTGCAGTTGCCATTTTGCGGTGGTACTCAGTCGTTCCATTTCAATATCAACTTTCTCTTTCACTTTGAAGTTATCTTTTGTAAGAGGACTTAATAAATACAAGGAGTCTATGCTTCTAACACAGGACAATGTTGTGTATACAAGTCCATGTATCTGAATTCCAGCAGGCTGAAATGCAATATTATCCAGTGTTAGTCCTTGCGATCTGTGGATTGTATGTGCACATGCAAGTTTAATCGGAAACTGTTCTCGAATATTTAGTCGACCTGTCTTTGCTAATGCCGATAATGGCTTTGATATTCGCAAATTAGGTGTCCAATCACTTGCAGTGTTTGGATTATATATATAAGCCAACTTTCTTTCTTGTCGCTTGTATGTGGTTCATGGAACTTAATCCAAAGGACATCAAGTTTTTATGTTTTCATATAGCCTTTGAGTATTCCATCTGCACCATTGACCAAGCCATCCCGTGAATCATAGTTACAGGCATATATTTCAACCAACATTTCTAATTTCAGGACAAGATGCAAAGGTAAAGTGGTTGTATGTTCATGACGTGGCACATTTCCATGGTTGTGTTCTTCCAGGTCAATTGAATTGATGATGATATCATCGTCGGACATGAGCGATAGCATGTGGATGTTATGCATCAAAACATCCTTATTTGTGTAGAACATGTAAGGGAACGTTGGGTCTGTTGGTGCAGGCCGCAAGCACCTCAAATTGATATATGTTAAGTCATCATATGTTTGGTTGTTTGTCCGCATTCTATTCAGAATTGCAATGAATGTTTCATTTGTCTGGTGCATTGTAGTATGCAATTCAAAGCATTTAATATTGTCTCTCCAGAAGTCATGCATCATTGTTTGCATGTTAACAGTAGGTTGTTCAAATATCAAAGAATCTTGGATGAGATGTGACTAGTAAAGATCTCCACAGAATATCATGTCAATGTTTCCAAAGTATTTCGTGTGCACATGTTTTATGCTTCTTAGTCGGTTGTCAATGGAATACAAGAACCGACTTCCAATCAAAGATGCTTCATCTATAAAGATAAGTTGGAGTTTGTCATAAATCTTAGACAATGTATCCAACATTTCCTTGCTAAGTGGAAGAAACTGTGACTTGTTAAAAGGCATTAAAAATGTAGAGTGGACTGTTGTTCCACCTGCATTATATGCATCTTTTCCTGTGTATGCAACTATTAGTCCCTTTGGTTTCATAGGATCAGAGGAATTGTTTGAATCATAGATTCGTATAAGCATTTGGAATAGTTATTTCGTTGTGAATGTCTTGCCTATTCCTGCTCCGCCTATAAGGAACATGTGCACATGAGTGTCCATGTTCAAGTGTTTTTTAAGCGCAATGTCCTTTACAATTGTTTGTTGTTCTCGATTCAACAGACGTCTTATTCTGTGGTATTAATTATTTTCAATTAGGAAAGGATGTTTTGTGAATTGAAAACCAAGATTGATACATTTTTCACTTCCACTTGCTCAAGGATGAGGAAAATCCGCTTGTAAGTCATAGGAATTGCAAGCAGTTCTGGTTGTTTTTCTGTTTGTAAATGTCTCATCAAGATTGTCAGGGTTTTCTAGCTCATTAGCTGCAATTTCTAGATCACCCCATGTTGGATTAACATTGTAGGTAAATCTAGCTTCATTTATGTGCACTATAGTCTCAGAGGCAACATACGCAACCTCCCATGTAGAGAAGTTATGTTTTAATGTCTCTTCATTTTCATTGAACATAACGTATAGCAACATTTTTTCTCTACAATAGTTTTCATAGTCAGAATGTTTATTGTATTTGACAAACCGTATCACAGAGGTTTTTTTCCTTTTTGATACGGGTGCACCATTTTTTTTCTAATGCGATACGAATTCTGCTAAGCAGATATGGCTAATAGGAGATGGACACTGGAGGTAATAATCAACAATAGAGAGACATAGCATGTCTTCTGAATTGTCAGGATCTTGTTCTATCAAAACCATTGGTTTAAGCACAAATGTGCTTTTCTCAAGTGGAGATGTGTTTATGAAGACACATTTTCTTGAACTACAAGTGAGGGGAGGGAAAGTGAAATGTGAATTGCTTGCTGAGCAGACATTTGTTGAAGATTAAACAATGTATTGCCAAGTGTGTGTATCATTTGTATGGCATCAATATGACTTCTTTCATGTTCTCTGTGTATTCTTCTGAATGCACTTGTCATAGATTTGTCAACCTTTGTCATATACGAGGTACAATATGATGCTACAACATATGCATTGAGGATGTACTGCGCATCTGCATTTTCTTTCCACATAACTGGCATGTCCTTGGAGAAACTATTGTTCCAAATATGGGAAAGTTTTCGTTTAAGGAAAACTGTTGGTTGTTTAAGCGTACATTGTATGGCTTGGATGTACTCACCCTCTGATAGATTTATCTCTGTCAAGAAGTCATCGAAGCTCATCAGCTCGTCAAACTCTCCTTGTTTTGGAAATGTGAACAAGGATTTAGATTTCTCAACAAAAACATTGTCCTCTAAACTAAGTGGTTCTATGATTCTTGTAGCTCTCATTGGCGGCACATGAAAGTTGTATCTGCAATGCGGGTTTTTTTGTTTTCTACAACTTCTTGTATGGTAATGTCTATGAACTTTGGAAAGTTCTAGATCCAAATGATATGTGTTGCATGTTATGTATTTTTCCACAAATTGCTCAATTTGTGAATTGTTGTCATCTCCATAGACTGGTGCACCCTCTATCCACAACAATGCGTGGTCATGTTCATTTCCCCTATTCTGGAATTCAGTGACAAAAAAGTAGTCCGATATTTTTCCGAAAAACGTTTCATCATGGCATATCAATTGTCTCAAAGCATTTATTCTATGTATATAGTAGAGAGTACATGTCACTGGGTCTTTTCTTATGAGGTAGTCAATGTCAATATTTTCCAGTGTATCGGTTTGTTTTTTACGTTTCATGTTCCTATGCAGGTTAGATATGACAGCCACCAATGGATCCCAACAATGCTTTGTACTTGTAAATGTGATGAAAAATGTTGGTGGGCCCAATTGCCAGATCATTGAAAAAATAGTTTCCTTGTTTTGTTGCAAATAGTCAGGAGAGGTGTGAATGTTTTTGAAATCTATGTATCCAATATCAGATTTCAAATTTTTTTCTAGATTCACTTTGTACTTGAAATCCTTGGCCAATAACTTTCTTCCTTGTAACTGGCATTTTCTTATTCAGACTCACATGTAGGAGAGAACTTGCTCTATTATTATGCGCATTGTTTTGAAAAACAAATTTGTTATGTGACAGGAGAAGTCAGCACTTGAGTGAAGCATCTCCCATCAAACTATTTTATGATAATTGAATCGTTTTGTAGTGTTAGTGGCATGTGGATATCCATAGAAGAGTGTTGGGAAGTTCATTTCCTCAGTGAATTTGTCCTTGAATATTCCAAGTGGACTTTGCCCCTCAGCAGGTGCAATTTCGACAATCTTGTCTTGCAAGTCACGAATGCATTGTGAATTAGTGAATCCATGCACCAATGTCTCAACAGGTGTTTCATTCTCTGATTCATCACTTGTATCAAATTCACTAGCATTTTTGAGAGTCTCTGTAGAGTTGGCATCCTCTTCTCCAAGGACACTGTTCCAGTTCTCATTTATACAAATGTTTTGTGCTTTGTACAGGGCCTTGGAACATAATTCCTTTAATGTTTTCATAACAACATTCACACACACTTTGCCTGTCTGATACACATTTTTGTATCGCAAGCATATTTTTAGAGCCACAACAATTATCGTTGTATCTCTAATGAATTGTGGCAAGGATTTTTGCACAACATCTAGCTGAACATGCACATTAATAATTGATCTTGTTAAGCCCATTTGGGGTCATTTATATCCCCAAGGCCTGATTTGTGCAAATGAAATTCATAGAGACACAAGTCTCTCTTCAAGTTCTGTAAGTTCACTTACATATGGTAGTGATATATTACATCTTATTTGGTTAGGGGTTGCAAATTGCAACAGTTTTCCATTTTCAAGCGACCATTTGCATGGAAGACAAATTTTGCCACTGGAAAATGTTTTATCATGTGCAGTCAAGCGAAGGTATTATGCTTCTAAATCAGGCGTGAAGACTTACTATTTTTTGCGAAATTCAATTGTTCACAAATTGCACATACAATGGAAGGAGTGTATTTAATTTGTTTCATGTAGGTCTGTCTTGCATCTTTGTTTCACAGGGAAGTATGGGTATAAATTGTTTGCTGGTTTTCATTGGTAGTATTGCATGATATTTCTTCTAGCCCACAAAATGTGATAGTTGCATGACCATTGTGGGATATGCGACCATACATGTTTTTGTTGTGTTGTTAATGAACAAATTTCTTTAGATTGTGATATGTGAGTTTCTCTCTAAAAGGAAGCATAGCAATGTATTTTTTTTCTCTCGCGCATGATGTTTTTCAAGTTGTGGTAACTTACTCTATGTTTCTTGTCCAAGGGAAGGATGACCTGATGGAAACTGGGATGAATTTCACTCTCATTCAGGTTGTGATAACTTAGTTTACGTTTTTTGTTTAAGGCCTGTATGGCCTCATCACAACTGGGACGAATTTCATGCATAATTTTTTTCAAGTTGTGATAACTTACTCTATGTTTTTTGTTTAAGCCCTGTATGGCCTCATCACAATTGGGATGAATTTCATGCATGGAGTTTTTTTTAAAGCCATGTATGGCCATATCACAACCATGAGGAGTTTCATTCTCACTAAAAAGCATGCCACGCGTATGCAGATTCGATGCGGTTTGGGTGGCATTGACATTGAACCCTGAACCAGTGATATGTCCAAGCAAAGGTTGATAATGGATATAAGTTGTATCTGTTTTCAACGAGAGGATGCCAATTGTTTGATCATAATTTGAATCAATAGACCATGAATGGACAGTGCCATCTAGCAAGGCTGACTAGACCTGTATATTTACTCTGAATATGATAGACAACCATTGCAAACAGAATTTGAAACCCTCCACATTTCCTTTTTCATATGACAATGCCATGTTTACAAGGTATTCTTGCCAACTTCCAATTGCCGGCATATTTTCTAGGAGATATGGCGAAAGGTGTTGATGCAAGCAACTAAAATCCTGTTGGATACCGCCTATAATTGCATTGCAAAAGGACTGTACAGTGTAAAGCTGCAATGACTGCACATCAAATTTCACTGCTACCAAACAACAAATTGCATTGAACAAACTATCTCAACAGCTAGACACAACAATTGTTGCTAGCTATAAGCCATGGCACTCTATGTGATGCATAATCCGTTTCCACTATGATTCAAGGTCTTTGCAAATGAGGGACAAGTAAATATGAGCTCCTTCAAGATTGCATATGGACAATGTTTTGTACAGTAATGGTTCGTAATGACCACTGACAACATTGACATCATGGAACAAGATGCAATATGGATTGTTAGATGCAGTTTTGTTGAATAGTAGATATCTTGTTTTTCTTTTCAATGACCATATTCCAATTGATATATTGAGCCAGTTACACAACCACCGTATACAAAATGTATCTCCCCAAAGTCCCCTCTCATGTGCAGGCAGAATTGGAGATGTAGACAACCGCATCTTTGAAAAATACGTAGCGACATCATGTATTCCATGCAACTGCCGAAGAAAATCAGATTCCAGTTCATATTCATACGACTCCAATGCCTCAGCATCGCCATTTTTTAAACACCCCAAGAAATAATCTATCAATCCATTGCGTAGGTTGCTCGAGGAATAACGGAAATGCAGTAGAAGTTGAAATGCATCAAAAAGGCAATCCCCTACAATATACGAGAATGAATCCAATCTAAAAAGGCCATTGCTATGCAACAACTCGTCAATGTTGTCATATATAATGGACTATGTATCTATTTCATACGACTCAACATCTATTACTTCTTCCATCTTTTGAACTGTGATTTTGAAGCTATTTCTTAGATACTTTCAGTTTGGATGAAAAAAAAGAAAAGGGGAAACAAAGAATAAAATGAGTATGTATCTTTCAACCATCTTCTTGTCAATTTTAATCCCCCCTAGTCCCCATAGCAGATGAGAAGAAAACAAACCCACATTGGAAAGCAAACCAAACAGAAGAAACAACGCAAATAAATAACACCATAAACTTACTGAGCAGAAAGACCGATTCGAACCTATTCATGGCGTGCATCCTACAAGCTTCTCAGATCCATAGAATGTTCTGCAAAATAGAAAGGATAGGACAAAGGAAACATGTGGACGTAGTTTTCTGACCCACAGAATAAAAGCATTCCCTGCCTCTACACCCCGGTGGATGGTTCCCTATTCTGATAACTCCGAACTAGTTTTCGAAAACCCCTCTGCATTGCAATTTTCAAAATAGCTATGAACGTGGCAGCCAACATATGAAGACACATGGTTTTCAGGAACAAAAATGAAGAGCACAGAGAAAGATGTTCTGTAACAAAATTTTGAGGCATGCATGAAAACTTACCCATCAATGAGGGATGACAAGAACTCAACCCCAAAACCTACAAACTGCAACAACAGATCCAACAACTTGCAAAGTTGAAGAACACCAAACCAATGAACAACCACGAAAAGGTCCAACTACAACTGCAGGACCTCAACTTTTCAAAGTTGAATCAAACAAGAGCAAGAATCATGGAACGAACCAGGAAACAAGCATCAATCACTGAACCAACGACGCTGGAGGAGAATGATTCAACACAATTTCATTGCAAACAAGACCGCCAAAAAAATGGAATGAAACTGTATTGCAACGGATCTGTACAATAAATATTTAAGACTGCCAGCCTGTTAGGTAAACACTTAAGACTGTCAGAACCGTTGAAGGGCGTAGCCCTGCACAAACATTTAAGAAAAAATGCAGCGTGGCAGACCTGTTCTCTCGAAGCACGCAATAATAAAGAAAAAATCACACATACTAATATGCTAGAGAATGTATTATAGCTAGCAGAAAATGCTAAGCCAAACATTCGAACTAATGCTAGCATTAATCCACCTTCGACCAATGCATAAGAAAATATATGATTCAAAAATACCATATACGATAAAATACTTTGGATATGCCAACATATATAACATTGGGAATAGTGAAGCTGACAATAAGACTTCCAATCCGTTGTCCAATCAGATCATGACATATATGGTACTTTTTATTATATAAAAATCGACGTTTTCAGTTCCCTCGTTCCAACAATAGATAATATGGAAATATTTCTGGTCAAAAAACAAACTAATACGAGGTCAACGGATTATCGATCGCTATAGTCCCTCTATGCCTACGATAGGGACTAATAACATACAAATGCAATTCAAAATCCAACAAACAAACAAAATTCAAAATTTAAATATTCTTTTCTAAAGAACTGTAAAAATATCCATTATATGCTCATATTATTAAGAAACATATAAATAAATAAAAAATTATTATATCAAATATGCTCCCAACACTATATCTAGTTTAAATATTACACAATTTATTATAATAATAAATTTCATTTTTTACAATAAAATAATTATTTAATTAAGAAAATATTAAAAAAAACATAACTTTAACTTTATAAAAAAAACCATTTTTGTTTTTATTTAAATATAATTGTTCACTAAATACATTAGAATCAATATCCATGACTTCAATAAAAAAATATTAGTTTAATATTTCATATAAAAATAGTTTCAAAAAATATTATTTTAAATATTTCATATAAAAATAGTTTACATGGTGTACATTAAAAATAAAAAAATAAATAATTACTAAAAATTTTAAAAAATCTAAAATTTTGTTAGATAATTATCTTATTTTATTTTTAATATTTTCATAATACATTCTTATAAATATTTCATTTTAGTAGAATAATCTTGTTTTATATATAAGAGTTAAAATAAAAAAAATTAAAATAATAATTTTGATTATAAAATATGCATTTACATTTTTGAACATGTGATATGTGATATTCATGTATGATAATTTTCAAATTTAAAGATCCATAACAAAATATTTATGCACTATATTTATTAAAAATATGCAAGGTAAAAAATAAAAAACTTAATTACTTAGAAGTAAACAATGTAGCATGATTGTAGCCTCATAAATAAACATAAGCAATATCAAAAAAGTTATTTTCTAGTTGTGAAACCTTGGATCATGTATATATCCATTCGTGAAACCTTGGATCATGTATATATCCATTCATTAAAGTATTTGCAAAGGAAACTATTAGAAATTGAGTTTTTGACTTTTTTTTATTTTTTTTATTTGCATATAAAAATTTGTCACTCCTCTTAATCTCAACTAGATTTGGGCATTTAAATCTCCACTATTGATTTTAATCAGTGGCCATTAAAGTGAAATTTCCCCAATTATCTAACATTTACAAACCATCCAATAACTTATTATAATGTAAATGCTATATATAAAGTTATAAAAATTGTAATTTATTCTTTAAATTTTTTTCTTTACATAGTGAATTACAAATTTTAAGTAAATTTTATATTGTAATATAACAATAATATTCATCTAATCATAAACATATAATAATATTATTGCTATTGTTGATGTTAAATTAATTAGGTGATATTAGATAGCTTTGACAACTTCTTACTTAAAAGTTTAGAAGAGCACATGTGTTCCAGTTTGATCATACTTTGGAGTGTTATAGATAAGACTAATATGCAACAATTTTTAATCATCAATTTATTTTAAAAAGGTTTTGAAGACTTCGATTTACACTCATGACATTGTCAATAGTTACAAACACCTAGATCTGTCCAATTATATTCAACTTTTAAAGGCATAAAGTAGCCATTATCACTTCTCTTTTGTTTATAGGATATGCATAAGTAATACATTATTACTAGATTCAAGTGTTTCATAATTAATTTAACTTTTCATTTTCTATTACATACAACTACTATTCTCAATTGGGTGTACATCTCGAGTGGTTTGTGCTGAGGGCTGTTTCTCTCCACCCAGGTTCAATTCTCACAAGTGACATGTTGAGATCTTAAATGAGCATGTTATCGAAAAATCCTCGGCTTTCTACAATATCTGTTTTACCCTAGGTACCATCCTCGAAATGAGGGGAAGTGGTCGATGGGTTTTCCCTGGAGTGTTCCAAGGAAAAAAAATTATACACAACTACTACATTTAAACATTTATAAAAGACAAAAATAAACAATTTTGCTACTAATTTCATTTTTAAATACAATATTTATTCTAACTGAAAATAACATTCTTTAAATATTAAAAATACATTACAAATATAAAACAAATACATTACTGGTTGGCCTATAGAAATGTGTTAATTATTCAATTTTCAACAAGGAGGTTATCCAATACATTGATCCTTACAACATCACATTAAACTTTGTGTATTGTCGCTCGACATGCAAAATCTTAGGATGTTTATCTTTCTTTCAAGTAATACATCATTGATGAAGCCACATGTACAACTTCAGTGGACCTAATGATTAATAACATGTGATTCTTCCTAGGAGATTACAAGTAACATTTATTTGATAGAACCCTGTATAATCTAATGCATAATGACCACTTTCTCAAGGGAGAGTGCACGAAGTTGGTGGATGATAAAGTGGCATAGGGGTGAGCAAGAACACACACTCACGAGAACGTGTGGGCGTTTCTAGGAATGCACACATGTTCTTGATGTGACAACTTCGACAAGCCACAATGGCACCATATCGTTGGGTTGTGGGGATGGGCTAGCCCTATCCCGCACCCATACTTTCTGGCAAGTTTCCCTTTTATTTTAATCTATTGGTCATCGTGCAAAGGGTGTCAATGAAAATCGATGGACCTTGTCGCATTGCACCCCCCCCCTCCCCCAACCTGTCGACCGTTAACCGAGAGGGGGAGGGGGGGGGGGCGAAAAACCTAACCAAGGTTAGGGCCCTAGTGATGTGGCATGCATCGATGGATTGCACCCCCTGTATATTATTAGAATAACCACACAAGCCCCCCCTTGCAATGAGGTTTTGTGGGTTCGACTCATGGTTCCACCCAATGTGTGAACGCCCCACCGTGGCGCTAGCTCACTCACCACCTATGCCATCATTTCCACCATGTACCGACACCATGACCCTACTACCATGGAAACACACATCACTTGTCTACCATGTTAATTTATGTATACCCTCCGTGTCAGTCTGACGTTGCAGTACAAAAAAATTCCCAAATTTTCCCAATTTTGCCTATTTTCAAAATTTTCCAAAATGCCCCAAAATGCCCAATTTCGAAACTCTTCATGTGGCCACCATTGAAGTGTTTTAATTAAGCTATGTATGCCCAATTTTTGCCCTATAACAATCCTTTCGATCCCAGCACCTATAATTCGACTTCTGCATGTTGAATTCCTCATGAAATTAATTGTAAAATTTGGGGGTTTTGCCCAATTTTGCCCCAAAATCACCATGGTTCTCTGCAAGTATGAAATTTGACTAGTTATAGGTTTGAATTTTACTCAAACAAAAATTATAATTTAGGGATTTCTAATCCCCAGACTAAATTTCCAAATTCTCATGAATTTAACAACATAAATTGGGGATTTTTCCCAATTTCACCCAGTTGCTTCCGATTTTTACTATCGACACACTATAACTTAAAATTCGACCATCTACAGACCTGAATTTGTTCAATTAGATATTAAAAATTGAGTATTTTTAACTCTTGACTCAATTCTTTCAATCTTCCCATGAAATTCCTTCCAATTTCATTGTAATAATTTTGTCGAGCCATTGCAGATGTGCTCTTTCCAACATTCTGTCAAACCATTTTCATGATTACTCTACAATTTCAACTACACACTCTATTAATTAGCTCATTTAGGCTCAATGTTGAAAATTGGGTCTCTCATATGACTTTGTAACATCCCCAGCTCCCTGTTGGGAAATGCCACATCAAAATTCTGATTTCCGATACCAATAATTTTCGCCATTACCAGCGAGTCAACATGATTCTTTGATACCATTTAATTAAACATATGCTTTGCAAATGCACATATTAGAGAATAATAAAAACAAATATATATAAACATCATATATAGGAAAAACCGTAATAGAGGGCACACAACCATTCACTCAGTCATTTAAACAACACATAGAGACACTTATATTTTGAAAATTAAACACCAACTGCATGCAGACCTTCCACGTTCCTCCCAACCATAGACTACACTACTCATAAATCTCAGCAGTGGGCCACCCTTGAGCTGGGGCTAAAATCTACCAAGGAAAAGTGAATCCTAATCCAGTCTAAAGTCTAATAATCAACATAATTACTCAGTCCAAGGTGCCCAAATGCTGCAACTACTCTACATTCTCTCATTCCTCACTTTCCCATCCCACCCTGTAACGTAGCCATCCACCCACAGGCTGGCCACACTACCTCCAAAACTCACTTCTGAACCAATTTTGAATTCTAATAATAATTAATTCGAATAAAGCATGAAAGACTCACATGCATTAATCAAGATCCATGCTATAACATAAAAGAAATTAACAGTGTTCCATGCACAACAAATAACCAAAAAGCATGCATGCACACAAAAATACATCTCAAAGATAATTAAATACACAACGGAAAATACATTGTACAAAAAACACAGAGAGCACTTATCTTTATAAGTAAACATTCACCAACTGTATGCAGCCCAAGGACATTCCTCCCAACCATAAACATTGTTGTTCATTTACTCTCAACAACAGGTCACCTTCGAGCCAGGGCTATGAATCCACAAGGATAGGTCCTAGGCCAAATCTAAAACACACAACAATTGGCTAACTAGCTTTCGAGTTTCCCAACCACACAACAAATCCTAATTTCTAGCTCTCTTTCCCCTTCATCCTACACAACCCAAAGAAATGAACACCTTTCTCTTCCATGTAGTCCCTCATGTTATTCCCTTTCTCTCCAAGGCTCCAATGTTACAGGTCAATAAATATTTGTGCTCGAAACTCCAAGAATTCTCAGCTGTGGAAAGTTCTTTCAGAACTGCCATCAATCTCACGCACTCAGGCATCCATTCCCTCATGGAATGATCAGTAATTTATTACATCCATCTAGCAATGACTCTCCTCTTCCAACCATTCATTTCCATGCTAAGGCCAATACCACACGAATTAGCAAGAATGAAGCACCAAAAAATGAAAGAGTGAGAAGGGTGTTACAATGAATGAATAAGAACAAGTGAACTCCCAAAACATCCCACACATGATGTTTATATAATTACATGAAAATAAGAACCACATGGACTTCCTGCCAAGAAGATCATGTAACCACTTTTTTTCCATAAAATCAATTATGGGTAAATGAAATATAATAAAAAGACTTATCCCCTTAAGCCCCCCCTCTAGTGGAATCATAGCCCCCTCTCTCTTTTGTCAGTGTCCATCTTGCAACCAACAATGCATTTTTTTATTAATGTATATAGTTGTATTAGATTTCCTAGGCACTCTAACCCCTTTTCAAATTTACTGACTCACCAACCTAAGTCACAATTACATAATACATTATACTTCACACGGATTAAAACCGGGGTGTTACACACCTTGCAATACTCCAGATGCAATATAATATGCAAAACATAAATATTTAGCAAGCAATGGAAAAACACCAATGATATATCTAGAACAATACCATAATAACACCAGAACGAACACCTTTATTAACGATAGCAATATTCACTTGTCTCTTCTAGGGGGAAACCTCTAGCAGAGCAAAGCTCTATTACAATAATCTCCAAGACAAAAATATATAATTCCTCCTACTCTTATTTATACTAATTTTACCTTCTAAAGAAACTTCTAGAGGAAGACCTTCCTAGAAGCGAAAGATTCTATTAAGTCTTCTTACATTGACTTGTTCTCTTTTATTTATTAGGCCTTATTAACTAATGTCGACCTTTATTACATAGAAAACATATCCTACTAACTAATGAACCATGGAGAGGGGTTAGGATCAGATCATAACATGCCCTCCCCCTTCAAA
>ML785311.1:213600-225908 GCA_009831015.1 Picea engelmannii | reverse complement strand
TGTATGATATGAAGTATTGTACCACCATTCTTTCAAGGGGAGCCATTGTACCCACTGGTGTTGTTTGTTCGAAGCAAAACTCCGCAAGTAGGTTTCCAAAAAATTGTTGACCACTTCCGTTTGACCGTCAAACTGGGGGTGATAGGTTGTGCTCATGTTCAGTTGGTTGCCCTGCAATTTAAATAGCTCTTTCCAAAATGTGATTGTGAAAGTGGGGTAATGATCAGATACAATAGAGGTGGGCATGCCATGTAACTTGGAAATACGATCAAGGAAAACGTGTGCTACTAGTGCCTGTGTGAAATGGTGGGGTAAGGAAAAAAAATGAGCATACTTGGAGAGGCGATCAACCACCACCATGATGACGAACTTGTTCCCAACTTTAGGAAGTCCCACTATAAACTCCATGGAGATTTCTCTCCACATAGAAGCTGGAATGGGTAGGGGTTTTAGGGCACCTGGAGACTTGATAGTTTCACCTTTATTACGTTGGCACACCTCACATTCTATGACAAAGTGAAGGATATCCATCTTCATGCCTGCCCAAAAAAGGAACGACGAACATGAGCATATATCTTTTGGAAACCTGAGTGACCCACAATAGTTGATGAGTGCAACTCATTTAAGATCCTCGACTTGAGTGTTGAAGAGGGTGAGAGACCCAAGAGATCCTTATATATGAGAATATTGTCTTGCCAAGTGTAGTTGATGGGAGGATTAGGGTCCTCTTGAAGGCATTGAATTAACTTGGAGAGAGTCGGTTTTGTGAACCACTCTTGGTGTACTTCGTCAATCCAATCAGGGACCAGTAAGGATAAGGAAAAGAGGGAGTCATATTCCTCATGTTGGCATGATAATGCATCAACTAATATATTATATTTTCCCTTTTTGTATATTATTTCATAATCATAAACCAACATTTTGGTGAGCCACTTATTTTGTTCTGGGGAGGATAGTCGTTGCTCCAAAAATTATTTCAGACTATGGTGATGTTTTTTGATTTTAAAACGACGTCCCAAGAGATATGGCTGCCATGTGTGCACCACATGGAGAATGGCCATCATTTTGTTTTCATACGTAGATCTGCCCATATTGTGACCACTCAATGCTTGGCTAGTAAAGGCCAAAGGGCGCCCATCTTATGTGAGAGATGTTCCTATACCAGTGCCAAAAGCATCTGATTCCACCACAAATGTTTTTTTGAAGTCAGGCATTGCTAGGAAATGAGTAGTGCACATGGCCCTCTTTAATTCTGTGAAGGCTTGCTCATTAACATGTGTCCAATGAAATGCATTCTTCTTAAGAAGGTCAGTCAATGGATTAGCAATTTTTCCATAATGGTGGACAAATTTACTATAATATCCCGTGAGACTAAGGAAACCCCTTAGGTGTTTTAAGGTCTTGGGTCGCGACCACTTCTTCATAGCTTGTATATTTTTGGGGTTCACTTTTACCCCTTCTCGACTGACAATGTGTCCCAAGTACACTTTATTGGCTCCAAATGAACATTTCGTCTTTTTGAAAAACAATTGGTTTTCCTGCATCAAGTGAAGGAATTTTTCCACATGAAGAAGGTGGCTATCCCAAGTGTGACTGTAAATGAAGATGTCATCAAAGAAAACCACGAAAAACTTCTGAAGGTAAGGTTTCAATAATTTTTTCATGAGACTTTGGAAGGTGGATGGGGAATTGCAAAGGCTAAAAGGCATGACCAAGAATTCATAATGTCGTTCATGAGTTTTGAAAGAAGTCTTTGGAATATCTGCCTACTTCATATGGATTTGGTGATATCTAGAGCAAAGGTCCAATTTGGTGAATATATAGGCACCTTGAAGTTCATCCAACAAATCATCAATGACATGAATGTGAAACTTATCTTTGATGGTTAGTTTATTCAGGGCTTGAAAATCAGGGCACATGCGCCAAGTACCTTCTTTCTTTAAGACCATCAACACTGGTGAAGAGTATGGGTTGGTACTGGGGAAAATTACCCCTGCATCCAGTAATTCTTGTACCATATTTTCTATTTAATTTTTTTGAGAAAATGGATATCTATAGGGATGTACATTGGGGGGTTTATTTCCCAGAAGGAGAGGAATGTTATGATCATGCTCATCCCTAGAGGGAGATAAGGTTGTGGGAACCTCAAAGACCTTGGGGTACTTGTCCAAGATAAGTTGCATGCTAGGAGGAACTACTCAAGAGGCTTGTTCAATGACCTAGATGACATTAAATTGAGAAATCACACCATGGTGGCCTTTCTTCAACAATTTTTCCATCTTGTGAGAGCTGAGGATTTGAGGAGAGCCCACTTGAACACCTCAGAGGGTATAGGGGTGAGAATCTTGGGTGAAGCTCATATATAATTCTTGATAATCCATTGTGATTGGCCCCAGAGTGTGAATCCATTCCACTCCTAATACAATATCACAACCACCCATGGAAATAGAGAATATGTGGGTTTTCAGAGTATAATCACCCATTTGGAGTTTGACATTCTCACAACCGCCCTCACACTTCATAGTACCACCATTAGCGATGAGGATTTGAAAATTATAAATAAGGAGGAAAACGCAATGGATCTCATCAGCAAGCCCGCGATGAATAAAAGTATGGGTGCTACCACTATCAATCAACACCACCACTGACTGATGTTCGATGTAGTCCTTGATCTTCAATGTCCGTGGGGATGAAATACTTGAGAGTGCATGAAGTGATATGATGGGTTCCTTTGGTTCCATACGGGTTACATCTAGAGATTCGACGTGATGACTTGGTGGAGCTTCATCTGGTTCATGGGCCTCATTTGATGGTATGTCTTCAGAAGGAGAGGAAGAAGATGCATCAATCTGGAAGAATTTTTTTTCTCTACATATATGCCATGGTGAGTAATTTTCATCACAATAGTAGCAAATTCCTTGCTTGTGACGTTCTTCCATTTCGATTGGAGATACCTTTTGGACCTTCAATGTTTGTGTCATAGGTGGGTGAGCCCCAGGGAAAGGATGGGCAAGAACTGGAGCATTCATGAGTGGGGCCTGAAGGATGGCCTCTGCTTCCTTTGCTAATTGAAATTTTTGCAACCAGGTAGTAGGATGATGCATGCTCACATGAGCCCAGATGGATTCCTTTAAGCCACTGATAAAACATTCAAGGTGAAATGCATTAGATAAGCCCTCAGTCCTGATAGCCATCCGTTCAAATTCCATGATGAAATATGTGAATGATCTAGTTTGTCACAACTTGGTGAGTCTACCCAAAAAATGTGATTCCCTATCAAAACAGACACAAACTTCTTTAGTGAACATGTTCCAAGTGGGTATTCCTGGATAACATTTCTTATGCCACTGCCATGATTCTTGATCCAGGTACAAAATCCCTACATGGAGTTTGGTCTAATCATCCCAAATATTATGGAGGGAGAAGTATTGTTCCATTTAAGAAACTCACCCTGCTGGGTTAGATCCATCAAATTTATGCATGTCAACTTTGGGCACCTTATTCCAAGAGTGTGGATAACCCCAAGGGGAGTGGGAGGAATGAGTATGCTCATGATGGGAATGTTGAGGGTCCTCTGCAATGGGATCTACTTGCTTACCTTTTGTGAATGGTTGCATGGCTTCATGGATGGCTACTTGGATTGATGCAGGGAGGGAGTCGTTGATTGTTTCTTGTATGGTAGCGAGGATGGATTCCATTTGCATTTCTAAGCTACACATCCTAGTCTCCCAGTATTTTTGGGTATGAGCTCAGGTCGCTGGAATGATAGAGGCTTCGGTAGTAGATGATGTGTCGGGATGAAAATTGATACCACAAAAAGTGATATGTACCAAGGTGATAAGGAAAAAAGAGGAGTCCAATGGGATATGCGTTAAATATGGGTGTCTCAGAAAGGGGAGGGATTGTGGAGAAAACAAAAAGGATTAAAAGTGAAGGGTACGACTATGGTTAGAATGAAGAGAGGAGAGCAATGGAATAGGTTACAAATAAGGGTGCTGACAGGCCCCATAATTGTTTTTCTAACTCCTAAAGAGTTATACTCCACCATGAATACTTCTGTAGTGGAAAAATTCCCAAATTCTAAATAATAAAAAATGTCGGCATGGAGTGTTTATGCAGTGAAAATATTTGACAGGAGCCAATTTGCAGTGCAATAGATCAATTGTTGTCGTCCTAAGGGTTAGGTTTTGTAGGGTGTCTACAGTCAAGGGTTTTTCATGTGCTATATTTCTCTTATATATGTGCAACGTCCAACAGTAGTACTCGACCCCATATCTCAGGGCACCAACTAAGGAGGATAGACTGTACCCTTAGCTGTACTATCCGACTACCTAGGTACTAGAGAGTATCTTCTTGAGTGTTGTTCTTTGTGACACTATAACAGTCATACGACCAATTGGTTTATCTACGGAGGGCTTCAAGATGCCTAGGATGATCCGTATACAGGTGTTGTTTGATGCACTACCACTCAAAGGGGTACCAACAAGGGTTACAAGGGTGGCCAAAATATGTGTTCTTAAGAACCACTTGTATTCCCTGCGTGTATTAATCCTCAACCATAGGTTTATGCATGTAACGACATATATCTATAGCTGAAAGATGCCGAAATATGTCTCTACCCTGAAAAAGAAATTACCCCACAAGTCTTGCTCGGGAAAGAGCTTTGATGCCAATTGCAATATTCCAGATGTAATATAATACGCAGAACAAAAATATTTAGCAAGCAATGGAAGAACAACAATGATATATTCAGAATAATACTAGAATAACACCAGAAATAGCACCTTTATTAATGATATCAATGTTCACTTTCCTCTTCGAGGGAGCAAACTCCAGGAGAGCAAAGATATATTACAATAATCTCCAAGACAAAAATATCCAATACCTCCTACTCTTATCTATACTAATTCTACCTTCTAAGGAAACTTCTAGAGGAAGATCTTCTTATAAGTGGAAGCTTCTATTATGTCTTCTTACATTGATTTATTCTCCATTATTTATTAGTCCTTATTAACTAATGTAGGCCTTTATTACATAGAAAACATATCGTACTAACTAATGACCCATGGAGATAGGTTAGGATCGGATCCCAACACACCCCATGATGTGTTCCCCTTCTCAGTTCAATGTAGTCCTTCGACTGCCCCACTTCCCTTCTGAGGCTTCAACAACAAGTCAAAAAGGAAGTCTCAGATCCCTGTAGCTACTTCCCATTGCAATAGGGAAAAATTCCCAGTAGTTTCTCACCCATAGATAACAACTCACGAGCATGAAAATCCGCCTCTTCGACAACAACACGTGACTAACAAACTGCCTCTTCACAACAACACGGGCATGGCAACCCACCTCTTCAATTCCGAGGTTTTTCCCCAAGTACAAGAGATTGCAATCAGGTATGGATGATGGAATAATCCCCTCTAATGATTAATGAATGATGGGGAAATGTACTAAATCCCCCAATATATTTTCATATGCCCTTTATGACACAATGCATTCAAGGGAACTCCCCCTTGTCCCTCCTTTATAAACTTAGGATATATCAAGTTATATCCATACTTTAAACTTTCATAATATTAATATAATATTCCTTTTGGCTTAAGCCCCCTTAGATTATCCTTTTCCCTAAAGTCTTAATCCCCTTTTCCATTTATGTTGGAGTTTATCCCACCATCTCTTTTTGTTTGGTCGTTCTGCAACTGCGATGTATTTTATTAATAATGTGAGTATGATTACAAATTAAAATATAGCCATGATGACCTTTTAGAAATCCAGGCTCCTCGGCCTAATAATCACATAGGTACTCTAGCCTATAAAATCCTGGCTCACCAGCTTATAAACATACGTTTACAATTACACCAGGGATTAACCTGGGGGTATTTACATAAACAAAAGTGTTGTCATAAAAAAATAATTAAATTATGGTTATTGCTTCTTTATCATCATTTCACATTTATGTTACAATATCTAAACTGGTGTCAGTTGAAAATGATTAAGATTTATCATATTAATATTTTGTGTGAATACTTTTATTATGTGTTATAATGTCAACTTGTTGCAATGTTTAAGATGCTCTCTCTCTCTCGAAAAAACCTCTTAGTCGAGGTAACTTGAGAAGGAATTACATATACTTGAGAAGGCTTTACAAAAATGTGATCAACATAAAGTTTCTATTCGATATTTTACTATAATTGTACTTCTTAAAAAAATGTTAACATGTTTCAAGCATTCAATTACACATTTGTTGAATGTTGTGTAGGGGTTGCCACACTCTCAAGGGTAGCAACCTTTGGATACCCTTACAATGATATCCTTTACATGCTTGCACCGTATTTCATTAATCTTTGACCAGTTCTAGACTCAATCCTTTCTATTCTCCAATTGAGAGTTGATGTCGATCGATGAACTATGATGTGCTTACTTCAGATGCTTAGATATGCCTTGGTGGCCCAAGTGACTCCATAAATACTTCATGTGTAATATTTGTTTAGACATGATGATATAACCCTTTGGCATGTCATGAAGTTTGGTTACCTTACGACGATTGACTAATATGCCATAAGAGATAAAGTTTTCTCAGTTGCATTGTATTACCATGGGGAACATATTTATGGTTAGAAGTATTCCCTCTTCTAATATGATTCATAGTACTAGGTGTTTAGATTGGGTAGCACAATCCATATCCTAATCAAACTATGCACTTTCCATTTCCATAACTGTCACTAATATCCATCCACATTAAAAAATAGTTGCATCCTTTCATGTGTGACTATTCAAAGGTCAAAGGAAAGGTCAAAATCAAAAAATCCTAAATCAAACAAAGCCACAAAGGCTAAAGAGGTGAAGAGTAAAGTCAAAGAAATAAAATAAATTTTAAACTACTTCACTATGGTCTCCCTCTTCAAAGTCCTAATATAAAAATGTCTATCTAAAGCAAGAAAGGACTTATAAAAAATCAAATAAAAGAAAGGAGAAGTGTGTGCAGACCGAAGTAGTAAAGGTTCTCTCTAGAATGCTACTGTAAAAAAATACCTAGAAAAAATAAAGCTCGAGGCACAAAAGAGATAAATGATTGACCTATGCATGTATAGGAATTTGAGGATCATCACATGAACATTCCCCCTTTCCATTTCAACACTAATCTCACTAATTGCCTATCCTCCACCTAAAAGAACTTAGGAAATGTGGGTTTTCCTTAGGAGCGGGCTTATTTAAAACTATTAACAATGTTTCCCTAGGTAAAACTTAGGAAATAATCAAAATTAAATTAAAATGTTATGCTTACTAGGAAATTTGTCACTTGGAACTATGAATTAGTGGTTTTTTAACGGGCTAGCCCCATCATTCTAGGTAAATATTACACATTGGAGTAACATTGGACTCTTTGGGAACATGGAGCACCCCCTTTCCTAGCTGAGCACATGCATAATTCATAACTTAAGTGGAAGGGAAAATTTTGATTTGACATGTGATTTAATTCATCAATAAAGCCAATTATTTGGAGCATTTGACTATTTTTTACCCTTTCAGAGGAGGGTTAACTACTTGGAGAATTAATTTATTATGATTTGACCTTATCAAATGGAAAAATCATGATTTTATTGTAAGAGAACATTTAAAATATTAATGTTCTCATGGTTCAATGATTTTACCCATGGTTTTTGTAAATGGTTTAGGACATCCTATTCATTTATAAAAGGGGAAGGATTCTCATTTGTAAAGGGGATTTGGAATATTGGAGAATAAAGAAGGAGATTTTTCTATTGTCTATATATTTATCTTTTTCTTGGGTGTGTTATTTGTTCATTGAAGAAATTAATTAGGTTACAGTTTGTTGTGGAGAAAGTCTCATGCAGAGAAAGATAAGTGAATGAGATAGGATTCTGCTCTATGTCCTTATTTTTCAGGAACTTTTTGAAGCTTATTTGGAAGATATTTGGGAAGAAGACTAAGTAAGTTTTTTCTAGTTACTTTGCAATTTACTTATAAAGTCTTTTCATAAGATTAGTCCTTAGTTGTACTCATGATTCAACCCCCTTGATCTAATAATTCGATCCATCTCTATATTAGTGTTTTCCCCCAACCATAGGTGAGGGAAAACACTAAAATTATTTATCCAATACATCTTCAAAATAGATATACCCCATGGCCCAATGGTAGGCCCTCCTTCCATTTGTTCCTCAGTCAAAACCCCTTAAAAAATTCCCATCAATTTTTTTATTTTTTATTTCTTGAGCTTCAAATATTAATCTTTATTTTTATTTTTGTGTGCTAACTCATCTTCGTTGAATATCTTTTAGGGTTGGTACTAACACGGATATCTATCTGGTTTATTTATTGTTTGCAAGTGGATGTCACAAGCAAACTATATCCATAATCAATTTACTCTTATTTTCACACATATCTAGACATCATATTATACCCTAAGGGATTCAAAACATAAGCCATAAAGAATCTTAAGGTTTTTGTAACATCATGTTTCATTGATCACACATTTATTGACTTATTCTTTGAGGACACTTGTGAGCAAGTGATCCGGTTATGGTACGTGTGATTATGTTTTGATTATGAGTTATATAGGATGATCATGATGCGTTGGGTTTATATGTTAATTTCAGATGTATATGTATTGAAAGATATTATTGATGAATTAACTTGAGTGTGCATGACACATAACATGTTATGGATGTTGGTGACATCAATGGACTTCCTTGGACTACAGATTGAGTTAGGGAGTGGATTTTATTTTGTTTGAGTATTTCATTTTACGCACATGTGATATATGATTGATTACAATATGATTTATGTATATGGAATATTGACACTATTTTTGTCAGTGGATGTAGGCTTGACGATGCTTGCTAATCCGAATCACATAAGGAGTAAAGGGGTCATTTACGAAAAACAAACATTTTAGGGGGATGTGTGGCAATCTTCCAATCACAACCTACTAGCACTCATGGCTTGACCTGAACTGTAGGTTAATGATTACCTAGTTCGAGAGGCCCACGATGCCGTGAGGGAAAACTAAGACAGTCACTCACGAAGAATTCTAAGGGGCACACAATAAGGCATAATCCTTAATCCTTTTAAGCCTTTATTCTCTCACAAGGTCGATCGAATGGAGTGTTGGCTCCAAGAGTTGGACAAACTTCCAAAACCAGTCAAAGGTGATTGGCACCCTTGGAACACGAAGGTGTGTCTTGAAGGGCACGTTGCGTAATTATTTGCGAGTCAATAAATCTAGGTGGCCTAGAAAATTAATGAAATGTTTAAACCTTGTTAGAACAAAGTATCAATTAATCTTTTATTATAAATTTAGAAATATAACAAGAGTCTAAGCCTAGTCAAGCCTAAGTTCAAGTACAAGTCTAAGATTAAAAGTGACTAAATTAAAAATTAAATAAGAACAAGAGAGTTGGGAATTAATAAACTTTATGAAAAGAGGGAAAATGAATTTAAGGTTGAGTAAATGCACATGTGTGCATGGAAATAATAAAAGGGATTTTTAAAATGAAAATAAATTAAAACATGAGAGAATAGGTGTACACATAGAATGGTATCTTGAATCAATCTACCACTAAGTCTAACTAAAAGAAGACACATAAACCAACTCAAACTAAGATCTAATTAGGGGACACTCATTAAATGGGAATTTTGGGAACTAAGAGACGTCTAAGAGAAAAAATAGGAACACATTGGGCAATGCGAGGGAAATTGGCTTTTAAATAAAATAAATAAAGGAATTACATGTGCAAACTTGGGAGAGTGTGACACATTTGTTGGGTGAATAATCATTTAATTTAATTATTAAAAATGAATTAGTTGTGCAAGGGGACAAGTGTCATGGGAAATAATTCTATAAAAGAAATGGAGGAGAGGTAAAAAGGATCTCACTTTTCTTAGTATTGTTATGCTGCCAGAATTTTTCTTGACTAAGTTTTACTTGTGAGAGTTGGGTTCCAAAGCTTGAAGATAGTGGAAGCTCTTCCTTGAGAGAAAAGTTTTGGTGTTATTGTTTATGGTTTTTTGTGTGGCCTCTTTGCAGCTCAAGGGGATAAAGGGGAAAAAGAGTACCCATAGCATTGGCTGAGAGGTACTGGTGAAGTTTGGATTGCAAGCAAGGTGAAGGAAAGGTTTTTGCAACGACACGGGTTGAAGATCAACATCTACAGTTTGCATTCTTGGTCATGGTATTTACATCTTGTAATTTATAAATTCGATAAAGGTCAATGTATGATTACTACATTTTAAATGAAATTAAGTTTGTACAGATGTTGTATTTGTATTTTGAACTTCAGACAGAATATTGATATAAACATAATTAAATTTCGAAATAAGAATTCAACTAGTCTTGAAGTTCCCACGAAAGTAACTGTGTATTGTTGGTTAAATGTTACATGTGATTTCTGAAAATATAATTACATCGAGTGGTAACATTGGTCGCTTAGATGACATAAATGGACTCGATATTATTATTCAATTATGGCATAATTCGCTTAGAGTCTATCAAGTAAATGAAGTTGATAGTATTAGGTTAATTGTTTTTATTTTTTAAACTTTGTTTAGAATGCACAGAAGAAACAAATGAATGCATGTGTATCATATGTCTGGCAATAGATTACTAGTTTTATATTGTATTACTCATATTGCAGAGACAATGCTCGTATCAATTTATTGTTGCATGTTTAATAAAATATAAGTGTTATTTAAATATATTGGCTCATGCTTGAGATATTATTCCCGAAATCTTTTATTTAATTTGTAATAATGAAAAAAAAAGAGGATTAATCTGTAATTCCTCTCCATCTGTAGGGATTTGAACTATCATACCAAATTGAATAGAATTGAAGCTAGGCATGAATTGTTACTTATTCAAGAGCTAGCCTGTAGTTAGAATAAGTTAGTGTTGAGTGACTACTGTTCAACAAAACACGTGATGGGTTGTGGGTTCATGATTGGAGAAAATTATGGTTAAGAGATGAGTTAACATGGAGATTTTCAATAGTTCAGTCAGTGAATTTTTGAAAGAATAGGAAGTCTGTGCTACTTATCTTGTTTCAATGCACTAGTTCTTAAATTGTTGATGATGAATTAGTATTTAATATTTTATATCCAACGTTTAAAACTATTAAATTAATTCGAGATTTGGAAAATTTTCTTGGCAATCACACTAGGTGAATACTGATGTCGACAGGTGCATCCCTTGATTCCACCCCTCTATAGGAAGACTGGAAGAATTTTCAGAGTCTCTCTCTCCACATGTGCTTGTTCCAACCCATCCAACCACTGATGAAATTCTAGTTATTTAATAATAGAAACACAACCTCAGTCTAATTCTTTACAGTCATTTTCCTTCTTAAATTGTGGATCAACTACTTTTTTCTTTGACTATTGTTTTCCCATCTGGAAGTTGATTTCCTTCAAAATTTGTTATGGGTGAAATCACGGAGGTGGGTAACAATTTCATGACAATAAGATCTCCAAAATTCTAAATTTTTTTTTTTCGATCGAACTAATATTATTTTTCGGCCGAAAGTTATTGCTTTCAGCTGAAAAGTGAAACGTCAAATCGAACAGTGCAGTAACGACACCCTCGATTTACGTGTAAAAATTTAGTTGGACGGATATTTTCCATTTGACATTATGTTTTCGGCTGAAAGATTGTTCGACCGAACTATCTTTCAGCTGAAAGATGATTTATATATCAACCACACATCGATTTTGTAATGTTTTCGAACTTTGTTGGAGTTTGTTGGCGTTTCTGAGCGTTTGTGAGCGCAGAGGTCGTGATGGCACAGGTCGTGTAGGCGGGCGTTTCTGAGCGTCTGTGAGCATGAGGTCTGTGAGTGCAGAGGTCGTGTTGGCGTTTGTTAGCATTGGCGCGCCGAGCTCCAGGTATTTCTCTGACCTGTAGTATTTAGTTTTAATTTTAATTTTTATTATGTATTGTTAAATTTTAATTTTAATTTTCAATTTATAATTAAAATTTAATTTCTTGGCCCCTATGGCCAAGCCGTGGGCGTGCCCACGGCTTGGCCACAAGGCTGCCCCCTGTGGCCAAATCTTCCCTCAGACTCCTTGCTTACAAGCTGTCTCTTAAATTTCAAATATTACTTTCACACTATCGTTTGATTTTTCAACAAAAGCAAAGCAATATTGCAGTCCAGATTTTACAATTTTTTTATTTTCATTAAAAGCAAAGCAATATTGCAGTCCATATTTTACAAATTCTTTATTTTCATTAAGTCAATGTGGAGTTGTACTAGGAGACACCATCCTTTCTTTTTTGACTTTTTATATAACAAAAA
>ML785311.1:141184-164095 GCA_009831015.1 Picea engelmannii | reverse complement strand
AGTAATATATTTAAGTACCTAGTTACCTTGTAGTTACTTTTACCTATGTTTAATTATATTGCGAAGGATTGCAGACCTAAATGTGAGATTTGCTATCTTTTGCAGTAGATCACTTGTTTGTTATAGATAATTATTGGGGTGATGTTACATATGATATCAGAGAAAGACTGCAAATTGTTGTTATGGTTTGTTATCCTTACTTAGATAACGGTTGGACTAAATAGTTTCTTAACTTAAAAAAAAATATTTACTATTACTTGGGTTGATTATTTTGTGTGGTGTAGATGAGGGTTGTCACAATTTTAATTTTTTTTAGCCCATATCTAGCGTAACGATCATATAATTTGATTTCTAGTTTTGATATAACATTGGTGCCATGTTTTCATTCTAAAAAAATGAGACGTTCACACACGATCTAGTGTAATTCCAGGAACCCTTTTTAGTAAATATCTTGAATCCATATTCGTTGCTCATTCTCTTGAATTGTTGGGTCTAGCTCATAGGATTAAATCCATACAACGAAATTATTTGTTGGTTCTTTGATCCTTGTGTATGGTACCTTTTTTAGGGTTCTAATTTGAATCTTCTGCATAGTCGATTTTGAATTTCCAGGCCTCAATAAAACCTTAGGGGATCCTCATGCCCAACACTTTTTTCTATATCATCCCTCAAATAAATCCGATCTCCCATTGATAGAACATAATCCATATAAAAAGGCCACATGGTTTCCTAGGGCTGCATTGCACTTTTTCTCTTTGACGCCCTTGCCTGAAATCATGATCTGGTGTGACATGTTTTGTGCATTGAATATGTGGCTTAGATTTAAAATAAGGTTTCTTTAACTTTCCATAAAATATAAGTGTTTAATAAAATATAACTTTCCTTGCCCCTTGTATTTTGTTTCTTGTACCCTTGCCCAACTATAGATTGCGTTCACATTCGAAATTTTGTTTTTGGGATTTCAAATCTCTGAGCTTGTTGGCCCTTTCTACCTTAGACTCTGCATTATCCCTTCTTGACAACAATTTTACCTTTTTGCTCTGTGAAGGTATCCCATTGAAGGTCTTTGTGCCTTGGTATTTTTACTCTACATCTTGGTTTTCTTATCTCTGCATTTGGGTTGTTTTAATCTATCCTTATCCATCCATTAATTCGTGTTTCCCTATGTGTAAGAAAGCTTGGCATTTTCTTTTAAAACTATTCTTACCCAACCATTATTTTGTGTTTCCCTGTGTGTAAGAAAGCTTGGCATTTAAAAATTGTTCTTACCCAACCATTATTTCATGTTTCCTTGTGTGTAAGAAAGCTTGGCATTTTCTTTTAAAACCGTGCTTACACAACAAATGATTTAATGTGTGTTTACCAAGGACAAATCTCTTCATATTTACAAAAGCTTTTAGTTATTAAACTTTCCCAACACAAAACAATTTACTCTATGTTTACCATGGATAGATCTCTGCGTATTTACACAAGTTTTGGTATTTAAACTTTCCCAACACAAAACAAATTTACTATGTATGCATTACTTCCAAGATGGAGAGTTTCCATTTCAGTGTTTAAAAACAATTTTTTTGTTCAGACATTTAATTTCAAGATTGAGAGTTCCCATTTCGATGTTTTAAAATGAATGTTCTGCATATGCATTCAATTCCAATTTGAAGTTTCCACTTCTATGTATTAAAACATATTTACTGTGTATACAATTGTTGCCAAATTTTATGCTTGATGGGATCTATTTTGTGTCCCTGCATAAATTATTGAAAGGCCTAAATTAAGTTCGTGACAAAGTTATTAGTTTTGGAATTGATATTTTTTGGCTCGCTGTAGGTGTACTGTAATTTTGTTTTACTGTCGGTAGGGTCTTACAAGAGATATCCACTTGATTGATTAAATTTTAAGACTTTGTTGATAATTTCCTAAAAAATGAAATTGGAGATTTATGTTGCCCAAACCTATAGCAGATTCTGAATTTGTTCCTTAGTCTTGTTGTCACGGTATTCAACTCTGTTGTTGGGGTTTTAGCCTTGTTGTCTTTTAGAAAAAACATTTTAGAATTTAATTGAGCGATTCTGTTATGTTTACTTTTATTTTTTGAATTTTAATTTCGAAATATTATAATTTGAGAATGAATTTGGGGCTCTAACCATAGCTTGATCTCCTGAGTGTCTTTGCAATCATTTCTTGGTCCTTCCCTTAAGGCTTAACCGTTCCAAAATCGATTCCTTGATTGTAATTTTTAAATTCAAATTTTCCAAGAAATTTAGTTTTGTTTCGAGGTTTGGATGGATGGCCAGACTAAGTGCCAAATGGAGGGCCGAATTGAGTGTCAGATGGAGGTATGGAACAAATTTCAAAATTTCTGCACACTGGATTATGGGCTGGGATATATCCCAGAACTCCTCCTTGTTTCCTTACCATGGATCTGTGTTTTAGTCTCTGATTATTATTATTAATGGTCAATTAAGTTTGTCTCCCTAAATTTTAAACAAATTTATGAGTTTTCCTGTGAGTGCTTTATTTATGGTTTAAATAAGACTTTCGATTTTTATATTATTGTTGGGTCTCCCTTAGTTCTATTAATTGTGTTAAAAGTCAACTTTGGGTTCTTGGTTTTTACTGTAAAGTAAAAACTTGATCTTCTTCAATCATCCTCATATATGGGTATGCGAGTTAGCATACAATTAACTTATCTAATTTTTATTTATGGGTTGACTTCTTTTCTTGCAATGGACATGTGGGGTCTACACGAAATCTTTCCACCTTGCTCGCTATGATTGAACCCCTCAGTTCCTTAAAATGGTTATGCCAGTGGTAGACCTCTTATTAATTGATTTTATGATCAATGTTTTATTTTGTAAATTGGATGCTTATTGAAAGATAGAATCTAAATTTGATGTAGTGCTTAAGAAGATTGATCTTCTTGTGGTTCCTTGCAAATGAATGTATGATTTAGCCCTTAGATTTATGTTATATATTCTTAGAAGTTATTCCTTAATACGAAGATGCTTAGTTGAGTTACATGAGACTAGGACTTATTGTGCTCTTGAATTATTATTCTTTATGAAATCCTCTTACTCATTTACGCTCAATGTTTCCTGAAGATTTATTAAGTAGAATAGATTAATAATTGCACTATGATGAATGATTGATGCTTAGATAAGATTGATGAGCTAGATCGTATTGCAACTTGTGTTGGGTTATGGGATTTAGATAGCTCCTTGTTCCTCAGAACAGTCGTCAGCCCTGAGACCTTAAATGGTTAAAATCAATTGGGACCTGGGCTTGAGCGTTTCTTATGTGTCCTGGAGGTCCTAACCTTGCAGGGTAGGTTGGACAGGTAGTATATTATGTGATTCTTGTGATTATCCTCATGATCCTCATGATTTGTTATGTTATCTTATGTTTTCTTGGTGTTATCTGATGATGGTCCTTATTCGAAGTGCTGGATGTTTAAGATTTTATTGTTATGCATCGATATTTAATTGTAGAATGCAATGATGTGTGGTGTTGTTAATTGATGTGTAAATACATCGATAAGTGTGTCGTGGTTCATAATGATGATGTGTCTTCCTTGTGTCGCAATTGATGGTTAATGCATTGTTATTGTTACGTTAAAATATGTGGAAGCCATGTCGATGATGTTGTTATTTATTATTATGTTTTAATTATTTAACGCAATAATAACAAGTAATTTTTTTTACTTGTTGTATGTCTCTTTGTTGTCGTAACGACAGGGTCATTACATTCCCTAAGTACAAGAGATCACAATCATGTATGGATGATGGAATAATCCCCTCTAATGATTAATGAATGATGGGGAAATGTACTAAATTCCCCAATATAGTTTCATATGCCCTTTATGACACATTGCACTCAAGGGAACTCCCCCTTGTCCCTCCTTTATAAACTTAGGATATATCAAGTTATATCCATACTTTAAACTTTAGAAATATTAATATAATATTCCTTTGGGATTAAGCCCCCTTAGATTAGCCTTTTTCCTAGACTCTTAACCCCCTTTTCCATTTCTGGTGGAGTTTATCCCCCCATCTCTTTTTGTTTGGTCGGTCTGCAGTCATGATGAATTTTATTAATAATGTGAGTATAATTACAAATTACAATATAGTCATGCTGACCTTTTAGCAGTCCAGGCTCCTGGGCCTAATAATCACATAGGCACTATGGCCTATAATATCCTGGCTCAACAACCTATAAACATACATTTACAATTACACTAGGGACTTGGGGGTATTTACATAAACAAAAGTGTTGTCATAAAAAATTAATTAAATGATGGTTATTGCATCTTTATCATCATTTCACATTTATGTTACAATATCTAAATTGGTGTCAGTTGAAAATGATTAAGATTTATCGTATTAATATGTTGTGTTACAATGTCAACTTGTTGCAATGTTTAAGATGCTCGCAACAGGTTAAAAAAATAAAAAAATTAAAAAAAAAAATCCTAGTGAGTTAACTTGAGAATAAATTACATATACTTGAGAATAATTTACAAAAATGTGATCAACATAAAGTTTATATTTGATATTTTACTATAACTGTACTTCTTAAAAAAAATGTTAACATGTTTCAAACATTCAATTTCACGTTTGTTGAATGTTGTGTAAGGAATGCTACACTCTCAAGGGTAGCAACCTTTGGATACCCTTACAATGATATCATGTACATTCTTTCACGATCTTTCATTCATCTCTAACCAGTTCTAGACTCAGTCCTTTCTATTCTCTAATTGAGAGTTGATGTTGATCGATGAAAAAAAAATACCTCTTAGTCGAGGTAACTTGAGAAGGAATTACATATATACTTGAGAAGGATTTACAAAAATGTAATCAACATAAAGTTTCTATTCGATATTTACTAGAACTGCACTTCTTAAAAAAATGTTAACATGTTTCAAACATTCAATTTCACATTTGTTGAATGTTGTGTAGGGACTGCTACACTCTCAAGGGTAGCAACCTTTGGATACCCTTACAATGATATCATGTGCATGCTTGCACGATATTTCATTCATCTTTGACCAGTTCTAGACTCAGTCCTTTCTATTCTCTAATTGAGAGTTGATGTCGATCGATGAAGTATGATGTGCTTTCTTTAGATGCTTAGATATGCCTTGGTGGTCCAGGTGAATCCATATATACTCCATGTGTAATATTTGTTTATACATGACTATATAACCCTTTGGCATGTCATGAATTTTGGTTACCTTACGATGAATTAGTAAGATGTCATAAGAGATAAAGTTTTCTCAGTTGCATTGTATTACCATGGGGAACATATTTATGGTTAGAAGTGTTCCCTCTTCTAATATGATTCATAGTACTAGGTGTTTAGATTGGGTAGCACAATCCATATCCTAATCACACTAAGCACTTTCAATTTCCCTAAGTGTCACCCTTTTCCATCCACATTAAAAAATAGTTTCATCTTGTCATGTGTGACTATTCAAAGGTCAAAAGGAAAGGTCGAAATAAAAAATTCCTAAATCAAATAAAGCCACAAAGGCTAATGAGGTGAAGAGTAAAGTCAAAGAAATAAAATAAAGTTTAAACTACTTCACTATGGTCTCCCCCTTCAAAGTAATAATATAAAAATGTCTATCTAAAGCAAGAAAAGACTTATAAAAAATCAAATAAAAGAAAGGAGAAGTGTGTGTAGACCGAAGTAGTAAAGGCTCTCTCTAGAATGCTACTGTAAAAAAAATACCTAGAAAAAATAAAGTTTGAGGCACAAAAAAGCTAAAAGATTGACCTATGCATGTCTAGGACTTTGAGGATCATCACATGAACATTCCCTCTTTCCATTTCAACACTAATCTCACTAATTGCCTATCCACCACCTAAAAACACTTAGGAAATGTGGGTTTTCCTTAGGAGTGGGCTTATTTAAAACTATTAACAATGTTTCCCTAGATAAAACTTAGGAAATAATAAAAATTAAATTAAAATCTTATGCTTACTAGGAAATTTGTCACTTCGAACTATGAATTAGTGATTTTTTAAGGGGCTATCCTCATCATCCTAGGTAAGTATTACACATTGGAGTAACATTGGACTCTTTGGGAACATGGTGCACCCCATTTCCTACTTGAGCTCATGCATAGTTCATAACTTAAGTGGACAGACAAATTTTGATTTGACATGTGATTTAATTCATTAATAAAGCTAAGTATTTGGAGCTTTTGACCGTTTTTTACCCTTTCAAAGGAGGGTTAACTACTTGGAGAATTATTTTATTATGATTTGACCTTATCAAATGGAAAAATCATGATTTTATTGTAAGAGCACATTTAAAATATTAATTTTCTCATGGTTCAATGATTTTACCCATGGTATTGTCTTTAACCATGGTTTTTGTAAATGGTTTAGGACTTCCTATTCATTTATAAAAGGGGAAGGGATCTGATTTGTAAAGGGGATTTGGAATATCGGAGAATAAAAAAGGACATTTTTCTATTGTCTATCTATTTATATTTTTCTTGGGTGTGTTATTTCTTCATTGAAGAGATTGATTAGGTTATTGTCTGTTGTGGAGAAAGTCTCATGCAAAGAAAGATAAGTGAAGGAGATTGGAGTCTGCTCTGTGTCCTTATTTTTCACGATATTTTTGAAGCTTATTTGGAAGATATTTGGGAAGAAGAATAAGTAAGTTTTTTCTTGTTACTTTGAAATTTACTTATAAAGTCTTTGCATAAGATTAGTCCTTAGTTGTAGTCATGATTCAACCCCCTTGATCTAATAATTCGATCCATCTCTATATTATTGTTTTTCCCCCAGCCTTAGGTGAGGGAAAACACTAACATTATTTATCCAATACATCTTTAAAATTGATAGACCCCATGGCCAAATGGTAGTCCCTCCTTCCATTTGTTCCTAAGTCAAAACCCTTAAAAAATCCCCATCAATCGTTTTTTTTTATTTTTTTATTTCTTGAGCTTCAAATAGTAATCTTTATTTTGATTTTTGTGTGCTAACTCATCTTCGTTGAATATCTTTCAGGGTTGGCACTAACAACGATATCAGTCTAGTTTATTTATTGTTTCCAAGTGGATCTCACAAGGAAACTATATCCAAAATCAATTTACTCTTATTTTCACACAGATCTAGACATCATATTATACCCTAAGGGATTCAAAACATAAGTCATAAATAATCTTAGGGTTTTTGTAACATCCTGTTTCACTAATCACACATTTGTTGACTTATTCTTTGAGGACACTTGCGAGCAAGTGATCCAGTTATGGTATCTATGATTATGTTTTGATTATGAGTTATATAGGATGATCAAGATGTGTTGGGTTTACATGTTAATTTCAAATGTATATGTATTGAAAGATATTATTGATGAGTTCACTTGAGTGTGCAGGACATATGACAGGTTATGGATGCCGATGACATCAATGAATTTCCTTGGACTCTGGATTGAGTTAGGAAGTGGATTGCATTTTGTTTGAGTATTTCATTTTACGCACATGTGATATATGATTGCTTACAATATGATTTATGTATATGGAATATTGATACTATTTTTTTCAGTGGATGCAGAATTGACGATTCTTGCTAATCCGACTCACATAAGGAGTAAAGGGGTCATGCACGAAAACCTGGCATTTGAGGGGGAGGTGTGGCAACGTCCCTATCATAGCCTACTAACACTCTTGATGTGACATAAACTGTTGGTTAGCGATTACCTAGTTCGAGAGGTCCACAATGTCGTGAGGGCAGAGTGAGACAGTTGCTCACAAAGAATTCTAAGGGGCACACAATAAGGAAGAATCCTTAATCCTTATAAGCCCTTATTCTCTCACAAGGTCGATCGAATGGAGTTTTGACTCCAAGAGTTGGACAAACTTCTAAAACCGATTAAAGGCGAGTGGCACCCTTGGAGCATGAAGGTGTGTCTTGAAGGGCACTTTACTTAATTATTTACGAGTCAATAAATCTAGGTGGCCTAGAAAATTAATGAAATGTTTAAACCTTGTTAGAACAAAGTATCAATTAATCGTTTATTATAAATTTAGAAATATAACAAGATTCTAAGCCCATTCAAGCCTAAGTTCAAGTACAATTCTAAGATTAAAAGTGACTAAATTAAAAATTAAATAAAAATAAGGGAGTTGGGAATTAATAAACTTTAGGAAAAGAGGAAAAATGAATTTAAGGTTGAGTAAATGCACATGTGTGCATGAAAATAATAAAAAGGTTTTTTAAAATGAAAAGAAATTAAAACATGAGAGAATAGGTGTACACATAGAATGGTATCTTGAGTCAATCTACCACTAAGTCTAACTAAACAAAGACACATAAACCAACTTAAACTAAGAACTAATTAGGGGACACTCATTAAATGGGAATTTAGGGAACAAAGAGACATCTAAGAGAAAAAAAATAGGAGCACATTGGGGAATGTGAGGGAAATTGTTTTTTAAATAAAATAAAAAGTGGAATTACATATGCAAACTTGGGAGAGTGTGACAGATTTGTTGGGTGAATAATCATTTAATTTAATTATTAAAAATGAATTGGTTGTGCAAAGGGACAAGTGTCATGGAAAATAATTCTATAAAAGAAATGGAGAAGAGGTATAAAGGATCTCACTTTTCTTAGTACTGTTATGCTGCCAAAATGTTTCTTGACTAAGTTTTACTTGTGAGAGTTGGGTTCCAAAGCTTGAAGAGAGTGGAAGCTCTTCCTTACGAGACAAGTTTTGGTGTTATTGTTTCTGGTTTCTTGTGTGTGGCCCCTTTGCGGCTTGGGGGGATAAGGGGGAAGAAGAGTACCCCTAGTGTTGACTGGGAGGTACCGAGGAAGTTTGGATTGCAAGCAAGGTGAACAGAAGGTTTTTGCAAGGACACGGGTTGAAGATCAACATATACGGTTTGCATTCTTGGTCACGATATTTACATCTTGTAATTTATAAATTCGATAAAGGTTGATGTATGATTACTTCATTTTGAATGAAATTAAGTTCATACAGATGTTGTGTTTGTAATTCAAACTTTTGTTAGAATATTGATATAAACATAATTAAATTTTAAAATAAGAATTCAATTAGTCTTGAAGTTCCCATGAAAGTAACTGTGTATTGCTGGTAAAATGTTGCATGTGATTTCTGAAAATATAATTACATAGAGTGGTAATGTTGGTCGCTTATATGACATAAGTGGATTCGATATTATTATTCAGTTATGGCGTAATTCACTTAGAGTCTATTAAGTAAATGAAGTTGATAGTATTAGGTTAATTTTTTTTTTAAACTTTGTTTAGAATGCACAAAAGAAAATAATGAATGCATGCGTATCATATGTCTGGTAATAGATTACTGGTTTTATACTATATTAATCATATTGCAGAGACAATGCTCGTATCAATTTATGGTTGAGTGTTTAATAAAATATAAGTGTTATTTAAATATATTGGCTCATGCTTGAGATATTATTCCCGAAATCTTTTATTTAATTTGTAATAACTAAAATAAGAAAAAAAAAAGAGGATTAATCTGTAATTACTTTCCATGTGTAGGGATTTGAACTATCATACCAAATTGAGTAGAATTTAAGCTAGGAAAAATGGGAATTATTAAATGGACTCATTCCTTGGCTCATTTTTAAAAGGACTCTTTGTAATGTCCCCACTTTGGAACATCATCACAGTGTAGAGATTTATGATGACCAGAGTAGCCAGATGGATGTTATAGCGAGTACAGGGTTATTTGAGAGGCATTGTGGGGTCCAACTTGCATTGATCATCATATTCCATCATTATGAACCATTCCACACAGGTTGGGTTTGGTTTCATTGCATTTCGACGATTTCCATGATTTTGACTATTTTGAGCTATAAGTTAATTGAAATCACTGAAGAGGTCATTTTGGGCACATTACTTGGAGGAACCTGTCAATGTAATAGCTCATTGGAATTGGGAGGAGAAACACTATAGGATGGGATGGATAGAAGTGACTTTCAGTGGCCAGGGAAGCCACAAGGAAAGATAAGGAACTTTTCAGAGGTAAAAAGGTTTATTAATTAATTAATTAAATATTAATAAAATGAAAGTCACTTTGGAGGGACAAGGTGAGCCAAAAAACATAAAGGAAAGGCAAGTGCCTCTACTCATTCATTCATTTATGATTATCTTTTGATTTCTGGCTTCTAGCTAGTGAGCCCAACATTGGGGGTTTTGAGGGTTTTGACTTAACAAACCCTAGAGGACGATTCAGTGGTGAAAGATTCCACCTAACTTGTCCCAATCTTGGTCTCGGAGATGAAATATGCTCCCACAACATTGTAGTTCCAGATATACTCAGTTGCAGGGGAATTCTACATCAGTTTCATGTGCAGATAGAGAGAGGGCGCACTAGTTGAGGGATTCCAGTGAGAGGGGCACACCATCCATTGAGGGAGGATTCATTCTAGTTGAGGACAAGGGATTTCGGGAATTCCAGGTATTGGGTTTTCCTTGCAGGTACCATAGCACCATTATTGGATATTTTTGGAGGGATTCTTATGGAGGATTGATTGACATTGAGAGAGGGACGATCTCCCTAAGAGGAGGGTGCACCATCATTCAGAGGGCATCTAGATCCGAGGATCTAACAAGCATTTTGATGATTTGAGCACTTGGGTTTTCATTGTAGCATCCTGATCTATAATTTTGGAGAGTTTTAGGAGGTTTGGAGGGCTCATTCACCCAGGCTGAATTATCTAGGGTTTCAGGCATCCAGGGGGGTGCACCATTCAGTGGGGGGTTTCAGATCTATAGTGTGTGAGAGGTATCTTGGAGATTCGGGCACCTGGGTTGTTCTTTCCATCACCCGATCTACTGTTTGGCATCTTTCTTGAGGTGATTGGACATATTTGGCACCAGGGCCAAATTGTTGAGGAGCTTCAACATTCTAGCAGGACATGGCATCTTCCAGTGGGGGTTTGGCACTTGGCCTAGATCTACTTGGCATTGGTCCTCATCTCTTATCCAGCCTTTGGAGGCTTATTTTGTATTATCGAGAGCCTTTTGTAGCAGCTCTATTATCTATTTTCATAGCCATATGTTGAGCATTCCAGATCGGCATCTCCATTGTAGCAGGTTCTTCTATCTTGTGAATACAAGAAGATTTGAGATGTTTTGGCTTGTCTATCATATTGCATATGGTTGAGGTATGTTCCATGATTGTATCTTCTTGTTATTTGCTGCAACACACATGTAAAAACATCAGTAAACCCTAAGGCCGAAATCAAGAGGCCATCCTGCAAGAAAATACATCTAAACAAGTAGATCAACAAAGTGTTTGACGAAATGCCACAACCATAAAATCTTTAAAAAGACACCAAAACCATGATGATCCTTGCATAATGGCTTGGGATCATTACAGTGGTATTAGAGATTAAACTCTTGCCAACCTGAGGGTCTTCCATAAGGAGAGATGGATTTGTTTTACCTTGCTAGAGAGAGTATGTTTTGTAAAGGGGAATACTACGCCCTTGGGGAGGAAACTAGGGCTCAATTGACATTCCAACAGTTTTTATCTATAAAAAATCCTAGGTGGAGCAAAGAGGAGGTTACATATTGGGTCAACATAGCAGAGGAAAACAAATCTATGGATGTTTTGGACTTTACTAGAGGGATTGTTGATTGTGATAGGGAATATCAAACCCTCAATGAGAATCTCAGAGGTCTAATGACATTCCGTCATTTTGTATCCTATAAAAATCCTAGTTGGAGCAAAGATGAGGTTACACATTGGGTCGACATAGCAGAGGAAAATAGAGCTATGAAATCTAGATGGAAGGAAGCACAGAGAAACCCCACACCCATTAGGAGCACACAACTTTGCTACAGTTGCAAGGCGCCTTGGGAACTAGATCATAGGTGTAGTGGTAAGGCTAAGAAGCACACTATTGAGGCACACCATGACAGTTATGATGGGGTGTGTGTGGATGGAGCGATAGATGTTCATTCATATCAGTTAGATGATGATTGTGACTCTTGCATAGAGGCTAGTGATAGTGACTCTACCTCAAAGGATAGTGATGATGACTCTTGCATAGAGGCTACTGATTCTTACACGCTTGAGGAGGATGATGACCCTTGTGTAGTGGATAGGCAGCTGGATGGACAGGACGATAGCACCAGGGTATCAACAGACATATCACATACCATTGATGTCTTTACATCTCAGCAGAGTGGTGACACTAGTGAAGAGTCACACATGTTAGCACCTAGAGATGATGAGCTTCCTATGGGGACCATGACACATCTGTCACCTGTTCAGACACCCATGATAGCCACGTGACATGAGGAGAACATTGGCACGTCAGGTATGATGGATGAGCATAGTGTGAGGGATGCACACCATGGACAGGTGGACCCACAGATCCAGAAGGAGGTACATGACATATAGGCAGTTGACCTCACACATATAGGTAAACCAGAGGAGATGGAGTCACAGCTATTGGAGACTCCATTGGTTGAGAAGATTGTAGAGGATGACAGGTTGATGGAGCACTTACTTCCAGGATCGGCTTGCATTGATGAGGATGCACTCTTTAGTATTCAAGATGACCATAGCATGTGTCTAGACACAACTATATGGGATCCAGGCGCAGAGGATAGTAGCAGGTTGAGTGCATAGGAGGATAGGCTACTCATACAGGGTACAGTGTGATTCAGGGGGAGATAGCATCTGGTGATGGGGTGTAGTGGCATAAAGGAGTACCCAACAACACAAAAGGTAGTGGATATTTCATGACATTATCTTATGCTGAGGGTGTTTATGGGGGCTCCAGAGTTGACACTAGCAGGATTGACACTAGCAGTGAGGGGTTTGAGATGGCACCTCAGCATGGCCATGATCAATATTCACACCACTCAGCATCATAGTTGAGAGTTAATGAGGCTATGATCATGGCATCCACTAGACACATTGATGACATGCATGAAGTGATGGAAAATTACTGCTGGAGAGCATCAGTGGCACATGGTAGTTCAGATGAGGGGATTGCCATGGATGATTTTCATACTCTCAGGGAGAGAGTATCTGTGATGAGGACTGACTACCAACAATTGTTGAAAGACATGGATTATCTACCGAGGGTTGGTGAGATGTATCATGAGGCTTTGAGAGAGTAGGAGTTGGAGATGGTTCGACTCACTCAGGAGTTGGAGAGCACTCGAGGATTCTTGAGAGGCACATAGACATCCCTTCAAGAATCAGAGTCCAGATCATATGAGTCTCTTGAGGAGATTTGTCAGAGATCCACTTCATCTGTCTTAGTAGACACTCAGACATATCATTCAGTCACATTGCTAGGAGATGTTGATTATCTAGCAGAGGAGCACCAGTCGATGGAGGACACTTCCATTTGTGTTTTGAGAGTTGTTGACCTCCATATAGAGGTTGATCTAGCAGTATGCCTAGGATCTGTGATGCAACATGAGTCTACGGGAGATGACATGAGTATCCTAGAGCATACAGTGATGAGTGATAGCTCACAGAGACATGCCGAGATGTATGGTGGGATTCATAGGGGTGTATTGGCTTGCAGGGAGGAGATGCACTTAGGGGAGTATGGAGATGTCACTCATTTGCAGCAACACATAGTTGTGGGAGATCACTTTCACCATTTCAGCAGTTGCATGGGAGATGAGAGATGGAGGTTGGTTGACCAGCAGTCAGAAAATTTACTTTCGGTTGTACTCGATGATTGGGATTCAATGATGATCACAGGAGAGTATTTATCATGGATACTGATGGATGAGCTTCTATTCGAATCCTTGGGATTGAATAAAGCATGTGACACCTCCCAGCCCTACAGTCAGCTACATATATGTCTGTTATCCTTTTATGACACATTTATCATTGACAACAACATGAGGAGGATAACAGATGAGCACAGAGGGCTTCTGAAAGTGATCAGACTCACACATGAGCAGTTGGACGAGATTGGAAGTGATAAACTTCCAAGTTTGCCATGGGATCTGGGTGTTCATTTGGTGAGCCGAATGTTTCACTACATGATGACCCAAGTTGCACTAGAGAGCCACACACTCCACTAGGGGTCGGTCTGGAGTGGGCCTGCAGGGATTTATCCGATAGAGCGAGGCAACTTGTCACTCTTGATCATCATGATCAAACACAGAGAGGGGTGGATAGGTACTTATTCTATAGAGATTCCTTTACAAATATAGTTTCTGGACAATAGGTCTGGTGGTCATAGGTATTTCAGCTTGAGGATCCAGGAGAGGAGGATCTAGTATGTATGCAGGGGGCAGACAATCATGGTCAGAGTAGTGCAGTGTCAGCATGAGGATCTTCGACAGAGGTTAGCATGGGACCCAGGGATTGTAGGATTGAGTAGTTCATTGACTAACAGAGGGGAGTGGACCATTGCTGGGGAAAGTTATTCTAACTTTCCGTTGAGCTTCAATTTTGAGAGGAGCACATCGCTTGCTTGTGCCTCACGAAGGTCTTGCATCACCTCAGTCGCGCATCCTTGTGCAATTGATGGAGGCCGTGTGGATCTTGGTAGAGACTAGGAGGATGGACTCATTCGGGGATGAGGCCATGTGTTAGGTACATGAGACTCACAGAATTGTTGGTGTATTTCAGGATTATGCGTCCCAAGGGCTCGTAGTTCATGACTTGATATGGGACCCAAGTGGCAGCATGTGTGATTGTTCATCTTTGGATGGGTTCTACTATGCATCCCACATGTAGACATGGGATCCTGACATTATACTTGAGGGGATTCGGTTATTTCTTGAGGACAAGCAATTTTCTAGCAGGGAGGACTGTAATGTCCCCACTTTGGAACATCATCACAGTGCAAAGATTTATGATGACAAGAGTAGCCAGATGGATGTTATAGAGAGTACAGGGGTATTTGAGAGGCATTGTTGGGTCCAACTTGCATTGATCATTATGAACCATTCCATCATTATGAAACATTCCACACAGGTTGGGTTTTGTTTCGTTGCATTCCGACGATTTCCATGATTTTGACTATTTTGAGCTATAAGTTAATTGAAATCACTGAAGAGGTCATTTTGGGCACATTACTTGGAGGAACCTCTCAATGTAATAGCTCATTGGAATTGGGAGGAGAAACACTATAGGATGGGATGGCTAGAAGTGACTTTCAGTGGCCAGGGAAGCCACAAGGAGAGATAAGCAGTTTTTCAGAGGTAAAAAGGTTAATTAATTAATTAAAGTGATTTAATTAATTAATTAAATATTAATAAAATGAAAGTCACTTTGGAGAGACAAGGTGAGCCAAAAAGTATAAAGGAAAGTCACGGGCCTCTACTCATTCATTCATGTATGATTATCTTTTGATTTCTGTCTTCTAGATAGTGAGCCCAACATTGGGGGTTTTGAGGGTTTTGACTTAACAAACCCTAAAGGACGATTCGGTGGTGGAAGATTCCACCTAACTTGTCCGAAGCTTGGTCTCGGAGATGCAATACGCTCCCACAACATTCTAGTTCCATATCTACTCAGTTGCAGGGGAATTCTACATCAGTTTCATGTGAAGATAGAGAGAGGGCGCACCAGTTGAGGGTTTCTAGCAAGAGGGGCGCACCATCCATTGAGGGAGGATTCATTCTAGCTGAGGACAAGGGATTTCAAGAATTCCATGTATTGAATTTTCCTTGCAGGTACCATAGCACCATTATTGAATATTTTTGTAGGGATTCTTATGGAGGATTGATTGGCATTGAGAGAGGGATGATCTCCCTAGGAGGAGGGCGCACCATCATTCAGAGGGAAGCTAGATCTAAGGATCTACCAAGCATTTTGATGATTTGAGCACTTGGGTTTTCATTGTAGCGTCTCGGTCTATCATTTTGGAGAGTTTTAGAAGGTTTGGAGGGCTCATTCACCCAGACCGAATTATCTAGGGTTTCAGGCATCGAGGGGGGCACACCATTCAGTGGAGGGTTTCATATCTACAGTGTGTGAGAGGTATCTTGGAGATTTAGGCACCTAGGTTGTTCTTGCCATCACCCAATCTACTATTTGGCATCTTTCTTGAGGTGATTGAACATCTTTGGCACCAGGGCCAAATTGTTGAGGAGCTTCAACATTCTAGTAGGACGTGGCATCTTCTACTGGGGGTTTGGCACTTGGCCCAGATCTACTTGGCATTGGTCCTCATATCTTATCCAGCCTTTGGAGGCTTATTTTGTATTACCGAGAGCCTTTTGTAGCAACTCTATTATCTATTTTCATATCCATCTATTGAGTGTTCCAGATCGACATATCCATTGTAGCAGGTTCTTCTATCTTATGAATAAAATAAGATTTGAGATGTTTTGGCTTGTCTATCATATTGCATATGGTTGAGGTATGTTCCATGATTGTATCTTCTTGTTATTTGCTGCAACACACATGTAAACACATCAGTAAACCCTAAGGCCGAAATCAAGAGGCCATCCTGGAAGAAAACACATCTAAACAAGTAGATCAACAAAGTGTTTGACGAAATGCCACAATAAGAAAAGTTTTAAAAAGACACCAAAACCGTGATGATCCTTGCATAATGGATTGGGATCATTACACTCTTAGAATTTAAATGGAATTAGACAGAATGGGAATTCCTTGGCTCATTTTTAAAAGGGCTCTTAGAATTTAAATATCTTCTCAATTAATCCTTTCTATTTGTTCAATGGGAATTATTTTTCTCTGGCGTAATAAGGTTTCAATAATAAATTATTGTCAACTAAAATTGTAGTAACCATTGGTTTAACTGAAGTGTTTCTTGATGCCATGCTTTGATAATATCAGATGGGTAAGTTGTGTTTTATTGTTGACTGTTTTAAAAATAAAAAATAAAAAAAATTCCATCCTTAATTACCACACTTATCCTTTAATGGAAAAGAAGGACATTAAATTCTGATAGATAAAGATTTAGTCTTCTTTTCGCTAGGATTTAAAAGAAGATATCCTTTGGCTATTAATTTTGGCGATGGTTCTCTGGATTGGAGACCACACATTCTAAACCGTATAGTCGATTTAGACTTGTGTTATCTCTAATCTTTGTTTACAATTATGGCGGTATTGAGATTAGTAATATCTCTAAAACTCCCATGGAATTAATACCATTTTATTGTTACCCTTGTATTGGAAGAGCACAAGTAATATATTTAAGTACCTACTTACCTTGTATTTACTTTTAACTATGTTTACTTATATTGTGAAGGACTGTAGACCTAAATGTGATATTTGCTATCTTTTGCAGTAGATCACTTGTTTTTTACGGATAATTATTGGGGTGATGTTACATATGATATCAGAGAAAGACTGCAAATTCTTGTTATGGTTTGTTATCCTTACTTAGATGATGGTTGGACTAAATAGTTTCTTAACTTATAAACAAATTTCTATTACTTGGGTTGATTAATTTGCGTGGTGTAGATGAGGGTTGTTACAATTTTAATTTTTTTTAGCCCATATATGGCGTAACCGTTGATATAATTTGATTTCTAGTTTGATATAACATTGGTGGCATGTTTTCATTCTAAAAAATTGAGACGTTCACACATGATCTAGTGTAATCTCAAGAACCCTTTTTAGTAAATCTCTCGAATCTATATTCATTTCTCATTCTCTCGAATTGTGGGGTCGAGCTCACATGATTAAAGCTATACAAAAAAATTATTTGCTGGTTCTCTGATCTTGGTGTGTGGTACCATTTTTAGGGTTCTAATTTGGATCTTCTGCATAGTCGATTTTGAATTTCCAAGCCTCAATAAACCCTTGGTGGATCCCCATGCCCAACATTTTTTTCTATTTCGTCCCTCAATTAAATCCGACTACCATGTATATAACACAATCCATACCAAAAGGCCACATGGTTTCCTAGGGCTACATTTCACTTTTTCTCTTTGATGCCCTCGCCTGAAATCATGATCTGCATACATAAGGCATTTCTCTACATTGAATCTTAACATTTAAACCTAGTGTGACATGGTTTGTGCGTTGAATATGTGGCTCATGGCTTAGCTTTAAAATAAGGTTTCTTTAACTTTGTATTCGTTCATCATTTGAAGAACTCATTTTTACCTCATAATAACTTGGTAATATTTCATGTATTGACACACATGGGTTTAAATAATTCATTTTAATGGTTCGATTTGATGATATGTGAATTTTCAGAACATCACACCTTGAGAAATTCATGTTATTCATCATTGGTGATAATTGATTTACACATTTAAATGCTCTCACAATGAAAATGTAGAATGAATAGTTCGATACTACCCTTACTTTATATTTTCAGTGACAAATTATATGTGGCTATGATTTCATGCTCCCTCTTTGAAATATAATTTGGGTATATAATTTGATGAAATTCCACATCAATATTTTACTTTGTGATTTTTTAATTAATAAAGTATAATTTAAAAGATGTACGGCAAACCAAACTTTACTTTGAGAACTTTAAAATTTATGTTGTCCAAAACAATTAATAATTGCAAGTGGCGTGTTGAACATAACTTTTTATTGGATTTTGAGCTTTGAAAATCTTGTTGATGCATGAACGTGGGAAATGCATTGATTTGAACATTATTTTTTATTTGAGCACTCCATGTTTAAATGCAAGCAATGATGATGTTTTCATAATTCTAGGAAATACCCTTAGTGAATTTTAGGCTAGAGATGTACATCGATGTCTATAAATAACGTCATGGAGATTTCATTGAGCATTTAAAATTGCGATATGGGATCAATATGCATAGGGATACTCATGAGATCAAGAGGTTTGAGCTTTGTCTTGCCTTGTTGGAACTCCCGATAACTCATGTTTATACCCACTCGAGTAATATTGCATTAGATAACACCTAAACTCATAAATCACTTCCATGTACTGTAAGGTATATCAGAAGTCTCGTAGGTATCTTGAAACCAACCATTCAACTGCTGGACTATTACAGTTGTTATTACCGAAAAATTTCTCACCACAAACACATACAATGGATGAAGAAACCGTCAGCACAAGCACAACATACTCCCAATAATTATGAAAGGATTACACTCAATTTGGAAAAATAAGCACAAAACTATGAAAAAGTGGTTATGAAGTTTAGCGTGTATTAATCACAATTAGCATGCACACAACCATGCAATATAACATGGCGTACAATGTGCACAATGCATGGCCCACACAACTGACAGTCGAAACCCCTGCACAGATGCGGAAACGATGCATTGATTATTTTGGTCAGGCCTCAACCATTCTGGGATGGAGTGGATTTCCCCAATACACAAAATCTCCCCAAAATTCCACCTTGGGATCACTTAAAGGGATGGGAGGTACCTCCAAAGGCCTCACATTCACATTGTAAACTAGTTTGGAAAAAGATTTCCATCCTCCTATAAATAAAGGGCCATTGTATGCAAAAAAGAAGAAACAATTTGAGTATTGTTATGTTGTTCAATTTTTCTTTGAGAAACCATATTTCTTCTAGAACTCTTTGAGCATTCATAGCAAGTATTGCACCTCTCTCCTCTTGAGAAGTTCAAGTATCAATTCTTCACCATTGTATTTTCATTTTCAACCATTATTAGAAGAGAGAATGCTTTATATTTGTGGCATCAATAGCATCAATAGCCTTATCAATTTGAAGATCAATCTCATTTGGTAACTATTCCTTTTGTCTCTTTCTTGTATCAATTTTAGTTGTTACATGGTTATTTTAGTTTTATTTCCTTGTTATTTCTTTCTTATTTTATTTTTAGTTGAGCCACTAATTAACTAATAAACAGATGTGTTGTCTTGCTAGCCTAACCATATAGTTAAGGGACCTATTTTTTCTCAGCCAAGTGACAAAAATAACCCAACAGATTGGTGACCAAAAAGAACCCAACCAAGGGAAGCTTTGGAATTCCCTATATTCCAGTCATCGTTCATGATTATCAACACTTTCACCTTCGCCAATACAATTTATACCACCATTTTGATCAATCGATGTCAAGAAGCTATCTACTCCTTGCATTCACGCCTCCTTCCCTGTCGACATCAACAAAAAGTTCCAGGAAGGTAGCAATATCTTGGCACTCATACCACCATTAATGAGTAGTCTTAAACGACACATAAATAATTCTTATTGCTCTTTGATGTTTTTTATCCCCGTAACATTCGAATCCAACACAGTTTCATGTTACGGTGTATCTTACTAAGCAACTCTTGCATTTTTCAGTAGCAACCAAAGACCTCTGAATTTGATAGGCCATCAATGCCTCCGGGTCCTTCATCATTCGATTAAGAGCCAGTTCATTCATCATAACTATCATCTATTGTTTTTAACACCCCCAAGGGCGCTACAGATATCTAGTTCATCACAAAAGTTTCAATTATTGTGATCCCTTTATGGTCTCATGACACGAGCATGGGGCATGCCAACCTCATTTGTACAAAAAATTTATTTCTGGAGAATACCTGCTATTTTTTGTCCCCTCTCCATCCAATGGAATGCTCTCACCATCCCTCACTACAAAGTTCTCTCACACTTTTATACAATGGAATCATCACCAAAATAAATGATGATGTATTTCGGCTATACGTATGCTCCTAAACTTACACATTAGGGGGCATTTGTTATCAACGAAAAATTGCTCACGACAAACAAAGGCAATGGATGAAGAAATAGTTAGCATAAGCACAACATATTCCCAATAATTATGGAAGGATTACACTAAATTTTCAAAATAATCATAAAACTATGAAAATTTGGTTTTGAAGTTCTACGCGTATTAAACACAATCATCATGTGCACATCCATGCGGGATAACATGGCGTACAATGCGCACATAGCGCAGCCCATACGAATGACGGTCGGAACACCCGTGCAGATGCCGAAACAACGCATAGATGATTTTGGTCGGGCCTCAACCACTTCTGGGATGGAGTGGATTACCCCCATACACAAATTCTACCTTGGGATCACTCAAAGGGATGGGATGTACCTCCAAAGGCCCCCCATTCACATTGGAAACTAGTTTGGAAAAAGCTTGTCATCCTCCTCTAAATAAAGGGCCATTGTATGCAAAAAAGAAGAAACAATTTGAATATTCTTATGTTGTTCAATTTGTCTTTGAGAAGCCATCTTTCTCCTGGAACTCTTTGAGCATTCATAGCAAGTGTTTCACCTCTCTCTTGAGAAGTTCAACTATCAATTCTTCACCATTGTATTTTCATTTTCAACCATTGTTAGAAGAGAGAAAGATTTGTATTTGGGGCATTAAGAGCCTTCCTAAGGAGGAAGAGGGGACTCATAAATTCCCATATTTCTCCTAGGTATTATCAATTCGAAGATTAGTCTCATTTGGTAGCTATTCCTTGTGTCTCTTTCTTGCATCAATTTTAGTTGATACATGCTTAGTTTAGTTTTATTTCCTTGTTATTTCTTTCTTGTTTTCTATTTAGTTGAACCACTAATCAACAAACAAACTAATGTGTTATCTTGCTAGCCTAACTAGAAATTTAAGGGACCTCTTTTTTCTCACCCAAGTGAGAAAAAGAAACCAACAACAGTGTACCAAAAAAATCATTCAGGAAGATTACCCTCTCATACCATAGGTATTTAAGTCTACAAGTATATCTAAGGGTTGTAGCACAAGGCACACCTTTTGACTAGAAATCTTTTTTCTTTTTTTATTTTGGGTCTTTCCTAGAATATTGTTGGTTTACAAGCATTTGAATGATCATGGAAGAAATAAAATTTAATGAACAAACCTTTGATGCATGTGCGATAGCTAAATAAACGTTGAGAGACACTTCACTATTTGGTATTTGGATTGTTTATTAGTGACTATAAATGATTGATAGACTATGAATGAAAATTCCAAGGATTATCCAATATTGTCTTCTCTTGTTTCATTGAATCAATCCTTTAGGGAAGTTAAAACCGAGGCAACACTACTCCTTATCCTCACCCTTCCTTATTTACAATGATGGGACTTGGATTGACCATACAGGATCCCCCCCTTAGGTTAGACACCCTAGCATGAAAGTGCATAGACAAGGCCATTGAGGTGATAGTGGGCAACATGTTTGTCTATGTCCTTAGGTTTTCCTCTTGGAGAGGTTGAGACTTTTCCTCTAGGGAGAATCTAAGAAATAACAGGGACCAACAAGGAAGGAATAAAATGTCATCCTAAAAAGATAAAAATCATGAAGAATGTAAATGATGATGAGTTGGTCCTTAGTTCATCTAGAATGGTGTTGAAATTTAATGAGAGGGGGATTTGTTTTTATAAGTTATGAGGGATATGGTGGAAAGAATGTGTAGATATTCTTTTGATTTAAAATAAATCTATTGAATGGCTCCAAGAATCCATTTATACATAAACTACAACACACATTTATGGAGCAATGTTGAATGAAACTTGTAATAGCAAAAACATACAATAACAAAAAAACAATCATTTACAAAGTATTATTTCCAAACATGTTTTTTGTAATATACATACATTAGTCCAAAAATTTACCAAATTAATATTTTTCTATATGCATATTTTCATATAAATATTAATAAAAAATTTCAATTGTGTTTTTCATTTTTCAGGAAGATTGATAATATTCCATGGGATGATTGACATGATATCTGAAACATGCTAGTAGGGGTGTCGAAAAAAGTGTACAAGGAGATGGTCAAATAAATTAGAATAATTACATCATAGGAGGAACCATCCCAACAATAGTGTGTATCGAACATAAATATCCACTAATATTTTTCTATGTACACTTAATTTAATTATTACATGGAATATTAATTTTCAATTGTTTTGTTATTGCATTAAAGAAAATAAAATAGAACTCATTTAGAATATAAGATGGGACAATAAGGTAGAAACACATTGATCACAAATTTTGTTATTACTTAATGC
>ML785311.1:104399-141134 GCA_009831015.1 Picea engelmannii | reverse complement strand
TATAATATGATTATTGATTTACAAATTCATGTCTATTATATTATTAATGTAGATATACAACATTAAACATCATTTCCATGTTTGCAGATGGAACATAAATAAGTGCAATGTCAAAATCAACCAATCAACCAAACACTCCAAAAAACCCAAGTAAAATTTATCTTGCAAGTGATGAAGAAGTGAGGCATGTATCTAGCTCAAGAAATGACTATAGTTCAAGAAATGCATGATGATCATCAAAATTGAATGTTACAAGTTTGTAACGATCCTCCTCGTTACGACGACAACCTCTTATAACAGGTGAAAATTCCTTTTTTTTTTTTTTTGTGTGTTTGCGTGTGTACAAGGATAATAAATACATTTGAATCTACGTCACCATACGACGACAAACATGACACATGCAATGTGATGACAACATAAATATCTAAGACGCACATAAACCTCCGCAAACAATGAACGACAATCAACCGACAATAATATGACTGACTACCCATCCGTCCCACCTTGCAATGGTTACGACCTCCAAGACACATAATCAATGCTCAAGCCTAGGTTCCCATCGATTTTAACCATTTAAGGTCTCAGGGCTGGTGACTGTTCTGAGGAACATGGAGGTGTCTACATCCCACCCGACTCAACAAACCAAGCCTACTAATCTAAGGACAATCATCCTAGAAACTCAACAATAAATACACAGGTAGCTAAAACCTTTACCGTAAGCAACCAAGCACATCAAGCTTACATAACCGAGTGTAACCCTTTACTTAATATAAACACCAACACCCTCAATGGGTAGTGTAAGCTGGGACGACTTCGTCATCATCCCATAACCATATCTCTTAAGCAAGAAGTCGAAGGACGAAGGAGTGAACTAATTTACATTAAAACAATTTCTTTTTCAAACAACTCTAGCAAAACAATACCTCCTAATATTTTGAACAATCATCACTAGAATTTATATTAAACAATATCCCCATTATAATAACCAATACCCAATGGTGTTAAACAATATCCCAATTGTATTGGAGCAATAATCAATTTGTGTTAAAACGATACTCCATTATATTAAAACAATATTCAAATCATATAAGGCGATATCCAAATTATTTTAAGACAACACTCAATATATATTAAGACAATACCCACTAAACCATAATTAAGACAATACACAAATTACATGAAGACCATTCCCGCTAAAAATTTATATTAAGACAAGGTCTTCTTATCCCCATTTATAAGATAGAAATGCTAGTCTTATTAGGTCGCTAATATTTACAAGATTGTTGATCTATAAGGAGCTATAGATCCAAATTTGATTATTATGTGACCTACCAAACTATAAAATTGATTTGGAAGAACTGTCTTACAATTAATCTCAAAAGATGTGACAACAATACCCATAATTCATATTGAAAGTCTATAAATATTTTAATAATTACAAATTCACCTTAATTTGAATTGTAAATTGTAGAACAATAAAATTCACATAAAAAGTAACACAAATGTAAAACAGTAAAGTTAATTAAATTGTAAAACACTAAAATTTAATTAAATTTAAAAGGTCTTTTTTTTTAAACTGAAAACGAATGAAATTTATATTTATAAAGGAGGGTAAAACAATATAATTACATTTTATTACCATAATGATGCAATTAAAAGAACAACACATTACATCTCATATATTATCTAACCCTAACATTTCACTTATTTTAAATGGCAATAACAATTACCCTTACACAATTCAAATGAAATATATTAATGACACTACCTCTACATAATACAACCATGATATATTACAGAGGCAATTCGTTGGCACAATACTATACATATATACGTATTGTTAGAATAAAACTAACTGCCCAAACATGATGCCAAGGCCTAAGGTCAACCACTAGAATATTAACGCCGAGAGTGCCTGCCAGAAAATTGTGAATCAGGGGTAGCAAAAACAGGTAATCAATAAGGCAATTAACCATTGGCAGAGGTAAGGGAACAAACAACCAGTTTATACGGCTCGCTGAGGGGGTGTAACAACAACGCAGAGAAGCAAGTTTATACAGGAAAAGGTCGTTGCAACACCAGAAGAAAGCAGAACTACAAGATTACCCTCAAGGCTTATGTGATATACAATCGGATCTCACTGGGCATCGTGTAAGGAAACAGTCAAAATGAAACATACCGATACACCTATAGGTTAAAACCATGCAAGTTGAATTGTCCAATCTCATGCAAATGCAAGTTGAATAATGGACTTCAGGATATTATTTGTATCCCAAGTTATTCTTCGGTAATAGTATTCATTCCCCAGTGCTGATAATTACAGACACGGTAGGTACTTAAATGCAGGTCTTTTGTGGAGGGGTTTTTCTCTCTTAGTCATAACCCTGGTACAACATTGTGGTGGCCCTAAAACCATGGTAAACAGAACAAGAATTTACCACTCGAGGCTTGGTATCTTGCAAGTGAACCACACCTACGTTTCCTTCAGGAAGATAGTGAATTCCCAGAAAGTCATTCCTTAAATATGCGCAACCATTGCCAGCCAGGTTACACAATCTCATGTAAAGGATAGAAAAATAATGGCCATTCAGCAGCTTAAGGTTAACGTGACTAAATGTCAGACTCTTTTATACTTTCTACAATCTACTTCAGCCAGTCTTTCAACTTTTTAAAATTTTTTTATCCAAGTCACCAGGGTAGTGATACAAATATTCTTGAATTTCACAACAATGAAAAAAAACCGCCATCCTCAAAAAATATAGAACAGATCATGCCCACCACAGGAATGCTATAGTGATAAAGATGAGGACTGAATGCCAACCCAACACAATAGGGATGAACTGTTAAAATGGAGCTGTATAGAGGGATGAAGGGCGGATTCACATGCCATTAGCAATTGAGCACACAGAAACAAGATTCGCCCAAAATCAAATTCAGTAACAAATTTACCCAAGCAAAAATTCCAGAAAAAATTTCACAGTAACTAATTACAAAAACTAAATGTCAGGGACTGCAATTGCAGAGTTATTAAAATTCAGCCTTTTCCCAAAACAGTTTGCAGAAATAAATTCATGAAAACATCACGCGGGTTGTAGAGAAAAACTTGTTACAACCAATCACAGTGACATTCGCAGAGCAAACAATTATTACAGTTATTAAAATAGTCCAAACGCGGAGAAAGGAAAAATTGTGTCACAACCATTACACAGTACCATCGCAACCAGGTAAAAATTTCGTGAACGAGGGGTGCAGAGTTAAACTCTCCAACCAAACTGTGGTCTACGGTGTATCGAAATTTCACTATCACTGGAATTATTTTAGATGTGAGTTAGATATAAACTACATAAATCAATTGGGTATATAATAGCTGCATTTAATATTTTCGCTACCTCCCTTTCACATTAGATGAAATTTTCAGTAAATAAATTCAGATTCGATGCCAGACGCAGGCTATTATTATCCATCAAGCATAACACAATGTAGAGGAAAAACCCTTTTTACTTCCATTCATCATGACCATTTCCATCAGTTCCAGATCTTAGCATAAGTTTTAATGCATTCTACTCTACAAATGAAAAATCATACCGTTGCCTTGTCGACTGCCTCGAATGACGTCTGCGCGCTCCTTGCCGCTCCCACTCGCCAACCGTCAAGACTACCCCGGTACCTCCCAGCCAACGCTAGGGGTACTGTGTTTCCCCCTTAGCCCCCCGAGCCACAAAGGGGCCACACACTGTCCAGATGTTACGTCTAGCTCCCAGCTCGCCTCACCACGCCGAGCTACCACTCCTATCCGAGCCGGGAAAACCCAACTCCCCACAAGTAGTCAGTCAAGTCACAAATCCACCAGCGTAACATTATGCTAGCAGCCGATCCCCCTTTTCCTTCTCCTCTCTCTCTTTTATAGAATTTTAGAACTTCCCTTCTTTCCCTAATTTCATTAAATTTTAAGTTTTAATAAAAATCTTTCAAAAATTCTCCTTCATACAAGTGTCATCCATCCCCTACTTTCCTCCAATAATTATTTTCTTTAAATTACTAATTGTCTCATTTCCCTCACCCACCTAGAGTTGCTCCTAAATTTACTCCTAGGTGTTCCTAGATTCCCTTACTGGTTTAAATACTTTCCCTAAAATGAAGTTGCTATTTTAGTTCAATTTAGAAGGTTCTTAATTGCAGATTATTTACTATGTTGACCTCACTTTTACCATAATTTCCCCTCTTTCCCTTATTATGTTTCCTCCATTCCTTAGTTTCTTAATTTATATTATTCCCTTCTTTCCCCTTTTTATTAGAGCCAAAATGGCAGTTGCACAAATTAACCCCTTTTCCTTTTTATTAATAATTTAATATATTTTACACTTTCACAAGTTAAATAATGAAATTCTTCTTTATGTTTTATATCCACAACTTTTAATTAAATTATTACTCTCTTCATTTTACCCCCCAAAATTTATGAAGACCAAAATTATTACTTAAATGGTTTTTATTTTAAATTTTACCATTTTAAATTTTTAGAGATGTTTTCTCAAGGGTACACAAACTTTTACCCCTAGCAAAGTTTCAGACTTAGGACTTAGATTCTGAAATGGGCGACATTTAATTAGGGAAGTTTTTTTTAAATTTCTTAATGTGTTGTTTGTCTTAGGGCCATCTAGGTTTCTTCCTTTATCATCCTCAATGCGACGTGCCCTTCAGGACGCACTACGTGCTCCAAGGGTGCCACTCACCTCTATTGTTTCTTTTTCTCGACGTGCCCTTCAGGATGCACTACGTGCTCCAAGGGTGCCACTCACCTCTTTTGTTTCTTTTGCGCGACGTGCCCTTCAGGATGCACCACGTGCTCCAAGGGTGTCACTCGCCTCTTGTGTTTCTTTTGCACCACGTGCCCTTCAGGATGAACCACATGCTCCAAGGGTACCACTTGCCTCTTGACTGATTGGTAGACATCAATAACCCCTGGAGTCAACACTCCACCAGGTGAACTTGTGGGAGACTAAGGGATTCTAAGGAATAAGGCCCCCACCTTATTGTGTGCCCCTTAGAATCATCGCGAGCGACTGTCGCAGTCTGCCCTCGCGGCATCGTGGTTCCTCTCGAACTAGATACTCGTTAATCTACAGTTCGAGAAACAATGAGAGTGCTAGTAGACTGTGGCAGGGCTGTTGTCCACACCTCTCCCTCAACCTCTCTGGTAGTCGTGTGTGACCCCTTTACTCCATATGTGAGTCTGGTCGGCAAGCTATCGTCAGCCTGCATCATCAACAATCATGTCAAACATGTCCACATCATATCATCTAATCAAATGTACAAAAATCACAGTAAAACAATCAAACCCCAATAGCACACTCCCTGACTCGATCAAGAGTCCAAGGGTTCCGTCGATGCCTCTGCATCCTCAAGGTCCAAAACCCTGCACACTCAGTAAGACCAAGTCAATAGCACCTGTCTATGTCAAAGCATAAAAACATCATGTCATCTATCATAACACATCATAATCAAGGACAAATGTTTTAATATCATAATAGTCCAGATCACTTGCGAGCAAGTGTCCTCAAAGAATAAGTTTTCTCAGTGCACCAGAGTGGGATGTTACAAAGTTGTATATTTTGGAACTTTTGTCTGTACTGAAAATCATACATGTTGTTTAATGTGGACATATTTTCCCAATTGGATGACGACGTGTTACCAATGACTATAACAATTATTTATTGACATTTTGAATATCATGGACATATATGTTGTCCCATTGTGTATAATAAATGGTCTCTTAAATTTGTATATAATAAAATGAATTTTTTATTGTATTATATTGTCTAATGTCATAAAATATTATGTGACTGATTAACTATATGAATGATTTACTTTGTTATTATGTTTCCTCCATTCCTTAGTTTCCTAATTTATATTATTCCCTTCTTTCCCCTTTTTATTAGAGCCAAAATGGCAATTGCGCAAATTAACCCCTTTTCCTTTTTATTAATAATTTAATATATTTTACACTTTCACAAGTTAAATAATTAAATTCTTCTTTATGTTTTATATCCACAGCTTTTAATTAAATTATTACTCTCTTCATTTTACCCCCCAAAATTTATGAAGACCAAAATTATTACTTAAATGGTTTTTATTTTAAATTTTACCATTTTAAATTTTTAGAGATGTTTTCTCAAGGGTACACAAAATTTTACCCCTAGCAAAGTTTCAGACTTAGGACTTAGATTCTGAACTGGGCGACATTTAATTAGGGAAGTTGTTTTAAAATTTCTTAATGTGTTGTCTGTCTTAGGGCCATCTAGGTTTATTCCTTTATCATCCTCAACGCGACGTGCCCTTCAGAACGCACTACGTGCTCCAAGGGTGCCACTCGCCTCTATTGTTTATTTTGCTCGACGTGCCCTTCAGGATGCACCATTTGCTCCAAGGGTTCCACTCGCCTATTTTGTTTCTTTTGCACGACGTGCCCTTCAGGATGCACCATGTGCTCCAAGGGTGCCACTCGCCTCTTGTGTTTCTTTTGCGCCACGTGTCCTTCAGGATGTACCACATGCTCCAAGGGTGCCACTCGCCTCTTGACTAATTGGTAGACATAAATAACCCCTAGAGTCAACACTCCGACAGATGAACTTGTGGGAGACTAAGGGATTCTAAGGAATAAGGCCCCCAACTTATTGTGTGCCCCTTAGAACATTGTGAGCGACTGTTGTAGTCTGCCTCGCGACATCGTGGGTCCTCTCGAACTAGATACTCATTAACCTACAGTTCGAGCCACGATGAGAGTGCTAGTAGGCTGTGGCAGGGTTGTTGTCCACACCTCTCCCTCAACCTCTTTGGTAGTCGTGTGTGACCCCATTACTCCATATGTGAGTCTGGTCGGCAAGCTATCTTCAGCCTACATCATCAACAATCATGTCAGACATGTCCACATCATATCATCTAATAAAATGTACAAAAATCACAGTAAAACAATCAAACCCCAATAGCACACTCCCTGACTCGATCCAGATTCCAAGGGTTCTGTCGATGCCTCTGCATCCTCAAGGTCCAAAACTCTGCACACTCAGTAAGACTGATTCAATAGCACCTGTCTATGTCAAAGAAGAAAAACATCATGTCATCTATCATAACGCATCATAATCAAGGACAAATGTTTTAATATCATAATAGTCTAGATCACTTGCAAGCAAGTTTCCTCAAAGAATATGTTTTCTCAGTGCACCAGAGCGAGATGTTACAAAGTTGTATATTTTGGAACTTTTGTCTGTACTGAAAATCATACATGTTGTTTAATGTGGACATATTTTCCCAATTGGATGACGATGTGTTACCAATGACTATACCAATTATTTATTGACATTTTGAATATCATGGACATATATGTTGTCCCATTTTGTATAATAAATGGTCTCTTAAATTTGTATATAATAAAATGAAATTTTTATTGTATTGTATTGTCTAACGTCATAAAATATTATGTTACTGATTAACTATATGAATGATTTACTTTGTTATAATGAAAAAAGGTGTGACCAATTGATATATTTGTGTAAATGATACAACATATTATTGTAATGATTATATACAAATGCAATAATAAAAATATTAATATCAATATTATTATTAAAAAATATTTGATTTTGTAACAACTTGCTCTTGCGAGCACATGTCATTGACTTATTATTGAGGATACTTGCATTCAAGTGATCCAGTTATAGTACATGGTTATCTATTTCTCTTATGGAGTCTTATGATGATGTTGATGGATTATGATTTGTGTTGTTTGATATCTATGTATTGACAAATGTTGTTGACGAGTTTCTCCTGAGTGTGCAGGACACTTGACAGATTGAGGATGTCGATGGAATCAATGGACCTCCTTGGACTCTAGATTGAGTCAGGGAGTGGATTGTATTGGTTTGAGTATTTCATTTATGCATATGTGACATATGATCAATTATATGATGATGTTGTTTATGGATCATTGATAGTGTTTCATTGATGGATGCAGACCGACGATTGCTTACTAATCTGACTCACATAAGGAGTAAAGGGGCCATGCACATAGACCATATATTGAGGGAAATGTGTGGTGACATCCCTGTCATAACCTACTAGCACACCTTCTATGGCTCGAATTGTATTTGAACGATTACCTAGCTCAAAAGATCCATGATGTCGTGAGGGAAAATTGAGACAGTCGCTCATGACGATTTCTAAGGGGTGCGCAATAAGGCAGGGTCCTTATTCCTTAGAATTCCTTAGTCTCTCACAAGGTCGTCCCAATGGAGTGTTGAATCTCAGGGTTGGACAACTACCAAAACTAGTCAAAGGCAAGTGACACCCTTGGAGCACGGTGTGTGTCTTGAAGGGAACATCACGTAATTAAAAATTTGAATCAAAGGCAAGTGGCACCCTTGGAGCACGGTGTGCGTCTTGAACAACACGTCACAGAATTAAAAATTGAGTCAATGAATCTAGGTGGCCTAGAAAACCTTGAGTGAATAATTAAACCCTGTAAAATCTTTAAGCATTGTTGGATTTAATTAATTAATGAATTAATTATGAATCCCCAAATGAAAATATAAAATTATGCAAAAAGTATGCCTAAGTGGGTAAGAAGACTAAAACTAATTATTAATTAAATAACATAGGCAAGAGGCAAGTCAATTTAAGAAAATAATAAAGATGGCATAATTCTAGCGAATTAATACACATGTGTGCAAAAAATACTTAATTGGAATATAAGATAAGTAAAGAATAAAACATGAAAGAATAAGTGCACACGTAGAAGGGAATCTAGAGTCTAAACTACCACTAGTTTAACTAGGAGAAGACTCCTATTTAACTCAACTTAGATTTAGTAAGGCCTCAATGATTAATTGGAAACAAGGGGAATACAGAGACAACTGGGAATGATTTTAGGAGCACTTTTAAGATGGGTGAGGTAAATTGACATTTATAAAAATAAATTGTGGATTTAATTGTGAAACTAAGGGAAAGAGTGACACGTGTATGGGGGAAATGATTCTTAATTAATTATTTAAAAAGTGAATTAAATGTGCAAGTGGGAAGGTGTCATGGAGGAAACTCCTATAAAGAAAATGGGAAAAGGAGATAAAAAGGACACGATTATGGGTAAAGTTATGTTGCAAAAATTTTGATGGGTTTTTCTTATGAGAGTTGGGATACCCAGCTTGAGAGAGAGTGGTGGCTCTACCTTGCGAGGAAAACTGGGAGCTAGAGGATTTCTGGTTGTGTGTGTGCGTGGCCCCTTTGCAGTTTGGGGGTATAAGGGAAAAGAAGAGTACCCCTAGCGTTGGTTGGGAGGTAGCGGTGAAGTCTCAACGATTGGAAAGAGGGAGATCGGAAGGAGCGCCACAATGGAAGGACATCTTCGACTTTGTCGTCCATGGTTACGATACTCTATTTTCTGTTTATAAAGATGATTAATGACCACCCAATTATATTTTGTATTAATTTTGTAATAGGTTATTAATTTAATTCGAATTGATTCTCCATTGGATAAGTGAATGTTAGGGATACCATGTTTGCAACCCATAATATTTTTCATCTATGTCGAGATCGAATAAGCTACAACTTCATGCAGATCCAATCATTCATTGAAAATTATAATTTCTATAAATTTGTCTCTTTATGGAATAAGTTGCTACGGTGCTACTGTGTACATATGTTATTGTGAGAATCCAAGCACACATATTTCCCTAATTGATCTCAGAGTAGATCATCGAAATTGGGACGTACTCAAGAAATAAATCTTGTTGCTAGTGACCTCTTCCTGGTCTATCACTTCTGAAAAAAATTTGACATTGATTCCTTCCTCACAGTGTAAAATTTAGAGTTGTTGCAGGGTTCTAGTAACCTTACATTTCTTGAAAGGTGTAGTGATTTCAAGTATTTTAAAACCTTGGATTCAACACCCTTTTAAAGTAGCGATTATACACATGCGCCTTAGAACTTCGACTGGTTGGATTAGATACTCGATTCAAATGATCTGATGTGTGATTCAGGAATTGGATACAAGTAGTTAATCTAGTTTCATTATTCCACTTGAGGTAGGATTCCTAAGGTAAAACTTTAATTCCTACAGGACTCGCGCAAGGATTCCAGAAATCTGATGGTGGATTGTGGTTGCCGAATTTTGGTGCTTAGCGTTGGTGTGGCATATGTTGCGAGTCGACAGGAAGGGTTCTAGAATGTGCCTTCCCTTATCCAATTTCTTGTAGCCATTACTTTGGTAGCATCTGTCTCGTTCAACCATGCTTGAGCCCTTCCCAGGGGCGGTTTCCTGTAGCATTTTCCTTCTGGAAATTTTTGTTTCCCCCTCCCAATGAGAAAAGGCACCCTCCTTAGGAATATTTCTTGTAGAGATATTGTCTTCCAATTTTTGTTTATCCTTCTAGAAAGTACGCATGGAAATTAGGCACAGGAACCCTGCACCTTCCCGAACGATGGAATCCATTTATTGTTTATGCTGGGTGCTTTTTGAAACCTTCGTTGCAGGAATCTACCTCGCGAAACCTTACCATTTTACCGAGATCAATAAGAGAGAAAGATTCTTCCGCCAGCTTATGTTCCCTCCCACGAGTGGTATGCGCCTAACCCAATGAGTCTCCTATAGCTCGTTCACTTAGGGTTTTCCTTCCAGTGTTTTTCCCTCTGAGGTTTTGATCCTTGATGTTGGGTGCACCTCTTCCTAGCGAATTTCCTGCGTTAGATTTTTAAAATAGAGACTTGCTCCTGCAAAATTCATCGAGCTCCATCCATTCGCATCTTCATATTTTCTCTTACCCACCCAAAGTCTAGGGGACGTAGCGCTGTCTTGGCCACCTCGATATGAGAATTGGTATGAAATGCATTGACACTTTTCACTTAGACAACAATTCACGCTCGACATAAAAGAGACCGTTCTAGCTTGTGGGCCCTCCTCGTGACGCTTGGTTGTTATTTGGACTTACTTAGGTTGGTGTCGATGTTGCTCAGTTTGTGTTGTTGATGTCTCATGAAATTAGGCCAGATGATCAAAGCCCAAACTAAAACCTCCTTAAAAATAGATAAATTACGAGATTAAAAACAATGGATAAGTTTCTTAGAAAAGGAACACTGATTGGTGTTTTTCCTTGCACTAAAAAGGATTGCTAATAAATTCTCTTTTACAATGGGAGAGATGGTCATGGCTCTCATGGAGTTATATAAATAATGACTAACCAGTCTAGAAGGAACTCCTCCTTTTCCTACAACTCTGGACCTCTAACTTAAGGGTCTACATGGAAATACCCTAGATGAGTATCTCGTTCTTGCAATAAATTAACATTGGGGTTAGTGACTTCTTGGTTAGTGTTACGATGACCTTTACACATTCTGTTGGAGTGGTGAATTGTAGATATAAGTTCAATTATCTAAGTCATGGATTGTACTAATTAGATTTATGGGATCTTGATATTAGTTTCTAAATTAAAATTTATTTGATTCTGTTTCGTCGATGCAATAGAATTGAGTTTACTATTATAGTGGTAGAATTCCCTATATTGCGGAGTAGTGGAAAAAGTAGGTTACCAATGATGGAAGATTATGATTGTTAGGTTGTGAAGTTGTCCTTGTTATGTGAGAATGGTTGGGGTTATATTTGTTACTTATGATATCCTTGGCCCAAGATGAAATTGTATAGTTAAATTATGAGATTAAGTTGTAATTGCGCTCTTGATCTATTTTTCTTAGGTAAAAGCCTCTGACTCTTCACACCCTATTGTTGTTGAAGGATTTCTTAAGTGTAGTGGAATTCTTTCGCACCATGAATAAATAAGGTTGATTTATTATTAATTTAGAATTTGATTGGTCATGCGCCCTAGAAGGAATGTTGATTTATGTTTAATTCAGTAATTAGATCACACACACACCTAGAAAATCATGTTAAATTATTGTTTAATTCAATATTTTGATTAATTGCGCACCTTGAAATAAATAGATGTTGGCTTGCGCCATGAAAGAAAATAAAGTTGATTACACTTGCGCCTTATCTTATGTTTTTATATGATTGATTAAGAATTTATAATCTCTTGCGCCATATAAAATAAAGTTGATTAAATTTGCGGCTTTAGAATGATGTTGACATATGATTGATTTAGTAATCATATTCTCTTGTGCCATGTACTATAAAGTAGATTTTTCATGCGCCATGAATAATGTTGATGTATGGTTGTTTGAGTATTTAGGCTTCTCTTGCGACACAAATAATATTGATGTATGAATGATTGAGTATTTAAATTCTCTTGCACCTTGAATAGTAATGAGGGTTGTTACTTGGGTTGATTAATTTGCATGGTGTAGATGAGGGTTGTTACAGTTTTAAATTTTTTTAGCCCATATCTAGCATAACATATGATATAATTTGATTTCTAGTTTTGATATAACATTGGTGGCATGTTTTCATTCTAAAAAACTGAGACGTTCACACACGATCTAGTGTAATTTCAGGAACCCTTTTTAGTAAATCTTCTGAATCCATATTTGTTGCTCATTATCTCGAATTGTGGGGTCGATCTCACATGATTAAATCTATACAACATAATTGTTTGTTGGTTCTCTAATCCTGGTGTGTGGTAAAATTTTTAGGGTTCTAATTTGGATCTTCTGCATAGTTGATTTTGAATTTCCAAGCCTCAATAAACCCTTGGTGGATCCTCATGCCCAACATTTTTTTCTATATCTTCCCTCAATTAAATCTGATCTCCCATCTATAGAACACAATCCATATCAAAAGGCCACATGGTTTCCTAGGGCTACATTGCACTTTTTCTCTTTGATGCCCTCGTCTGAAATAATGATCTGCATACATAAGGCATTTCTCTACATTGAATCTTAACATTTAAACTTGGTGTGACATGTTCTATGCGTTGAATATGTGGCTCAAGGCTTAGATTTAAAATAAGGTTTCTTTAACTTTGCATTTTTTCATCATTTGAAGTGCTCATTTTTACCTCATAATAACTTGGTAATATTTCATGTATTGACACACATGGGTTTAAATAATTCATTTTAATGGTTCAATTTTATGATATATGAATTTTCATCACATCACACATTGAGAAATTCATGTTATTTATCATTGGTGATAATTGATTTACACATTTAAATGCTCTCACAATGAAAATATAGAGTGAATAGTTCGATACTACCCTTACTTTATATTTCCAGTGACAAATTATATGTGGCTATGATTGCATGCTCCTTCTTTGAAATATAATTTGGGTATATAATTTGATGAAATTCCACATCAATATTTTACTTTGTGCTTTGTTAATTAATAAAGTATGATTTAACAGATGCACGTCGAACCAAACTTTACTTTGAGAAATTTACAATTTATGCTGTGCAAAACAATTAATAATTGCAAGTGGCGTGTTGAACATAACTTTTCATTGGATTTTGAGCTTTGAAAATTATGTTGATGCATGAACGTGGGAAATGCATTGATTTGAACATTATTTTTTATTCGAGCAGTCCATGTTTAAATGCAAGCAATGATGATGTTTTCATAATTCTAGGAAATACCCTTAGTGAATTTTAGGCTAGAGATGTACATCGACGTCTATAAATAACGTCATGGAGATTTCATTGAGCATTTAAAATTGCGATATGGGATCAATATGCATAGGGATACTCACGAGATCAGGAGTCTTTAGCTTTGTCTTTCCTTGTTGGAACGCCCGATAACTCATGTTTATACCCACTCGAGTAATATTGCATTAGACAACACCTAAACTCATAAATCACTTCCATGTACTGTAAGGTATATCAGAAGTCTCGTAGGTATCTTGAAACCAACCATTCGACTGCTGGACTATTACAGTTGTTATTACCGAAAAATTTCTCACCACAAACACATACAATGGATGAAGAAACCATCAGCACAAGCACAACATACTCCCAATAATTATGAAAGGATTACACTCAATTTGGAAAAATAAGCACAAAACTATGCAAAAGTGGTTATGAAGTTTAGCGTGTATTAATAACAATCAACATGTGCACAACCATGCAATATAACATGGCGTACAATGTGCACAATGCATGGCCCACACAACTGACAGTCGGAACACACACACAGATGCGGAAACGACGCATTGATTGTTTTGGTCGGGCCTCAACCACTTCTGGGATGGAGTGGATTTCCCCAATACACAAAATCTCCCCAAAATTCCACCTTGGGATCACTGAAAGGGATGGGAGGTACCGCCAAAGGCCCCACATTCACATTTCAAACTAGTTTGGAAAAAGATTTCCATCCTCCTATAAATAAAGGGCCATTGTATTCAAAAAAGAAGAAACAATTTGAGTATTGTTATGTTGTTCAATTTTTCTTTGAGAAGCCATATTTCTCCTAGAACTCTTTGAGCATTCATAGCAAGTATTGTACCTCTCTCCTCTTGAGAAGTTCAAGTATCAATTCTTCACCATTGTATTTTCATTTTCAACCATTATTAGAAGAGAGAATGCTTTATATTTGTGGCATCAATAGCCTTCCCAAGGACGAAGAGGGGAATCATAAGTTCCCATTTTTATCCTAGGTATTATCAATTCGAAGATCAATCTCATTTGGTAACTATTCCTTTTGTCTCTTTATTGTATCAATTTTAGTTGTTACATGGTTATTTTAGTTTTATTTTTGTTATTTCTTTCTTGTTTTATTTTTAGTTGAGCCACTAATAAACTAATAAACAGATGTGTTGTCTTGCTAGCCTAACCATATAGTTAAGGGACCTATTTTTTCTCAGTCAAGTGACAAAAATAACCCAACAGAATAGTGACCAAAAAGAACCCAACCAAGGGAAGCTTTGGAATTCCCTATATTCTAGTCATTGTTCATGATTATCAACACATTCACCTTCGCCAATACAGTTTCTACCACCATTTTGATCAATCGATGTCAAGAAGCTATCTACTGCTTGCATTCACGCCTCCTTCCCTGTCGACATCAACAAAAAGTTCCAGGAAGGTGGCAATATCTTGGCTCTCATACCACCATTAATGAGTAGTCTCAGATGACACATAAATAATTCTTATTTCTCTTTGATGTTTTTGATCCCCGTAACATTCGAATCCAACACAGTTTCATGTTACGGTGGATCTTACTAAGCGACTCTTGCATTTTTCAGTAGCAACCAAAGACCTCTGAATTTGATAGGCCATCAATGCCTCTGGGTCCTTCATCATTCAATTCAGAGCCAATTCATTCATCATAACTATCATCTATTGTTTTTAACACTCCCAAGGGCGCTACAAATATTTAGTTCATCACAAAAGTTTCAATTATTGTGATCCCTTTATGGTCTCATGACATGAGCATGGGGCATGCCAACCTCATTTGTACAAAAAAATTATTTTTGGAGAATACCTGTTATTTTTTGTCCCCTCTCCATCCAATGGAATGCTCTCACCATCCCTCACTACAAAGTTCTCTCACACTTTTATACAATGGAATCATCACCAAAATAAATGATGATGTATTTCAGCTATACATATGCTCCTAAACTTACACATTAGGGGGCATTTGTTATCACTGAAAAATTTCTCACCACAAACGAAGACAATGGATGAAGAAATAGTTAGCACAAGCACAACATATTCCCAATAATTATGGAAGGATTACACTCAATTTTTCAAAATAAGCATAAAACTATGAAAAATTGGTTTTGAAGTTCTGCGCGTATTAAGCACAATCATCATGTGCACATCTGTGCAGGATAACATGGTGTACAATGCACACATAGCGCAACCCATGCGACTGACGGTCGGAACACCCGTGTAGATGCCAAAACAATGCATAGATGATTTTGGTCAGGCCTCAACCACTTATGGGATGGAGTGGATTACCCCCATACCCAAATTCTACCTTGGGATCACTCAAAGGGATGGGATGTACCTCCAAAGGCCTCCCATTCACATTGGAAACTAGTTTGGAAAAAGCGTGGCATCCTCCTATAAATAAAGGGCCATTGTATGAAAAAAAGAAGAAACAATTTGAGTATTCTTATGTTGTTCAATTTTTCTTTGAGAAGCCATATTTCTCCTGGAACTCTTTGAGCATTCATAGCAAGTGTTTCACCTCTCTCCTCTTGAGAAGTTCAACTATCAATTCTCCACCATTGTATTTTCATTTTCAACCATTGTTAGAAGAGAGAAATATTTGTATTTGGGGCATTAAGAGCCTTTCTAAGGAGGAAGAGGGGACTCATAAGTTCCCATATTTCTCCTAGGTATTATCAATTCGAAGATTAGTCTCATTTGGTAGCTATTCCTTGTGTCTCTTTCTTGCATCAATTTTAGTTGATAAATGCTTAGTTTAGTTTTATTTTCTTGTTATTTCTTTCTTGTTTTCTATTTAGTTGAGCCACTAATCAACTAACAAACTAATGTGATATCTTGCTAGCCTAACTAGAATGTTAAGGGACCTATTTTTTCTCACCCAAGTGACAAAACGAAACCAACAACAGTGCACCAAAAAAATAATTCAGGAAGATTACCCTCTCATACCATGGGTATTCAAGTCTACAAGTATATCTAAGGGTTGTAGCACAAGGCACACCTTTTGACTAGAAATCTTTTTTCTTTCTTTATTTTGGGTCTTTCCTAGAATATCGTTGGTTTACAAGCATTTGAATGATCATGGAAGAAATAACATTTAATGAACAAACCTTTGATGCATGTGCGATAGCTAAATAAATGCTAAGAGACACTTCACTATTTGGTATTTGGGTTGTTTATTAGTGACTATAAATGTTTGATAAACTATGAATGAACATTCCAAGCATTATCCAATATTGTCTTCTCTTGTTTCATTGAATCAATCCTTTAGAGAAGTTAAAACCGAGGCAAAACTACTCCTTATCCTCACCCTTCCTTATTTACAATGATGGGACTTGGATTGACCATACGAGATCCCCCCCCTAGGTTAGATACCCTAGCTTGAAAGTGCATAAACAAGGCCATTGAGGTGATAGTGGGCAACATGTTTGTCTGTGTCCTTAGGTTTTCCTCTTGGAGAGGTTGAGACTTTTCCTCTAGGGAGAATCTGAGAAATAACAGGGACCAAAAAGGAAGGAACAAAATGCCATCCTAAGAAGATAAAAATCATGAAGCATGTAAATGATGATGAGTTGGTCCTTAGTTCATCTAGAATGGTGTTGAAATTTAATGAGAGGGGGATTTGTTTTTATAAAATTATGAGGGATATTGTGGAAGGAATGTGTAGATATTCTTTTGATTTAAAATAAATCTATCGAATGGCTCCAAGAATCCATTTATACATAAACTACAACACACATTTCTGGAGCAATGCTGAATGAAACTTGTAATAGCAAAAACATACAATAAAAAAAAACAATCATTTACAAAGTATTATTTCCAAACATGTTTTTGTAATATACATACATTAGTCCAAAAACTTACCAAATTAATATTTTTCTATATACATATTTTCATATAAATATTAATAAAAAATTTCAATTGTGTTTTTCATTTTTCAGGAAGATCGATAATATTCCATGGGATGATTGACATGATATCTGAAACATGCTAGTAGGGGTGTCGAAAAAAGTGTACAAGGAGATGGTCAAATAAATTAGAATAATTACATCATAGGAGTAACCATCCCAACAATAGTGTGTATCGAACATAAGTATCCACTAATATTTTTCTATGTACACTTAATTTAATTATTACATGGAATAGTAATTTTCAATTGTTTTGTAATTGCATTAAAGAAAATAAAATAGAACTCATTTAGAATATAAGATGGGACAATAAGGTAGAAACACATTGATCACAATTTTTTTTTATTACTTAATGCATTTTCCTTACTTAGGATTACATATTTGTGGTGATGTATATATTTTAAATTACTTACAATCATCCATAGATGTTTTCTAACAAGTGCAAACATACAAAGAAGAGCCATTAAAAAATTATGTTGACATTATATAATGTATGGTTTGTGAGTGTATGTTGGAGTATCAAGGGTTAATTAAACAATTTGTTAATAGCTATGTTGTTTTACTTTCCTTATTTTATAATCAATGGAACACCAATAAACCTTTAATTATATATGTTCTTTTTCATGGTGTATAAAACTTGCAGGAAACAAAGTATGGAGTGGAGCCGACATAAAATATCTTGAGAGATGACATGAATCATCATTTTAAAATAATGTGTATTGTTTATGAAACACTTATTGCTATAATATGATTATTGATTTACAAATTCATGTCTATTATATTATTAATGTAGATATACAACATTAAACATCATTTCCATGTTTGCAGATGGAACATAAATAAGTGCAATGTCAAAATCAACCAATCAACCAAACACTCCAAAATACCCAAGTAAAATTTATCTTGCAAGTGATGAAGAAGCGAGGCATGTATCTAGCTCAAGAAATGATTATAGTTCAAGCAATGCATGATGACCATCAAAATTGAATGTTACGAGTTGCATATTTTGGAACTTTTGTCTGTACTGAAAATCATACATGTTGTTTAATGTGGACATATTTTCCTAATTGGATGACGACGTGTTACCAATGACTATAACAATTATTTATTGACATTTTGAATATCATGGACATATTTGTTGTCCCATTTTGTATAATAAATGGTCTCTTAAATTTGTATATAATAAAATGAATTTTTTATTGTATTGTATTGTCTAACGTCATAAAATATTATGTTACTGATTAACTATATGAATGATTTACTTTGTTATAATGAAAAAAGGTGTAACCAATTGATATATTTGTGTAAATGATACAACATATTATTGTAATGATTATATACAAATGCAATAATAAAAATATTAAGATCAATATTATTATTAAAAAATATTTGATTTCGTAACACCCCGCTCTTGCGAGCACATGTCATTGACTTATTATTGAGGATACTTGCGTTCAAGCGATCCGGTTATAGTACATGGTTATCTATTTCGCTTATGGAGTTTTATGATGATGTTGATGGATTATGATTTGTGTTGTTTGATATCTATGTATTGACAAATGTTGTTGACAAGTTTCTCCTGAGTGTGCATGACACTTGACAGATTGAGGATGTCGATGGAATCAATGGACCTCCTTGGACTCCAGATTGAGTTAGGGAGTGGATTGTATTGGTTTGAGTATTTCATTTATGCATATGTGACATATGATCAATTATATTATGATGTTGTTTATGGATCTTTGATAGTGTTTTGTTGATGGATGTAGACCGACGATTGCTTACTAATCTGACTCACATAAGGAGTAAAGGGGCCATGCACATAGACCATATATTGAGGGAGAGGTGTGGAAAAATCCCTGTCATAACCTACTAGCACACCTGCTATGGCTCGAATTGTATTTGAACGATTACCTAGCTCAAAATATCCACGATGCCATGAGGGAAAATTGAAACAGTCGCTCACGATGATTTCTAAGGGGTGCACAATAAGGTAGGGTCCTTATTCCTTAGAATTCCTTAGTCTCTCACAAGGTCGTCCCAATGGAGTGTTGAATCTCAGGGTTGGACAACTACCAAAACCAGTCAAAGGCAAGTGACACCCTTGGAGCACGGTGTGCGTCTTGAAGGGAACGTCACGTAATTAAAAATTTGAATCAAAGGCAAGTGGCACCCTTGGAGCACAGTGTGCGTCTTGAACAACACGTCGCGGAATTAAAACTTGAGTCAATGAATCTAGGTGGCCTAGAAAACCTTGAGTGAATAATTAAACCCTGTAAAATCTTTAAGCATTGTTGGCTTTAATTAATTAATGAATTAATTATGAATCCCCAAATGAGAATATAAGATTATGCAAAAAGTATGCCTAAGTGGGTAAGAAGACTAAAACTAATTATTAATTAAATAACATAGGCAAGAGGCAAGTCAATTCAAGAAAATAAGAAAGATGGCATAATTTTAGCGAATTAATACACATGTGTGCAAAAAATACTTAATTGGAATATAAGATAAGTAAAGAATAAAACATGAAAGAATAAGTGCACGCATAGAAGGGAATCTAGAGTCTAAACTACCACTAGTTTAACTAGGAGAAGACTCCTATTTTAACTCAACTCAGATTTAGTAAGGCCTCAATGATTAGTTGGAAACAAGGGGAATAAAGAGACAACTGGGAGTGATTTTAGGAGCACTTTTAAGATGGGTGAGGTAAATTGACATTTATAAAAATAAATTGTGGATTTAATTGTGAAACTAAGGGAAATAGTGACACGTGTATGGGGGAAATGATTCTTAATTAATTATTTAAAAAGTGAATTAAATGTGCAAGTGGGAAGGTGTCATGGAGGAAACTCCTATAAAGAAAATGGGAAAAAGAGATAAAAAGGACACGGTTATGGGTAAAGTTATGTTGCAAAAATTTTGACGGGTTTTTCTTGTGAGAGTTGGGATACCCAGCTTGAGAGAGAGTGGTGGCTCTACCTTGCGAGGCGAACTGGGAGCTAGAGGATTTCTGGTTGTGTGTGTGCATGGCCCCTTTGCGGTTTTGGGGGATAAGGGGGAAGAAGAGTACCCCTAGCATTGGTTGGGAGGTAGCGATGAAGTCTCAACGATTGGAAAGAGGGAGATCGGAAGGAGCGCCACAGTGGAAGGACATCTTCGACTTCGTCGTCCCTGGTTACGATACTCTATTTTCTGTTTATAAAGATGATTAATGACCACCCAATTATATTTTGTATTAATTTTGTAATAGGTTATTAATTTAATTCGAATTGATTCTCCATTGGATAAGTGATTGCTAGGGATACCATGTTTGCAACCCAAAATATTTTTCATCTATGTCAAGATCGAATAAGCTACAACTTCATGTAGATCCAATCATTTATTGAAAATTATAATTTCTATAAATCTGTCTCTTTATGGAATAAGTTTCTATGGTGCTACTATGTACATATGTGATTGTGAGAATCCAAGCCCAAATATTTCCCTAATTGATCTCAGAGTAGATCATCGAAATTGGGACATACTCAACAAATAAATCTTGTTGCTAGTGACCTCTTCCTGGTCTATCACTTCTGAAAAAACTTTGACATTGATTCCTTCCTCACAGTGTAAAATTTAGAGTTGTTGCAGGGTTCTAGTAACCTTACAGTTCTTGAAAGGTGTAGTGATTTCAAGTATTTTAAAACCTTGGATTCAACACCCTTTTAAAGTAGCGATTATACACATACGCCTTAGAACTTCGACTGGCTGGATTGGATACTTGATTCAAATGATCTGATGTGTAATTCAGGAATTGGATACAAGCAGTTAAGCTATTTTCATTATTCCACTTGATGTAGGATTTCTGAGGTAAAAATTTAATTCCTGTAGGACTCACGCAAGGGTTCCAGAAATTTGATGGTAGATTGTGGTTGCCGAATTTTGGTGCTTAGCATTGGTGTGGCGTATGTTGCGAGTCGACAGGAAGGGTTCTAGAATGTGCCTTCCCTTATCCAATTTCTTGTAGCCATTACTCTGGTAGCATCTGTCTCATTCAACCATGCTTGAGCCCTTCCCAGGGGCGGTTTCCTGTAGCATTTTCCTTCTGGAAATTTTTGTTTCCCCCTCCCAATGAGAAAAGGCACCCTCCTTAGGAATATCTCTTGTAGAGATATTGTCTTCCAACTTTTGTTTATCCTTCTAGAAAGTACGCATGGAAATTAGGCATAGGAACCCTGCACCTTCCCGAACGATGGAATCCGTTTATTGTTTATGCTGAGTGATTTTTGAAACCTTCGTTGGAGAAATCTACCTCGCACAACCTTACCATTTTACCGAGATCGATAAGAGAGAAAGATTCTTCCGCCAGCTTATGTTCCCTCCCACGAGTGGTATGAACCTAACCCAACAAGTCTCCCGTGGCTCGTTCACTTAGGGTTTTCCTTCCAGTGTTTTTCCCTCTGAGGTTTTGATCCTTGATGTTTGGTGCACCTCTTCCTAGTGAATTTCCTGCGTTAGATTTTTAAAATAGAGACTTGCTGCCGCGAAATTCACCGAGCTCCATCCAGTCGCGTCTTCATATTTTCTCTTACCCACCCAAAGTCTAGGGGACGTAGCGCGGTCTTGGCCACCTCGATATGAGCATTGATATGAAATGCATTGACACTTTGCGCTTAGACAAGAAGTCACGCTCGACTTAAAAGAGACCGTTCTAGCTTGTGGGCCCTCCTCGTGACGCTTGGTTGTTATTAGGACTTACTTAGGTTGGTGTCGATGCTGCTCAGTTTGTGTTGTTGATGTCTCATGAAATTAGGCTCGATGATCAAAGCCCAAACTAAAACCTCCTTAAATTGGTGTTTTTCCTTGCACTAAAAAGGATTGCTAATAAATTCTCTTTTACAATGGGAGAGATGGTCGTGGCTCTCATGGAGTTATATAAATAACGACTAACCACTCTAGAAGGAACTCCTCCTTTTCCTACAACTTTGGACCTCTAACTTAAGGGTCTACATGGAAATACCCTAGATGAGTATCTCATTCTTGCAATAAATTAACATTGGGGTTAGTGACTTCTTGGTTAGTGTTACGATGACCTTTACACATTCTGTTGGAGTGGTGAATTGTAGATATAAGTTCAATTATCTAAGTCGTGGCTCGTACTAATTAGATTTATGGGATCTTGAGATTAGTTTCTAAATTAAAATTTATTTGATTGTGTTTCGTCGATGCAATAGAATTGAGTTTACTATTACAGTGGTAGAATTCCCTATATTGCGGAGTAGTGGAAAAACTAGGTTACCAAGGATGGAAGATTATGATTGTTAGGTTATGAAGTTGTCCTTATTTTGTAAGAATGGTTGGGCTTATATTTGTTACTTATGATGTCCTTGGCCCAAGATGAAATTGTATAGTTAAATTATGAGATTAAGTTGTAATTGCGCTCTTGATCTATTTTTATTAGGTAAAAGCCTCTGACTCTTCACACCCTATTGTTGTTGAAGGATTTATTAAGTGTAGTGGAATCCTTTCGCGCCATGAATAAATAAGGTTGATTTATTATTAATTTAGAATTTGATTGGTCACGCGCCCTAGAAGGAATGTTGATTTATGTTTATTTCAGTAATTAGATCACACACGCACCTAGAAAATAATGTTAAATTATTGTTTAATTCAATATTTTGATTAATTGTGCGCCTTGAAATAAATAGATGTTGGCTTGCACCATGAAAGAAAATAAAGTTGATTACACTTGCGCCTTATCTTATGTTTTTATATGATTGATTAAGCCTTTATAATCTCTTGCACCATATAAAATAAAGTTGATTAAATTTGCGGCTTTAGAATGATGTTGAGATATGATTGATTTAGTAATCATATTCTCTTGTTCCATGTACTATAAAGTAGATTTTTCATGCGCCATGAATAATGTTGATGTATGGTTGTTTGAGTATTTAGGCTTCTCTTGCGACACAAATAATATTGATGTATGGATGATTGAGTATTTAAATTCTCTTGCACCTTGAATAGTAATGATGTTGATTGATTGAGTTGTTGGGTTTAGACTTGATTGTGTTAGTGGGATTTAGACACCTCCTTGTTCCTCAGAACAATCGCTAGCCCTGAGACCTTAAGTGGTAAAAATCAATTAGATGAATCATGGGATTGAGTGTTTCTTATGTGTCTTGGAGGTCCTAACCTTGCAGGGTAGGTTGGGCTGGTAGTCATTTTAATATCCAATATCTTGTCGATCATTGTTTATAATTTTCTTCAGTTGGTTGTGATGTGTTGAATTGCATTGCTATTGATGTTTATGTGTTGGTCATGTGTCACTATCATTTATGTTGATGTGTTGGTTGTGTCATTATTGATTATGACGATGAGCCGCTTGTAATGCTTTAATTATGATGTCATGTTGATTATGTGTTGCTATGATTTATGGGTGACGATTTATTTATCCTATTGCATTTTATTTTTTACCTATCATACTTCATTGTTGTCATAACGGAGGGGACGTTACTTATGGTATCAGAGCGAGCTCAACACTACAACTGTGGATCGTCACACCTTCATTTGTATTATACATTGATCAATAATTTATTGATAATTTAAAATTTAAAATTATCCCTACGATAATCCTAGATAGAGGATGTCGTTGAGGTAGATGATGTGGTGTTGGGGAAGGAGGTGCAGAGCTTCCAGTAGCATCCATGCCAGGTGGGTCTAACCCCCAAGGAGAAGAAAAATTCATTGGGCATGAGCATATTGTTGTGGGGGTTGTTGTGGGTTTGATGAGGTCCTTTCTGAGGATGTCAGAGGCCTTGATTAACCGACTAGATAGAGATGAGGCTAGGGAGCATGTACCCCCTGAGGGTCCACAACGCGCTCTAGCTAGCAGTGGTAGAATTCATAGAAAACTCGAGAATTTCAAGTTTCCCTAGTTCATGGGTGCCACAGACGGTGCAGCTGCCGAGGCATGGTTGGAGAACATGGTGATGTGCTTCACACTTCACGACTACACCTCCAACTTGAAAGTCCGCATGGTGGTATTTCAGCTGAAGGCGGGCACTCTTCTATGGTGGAAGACACTCCTACCTCAACTAAACATGGCCATCAAAGATGTGCCATGGGAACTGTTCAAGGAATGGTTCTGGGAGAGGTATTTGTCAAAAAAATTCATTGGGTGCTAGCTCAATGAGTTCAACGCCTCACGACAGGGTGGTTGTATGGTGCTTGAGTATGATGCCTAATTCATGGAACTTCTTAGGTGTGATCCACATCTGAACACCGTGAAGTTAAAGTTCAACAAGTATGTTTTCAGCCTTAACTCCAACATTTGTGCGAAGGTGATGATCCTAATGCCTCAGACGTTGCACGATGAAGTCCAGAAGGTCCTCATAGCGAAGGAAGAGTTGTACAGTAGGGAAGGGATTTTTTTTTTTTTAACTGTAACGGTTATGAATTTTATTTATTGGAAAATGATAGGAGGGGTCTTGGCCGAGGCAGCCCTGAATACATAGAAGATAGCCAGCGTTTTTAGCTTCATTGTTACAAACTTTTCAAGGAATTTGATAGCTATTATCGTCGTTGATAAGGATCTGCCCTTTTGTGAGGGTGCATCCTTTGTTTGCCATCCGGTCCACTTCTCCATTCAGATTTCTAAGAATATGGTAGAACTTGTAGGAGGTGAACGCATGAAGGAGTCTTTTCAATCTGCCCAGAATTTTATTGAGGCTAGCATTGTTGAAGAGATCCTCCGAATTTAATTTTTTAATAAGAAGCTCTGAATCTCCAAAGACTTGGAGGACTTTGTCTCCCTTTTCTCTTGCTATTAGGCAGGCTCTGAGAAGGCCAATGATCTTTGCCTGGTTGTTGGTCTTCTGGCCTAGACCCCAGCAGAAGTTGTCTCTTAGGGTCCCATCCGAAGAGTAAATGATCCCTCCAGCACCAGCGCTCTCGGGGTTTCCTTTGGAGGCCCCGTCAAAAAACATTGTGGTGAGTTTTTTAGATTTCCACCAATTTGTGAAGCTATCTTCAGGTTCTCTTATTCTCCACTCCGGATTTGCAGTTTGAGGAATGAGGAGGTGCTTGCAGGGAGAGGGATCCAACGGACTAAGCCATCTTCTTTCTTCAGGACGGAGCAGAGGATCTTCGTTGAAGTACTGATGTTTGGTTGTTTCCAAGAGGAGTGCTTTAGCTTTGAAAACAACCTGTAGGGGGGAACGAGAATGTCCATTAAAGATTCGATCGTTATGAGCCAACCATAGCTGCCAGCAAACAAATTTGGGGACTGTTGTCCAGATTTTTCGCCAGAAGGATTTGGTGGGAATGCCATGAGGATAGATGTTGTTCCAAGAGGCGAACCAAGCAGTGACTGTGCTCCGAGGGAAGGATGGAATTTGCAGATCCAGTAGAGAAAGTCTCCATACTTCCTTGGCGAAGTTGCACTCCAGGAATAAATGTTGGGTTGTTTCTGAGTTGCTTCTGCAGAGTTCGCACCTATGGGGCCCTGCAATTTTCCTTTTCTCTAGATTATCTCTTGTAAGAAGTTTATTTTGCACCACCGTCCAGAAAAAGAAATTCACTTTGGGGAGAGCTAGATTCTCCCAAACTAACTTCCAGAAGGCGGGGGGATGACTGCTATCCTTTGTGTTCTGAAGAGCTTTGTATCCAGCTGCTGTGGTGTAAGTTCCTGATAGTCCCCAGGCCTAGCTGTCCCTTATATTTCGATTTTCAGGATTGGAGCCTTCCAGAAGTTCGGCGAGGAGATTTTTTTGATGTGTTAGCCAGTCTGGGATGCCATTAAAGTCCCAACCGGCCCAATCTCCCCGACAGTCCCACATTGAGATGTCGAATAGTCTGATTTTGCCTGCCCGAGTTAACCAGTCTCTGATTTCAGCTATGTCTTGATTCGCCTCCAGAGGGTCGCTCCCCATTATTCTTTCTTGCCAAATGTAAGTTCTCTTGCCATTACCCGACACTTTGTACAGAGAGTTGTTGAAAAACGTGCTACTTTTGCAACATAATTTCCAGACTAGCGTGCTATTGACTGTGGGATCGAATTGCAGATTTTGGTATGAAGAATTTCAGGCGTATTTGCACAGAAGGGTATTTCTGGTCAGATGTTTGGGTTCGTGGGCCATTTGCCATAATATTTTACCTCCCATCGCTTGGTTAACAATGGAGGGATCTCGGATTTGGAGGCCCCCCCTCTGCTATCGGGCGTCGAACCAACTCCCAATTTGCTAAATGCATTTTGTTTTCATTTCCTTTCCCCCCCTGCCAGAGAAAGTCCCTTAATATCTTTGCAATCTGATCCATGACAGTTCTGGGAGCAAATATGAAAGCCGACTGATAAATTGGAAGCACAGCCAACTGTGATTTGATTAATATGAGTTTTCCAGCGTTGGTTAACCAGAAGCCGCCCCATGCTGCGATCTTTGATTTGAGTTTGCAAATGATGTTTGTCCAGAGTGACCTTCTGTTGGTTCCATTTGTTATGGGAGGCCGAGATATTTTATCTGATCCCAGGTGACATGTCCTCTGAACCCCAGGATATTCGTGATATTATTGAGCTCTTGTTGTCCTATGTTCCAACTGTATAGTACACTCTTTCTCTCATTGATAAGGGCTCTAGAGACACTGCAGTAGCTTTTAAGGACAGAGTCAAAGGCTTTAGCTATTCTGGTGGATGCACCTCCAAGGAGCAGAGAGTCATCTGCAAAGAGGGAATGATTCAAAGGAACGGCTTCTGAGGAGGATTTTAGGCCAGGAATAGAGCCAACTATTCTTTCAGCTGAGAGTTTTCTACTGAGTGTGTCAGCTATTAAGATATACAGAAAAGGAGAGAGGGGGCAGCCCTGCCTGATGCCTCTCCGGGCTTGGAAGAAATTAGAGGGTCGACCATTGACGAGGGGAGCAATCCAAGGGTTTTTGATGCAGGCATTTATGAGTTGCACAAAATGAGGCAAGAAGCCAAAGGCAAGGAGGGCCTTGATGAGGAAAGAACGATTGACACGATCAAACGCGTTTACCATATCTAATTTAATCAACATACCTTTCTCTTTTCGCTTTTTGCTGGAATGGATTGTCTCCTGGACTTGTATGACATTGTCAAGAATATTTCTGCCTTCCACGAAGCCTCCTTGAGGACTGGAGATCAGCCTCTTGAGCAAGGGATTGATCCTGTTTGCCAGCAGTTTGGCCAGAATTTTGTAGGAGGCATTACAGAGTGAAATGGGTCTGAACCTAGCAAAAGTTTCGGGATTGGATTCCTTGGGAATTAAAGCGAGGTAAGTGGAGTTGATTCCTCCACCAATCTTATCTTTTCTCATAAACCCCTTTATCATTTTTTGAAGGTCTCTTTTGATGATATTCTAGCAGACTTTATAGAAATGTATCGTGAATCCGTCCGGGCCTGGAGCCTTATGTGAGCCCATGGACCAAATGACTTTGATGATTTCCTCCTCTGTTACCTCTCTGATGAGAGCAGCGTTGTCTTCAGGTCTGAGGAGGTGAGGAATATTGTCAAGGAAATCTGCAATTTCTCCTTCAGTGGCATGGGTTCCTTCACTGAACAGATTTCTGAAGTGGCTATCCGCTGCAGCTTTGATTTGGGTGAAGCCTTTGCTGACCTGGCCCTCTGTTGTCTTTATTTTAGAGATGTGTTTCCTTGACAGCCGAGCTCTATATTGTCTGTGGAAGAAGGAGGTGTTCCGATCCCCTGCCTTTAACCACAAACTCCTGGACTTGATTCTCCAATATTCTTCTTCTTGTCAAAAGGATTGATATGCTGAGGCTTGTGTTTTTGTTTCTTGTTCCAGAAGTTCCGCTGTAATCTCTTTTCTTTCCATTTCTGTTTGCAAGGCCTCCAGATTATGCACTGCTTCTTTCCTTGGGTTGATTGGAGTAGGGGCAGGAATCTTTATCCATTCCTTCAGGGCTTGTTTTGTGGCCTTCAGTTTTTGTTCCCACACGAAGCTTGAGGATCCTGAGAATGGTTTGGCCCAGGCTTCTTTAACAGTTTCGTAAAAGCCTTCTCTCTCTATCCATAAGGGGCTGAAATGAAAAGGAAGGAGCCCGAGATCTTCCTCTTCCTCAAGAAGCAGCTGAATCGGCTTATGGTCAGAAGTAAGCTTGGGTAGAATTTTGTTTTTGATTATCTTTTTGTCCATAATGAGGGAACCTTGAACCAGAAAACGATCCAGCCTAGCAGAGATATGGTCTGTCCCAGTTCTATTATTGGACCAAGTGTAGAGTCTGCGAATGGGACTGAAGTCTAAAAGATCCCATTGTTGCTGAAGTTCTTCCACAAAGGTCAGCATCGGGTCTCTGCTAATGGAGCCACCTCTTTTCTCTTTTGATTTCAGAACTATATTGAGATCTCCTGCTAGGATAATGTTGCTTGGGTTGTGCTGATCTAAAAAAGATGAGAGAGAGGCCCAACGTTCTCTTTTTTCGGAGTAAATGACAGGAACATAAAGGTTAAATAAGCAAAAAGTCAAATTACTTGCATAATGTGTCAGCTCCGTGAAGATCCAATGTTGGGTTTCATGTGATTTGTTCAGCGAGAAAGCATCTTCTGTCCATAGAGTTGCTAGCCCTCCGGAAGAGCCCCTTGAAATTACTACTATGCCAACGCTCTTCTTCCACTTTGATTTGCTGATGTCTAGTAGTATTCAGTCTTCTATCTTTGTCTCTTGGAGCATGAGGATGTCTGAGGGTTCTAGTTTCTGGAGGTCCTTGACTGCTTCAGCTTTGGAGGCATTCCCTAGTCCTCTACAGTTCCAAGAGGTGAGCTTCATGTTTAACTTAAGAGGAGGGGGATGGGCCTCCCTTTGTAGGCCTTGATCTGGTGTTTTTGCCGATGGACATTTCTATGGTGGATTGACTTCCTTGGACTTTGAGTCTCTCTGCTTCCTCCTCCCTTAGTTCTTTGTGAGATTTCCTTCCTGCTCTTTTAGTGGGGCGTTCAAAGGTTTCATCCTTTGAAGAACCGGCACTTTCAGTTTGTTTTGTCCTTGTTATTTCAGTGTAAGAGGGATTGGGAGGGATGCCTTGTGAGGCCTCTACCTGTATAGCTTCTTCCCTTTCTTTGTTGAGTGGATGGGCTTCTGGTTGCACCTGATTTTCCTTAGTTTCTCCTGCTTGTTTGTTCTGTGGGTTGTCTAATTCCTTCGGAGTTGTGTCCTTTTCTTGAGTGTTCTTGAAGCTGCTTGGAGCTCCTGCGGTGTGCCTTTTTCCATTTCCCTTTTTTTGTTGGGAGTTCTTTTGAACTACTGTCCATTGGTCCTCGTTTGGCTTGTCTGCTTGCTCCTCTACTTTTTTCTTGTAGTGCTTTGCAAAGTGCCCATGACCATGGCAGCATTTGCATTTGAAAGGAAGCTTCTCGTAATCCAATTCCTAGATATGAGTCCACCCAACAACGGTAAGCTTGATTTCTTCAGGCAAACCCTCTTCCAGGTTGACTTCGACGCAGATTCTAGCGCATGAGAACTGATCTTTCCTTGCTGCTTGATCAATGTTTTTTCCAAGCGCATTGCCAATGATCTGAAAGGTTTTTTTATTCCAACAGTGAAGAGGCAGATGTGGGAGGCACACCCACACCGGAACAACATTAGGTACATCCTGAGAGGGATCAAAGTCAGGAGACCATTTATTTAAATACAATCCTTGTGGCCCCATGAAATAAGGGCCATTTCGGAAGATTAGACTTCTGTCATCTGTGTTTTCAAAGACGAATATGAAGAATCCCTTGCCTATGAAATAACTCTTGACCCCCTCTTTAATCAAAGGTGACCAGTTTCTTTGTGTCCAATCCTCTACCGACTTTGGGGACGGCCAGAGGCCCGTGAACTGGCGTATAAGCCCTCTTTCGGCGAGATTCAGAGCAGCTTTGCATGTCTCTTCTTCAGGAAGAGCAACCATGGGGATCGTATCTAGTTTCTTGACGAACTTCTACTGGCTGGCCATGAGGGGGCGTTTTGGAGTTGCGGAAATTAATGCTTTGAAAGAAGAGATCTCAGGAGGCGAAGGAGGGGCAGAGCCCCCACTAGAATCCATTGGCGCGACTCTGCAAGAGCCCTACATCCGCGGGGATGCTCAGGCTGGATCCCAAAAGACCAAGGACTCCAATATGACAGGATTCGACTGTGGAAACAACAACTAAGGGGGCGCTGACCTGCGGCCAGAGGCGCAGAGGTGAGCTGGCGGCTAGGTCAGGTCGCAGCAAAAATCTAAAGTAGGGAAGGGATTTTGATTATAGTATTAACAGGGGAAATTTGTAATAAAGAAAGACCTTATGTCACAATATTAGGATCATATGACGTAATTATTAGTTGGGACTGACTAAAATCGCATAATGCGATACTTAACTATGAACGAAACGGTTAAATTTGACAGATGATTTGGGGAATAATGAAGTGATTGAAGAAAGAGATCAGGTAGTGACCTTGAGTTTTATATTTTTCCCTATAGCTATAAAATATCATGCACAAAGGATGCAAGCTATATGAAATCTTAGCGTTGAACAACAATGGTGTGCTAGAAATATTAGAAAACCTTTCTGTAGTACGAGAGTTTGCGGACGTGTTCCCAAAAGAGTTACCATGTTTACCGCCTACAAGAGAGATGGAGTTTACCATTGACTTGAAACCTAGAACTAATTCGATAGCAAGAGTGCCTTATCGTATGTCAATACCTGAGTTAGAGGAGTTGAAAATGAAAATAAAGGAGTTGTTGGATCTAGGACTTATACATCCAAGCGTGTCACCTTGGGGTGCACCTATTATTTTCATAAGAAAAAAGGATGGATCATGGATACTATGTATCGATTACCGTCAAGTGAACAAGGCAACAATCAAGAACCAATATCCGTTGCCAGTAATAGACGATTTGTTTGATAAAATGAAAGGTGCAACAATGTTTTCAAATATCGACTTGAGATCAGGATATCACCAGTTGCGAATCAAAGAGGAGGACATTCCTAAGACCGCATTCAAGATGAGGTTCAGGCATTACGAGTTTACCGTTGTACCGTTTGGATTGAAAAACACCCCGAGAGTATTCATGAGCTTGATGAAGGGGGTGTAGTGTGAATACTTGGACAAGTTTGTTCCAATGTTCATTGCTGACACATTGATATGTTCTTGGACAACACAGGAACTTGACGAACATTGTGCTTGGTATTACAATGTTCACAGGAAACTGTCGAAATGCTCTCGAGGATTCATTAATTAGGGCATGTTATATCTGATGATGGAATCATTATGGAATCGACGAAGGTAGAGGCTATTATGAAATGGCTTGCGCCGACAAACGTACTAGGAGTACACATCTTTTTTGGGTTTAGTAGGATATTACTGAGGGTTCGTCGAAGGTTTTTCGAAGATAGAAAATCTGATCATGAAATTGCAGAAGAAAAAAAAGAAGTTTGTATGGCCCAAAAAGTGCACAGGAGCATTTCAAAGGCTCAAGGGCCTTTTGATGAAAGTGTTGGTTGTGGAGCCTAATTATCTTCCTGATTTAGAGGTCTTTGTTTTCAGCCATGTTTATACCCCATGAATACTTTACACCCTAGAATAATGTACACTCCTCCACGTGGGGGAGTGTAGGGGGGGTTACCCCCCCTGCGGGGTCCGAGGGAAAGCAAGCCTCTGATAGGGGTTTGGGGGTGAAGCCCCTGAAGGAAAAATTGCCTTGTAAATGTATATTGTAATTTCACAGTAAATCTGGACCATTCATTATAAGGTCACAAATTTGACAGTAGAAGTTATGTTAGGGTTTTTCTCCCCAGAAGGAAAACCTCCTTTTATGAGGGAAATGTATTGCGACGATGTATCATTGTAAATATTGTTGTATTCTAGGTGAGGAGACTGTGAGAGAGAGAAGAGGATGTTACAATGGGTGTGTTGTAGGTTGTATCCCTTCATTTGCTGGATAATAATAAAGGAAGGACCTGGCAATTTCTTTGGTGGATGTAGTCCACACTGGCCAAACCACATATATCTGTGTTTCTATTGTAATATGTATCTTCTATGTTTTATTTCCACATTTATTTTATTTTATTGCTCCGTGATCCTGTTTTTCTAACAATTTGTATCAAAGTGAAAGGTAACTCTCAGGAAAAGAGGGTTCCTGGTTCGAGTGGGAGCAATGGAGGAAGATGAAAAGTTTAGGGTTGAGAAATTTAACGTCCAAAACTACCAGTTATGGAAGATGCAAATGGAAGATTATTTATATTAGAAATATTTGTTCCTACCATTGGGTGGAATAACAAATAAGCCGACGGCCATGAGGGACGAAGAATGGGAGATTCTGGATAGAAAGGCTCTAGGAATGATATGGTTGAGCCTAGCAACGTCGATGGATTTCGATATTTTGAAAGAAAAGAAAACGAAGAATATGATGGATGGATTGTCTAAACTATATGAAAAACCCTCAGCACCCAATAATGTATTTCTAATGAAGAGATTATTTAATATGAATATGTTAGAAGGTGGGTCTGTTGCAGATCATTTAAATGAATTTAATATGGTTACTAATCAGCTAAGTTCTGTAAAAGTGGACTTTGATGGTGAGGTCGAGGCTCTTATAATCTTGTGCTCATTGCTAGAAAGATGGAACGGCTTGGTCATGGTTGTAAGTAACTCTATCTCTGGTTCAAACACTTTAAAATTTGATGATGTTTTTTGTGTTATCCTTAGTGAGTAAATGCGATGGAAAATCACAGGTGAGCCATTAGGTAATGCATTAAACATGGAGAATAAAAAGGAAGAAAAAATGATAGAGGAAAGGGCACAAGGAACCATGGGAATTCTAGGAAGGTAATATCCAAATCCAGACTCAGAAAGATAGAGTGCTGGAATTGTGGGAATAAAGGACATCTGAAGAAAGACTGCAAAGCTCCAAAGAAACAAAGAGATGGACGACATGAGAAAAATCAGGAAGCAAATGTAACAGGTGATGTGTTACAAGATGCTTTGATTCTTTCTGTAGATAATATTTTTGAGTCTTGGGTAGTAGATTCAAGGGCTTCATTTCATGCCACACCCCATAGGAAACATTTTCTAGATTATGTTCAAGGTGCTTTTGGATAGGTTCATTTGGGTGATGATGCACCATGTAAAATTGTTGGAATGGGAAAGGTAAAAATAAAGAAAAGGAATGGAAACCAATGGTTGTTGAAAGAGGTAAGACATGTTCCAGATATAAGGAAAAATCTAATTTCAACAGAGACATTGGAAAGTGAAGGTTGTATATTCATATTTACAGATAAGGTGTGGAAAGTCACCAAAGGATCATTGGTGATAGAAAAATGAGAGAAGGTAGGTACATTGTATTTATGTACTGGTAATATTGACTCTTCTATCTCTTTAGTTTCTACAGGAGTGGATACAACATTGTGGCATCATAGGCTTGAACACATGAGTGAGAAGGGGATGCAGATACTTCAAAAAATAAATTTGTTGCCAGATCTTAGACAAATTGATTTGGATTTGTGTAAGAATTGTGTTTATGGAAAACAAAAGAGAGTCAGATTTCTCAGAGTCGGAAAATAAAAGAAGAATGAAAGGTTAGATCTTGTGCATACATATGTATGGGGACCAACTTAGGTATCATCTCTTGGTGGCTCTCGTTATTATGTTACTTTTATTGATGATGCAACTAGAAAAACTTGGGTTTATTTCGTTCGACAAAAATATGAAGTTTTTGATACTTTTAAGAAATGGAAATCTTTGGTTGAGAATGAGAGAGGAAAAAGGTTGAAGTGTCTCATATAAGAAAATAGAGGTGAATATTGTAGCAAGGAGTTTGATGATTACTGTTCATACCAAGGGATTCGTAGAGAGAAGACAGTTCCAAGAACACCACAGGAAAATGGCATGTCAGAAAGGATGAACAAAACAATCATCGAGCATGCAAGGAGTATGAGATTGCAAGCTAGTTTTCCCTTACAATTCTGGGCAGATGCTGTAGATACTGTTGTTTAATTAATAAATAGAGGACCTTCAAGTTCTTTGGATGGTGGAATTCCAGAGGAGGAATGTACATGTAAAAAGGTAAACTATTCATTTTTTAAGACTTTTGGTTGTGAAGCATTTGTCCATATTGATAAAGAAAATAAAATAAAGCTTCAGGAAAAATCCAAGAAGTGTACCTTTATTGGATACAATATTAATGATTTTGGTTATCTCTTATGGGATTATGAAAATCACAAATTCATTAGGAGTAGAGATGTCATATTCAATGAGAAGATCATGTACAAAGATCAGTTGTGGGGAAAGAAATAGGAAAAAGAAAAACTAGAATACACAGTGTTTGATGAGATCACTGAAAAATAAATTCCAAAGGTACCAGAAAATCAAAATTTACAACAACAGGAGCAACAAGTACCTCAAACTCCTGCAAGTGTTGTTAGAAGATCTACCAGGTTAAGTAGACCCCCTGAACGATACTCTCCTTCATTGTATTAGTTATTGTTGACTAATTCTGGTGAACCAGAATGTTATAAAGATGCAACATAGGTAGACACCAAAAATAAAAAGGAGAAAGCAATGAAAGAGGAAATGGGTTCCCTGGTAAATAACTAGATTTGGGATTTGGTTCAGTTTCCTGCAGGAAAAAGAGAATTGTAGAATAAATGGGTTTACAAGTTGAAGGAGGAATATGGAGGAAAAAATCACTATAAGGCTAGACTTGTTGTAAAGGGGGTTGCATAAAAGAAAGGTATATATTTTGATGAAATATTTTCTCATGTTGTTAAAATGACTTCAATTAGAACTATTTTAAGTCTTGTGGTAGTAGAAGATTTGCATCTTGAACAATTAGATGTAAAAACAACTTTTCTTCATGGGGATTTGGAGGAAGATATTTATATGCAGCAACCACATGGGTATGAGGTCAAAGGAAAGGAGAATTGGGTATGCAGGTTGAAGAAGAGCTTGTATGGCCTAAAGCAATCTCCAAGGCAGTGGTATTTGAAGTTTGATAGGTTTATGACAGAACAAGGTTATATTAGATGTCATTCTGATCACCGTGTTTATTTTAAAAGGCAAGAAAATGGAAGTTGTATTATATTGCTATTGTATGTAGATGGCATGCTTGTTGTAGTGTCTAATATGCATGATATAAACGTGCTCAAGAAGAAATTATATAATTCATTTGCGATGAAGGATTTGGGTGCTGCAAAGAAAATCCTTGGAATGAGAATAACAAGAGACAGGAAAAATCACAAATTGACATTGTCTCAGGGTGAGTACATAGAACAGGTGTTGGAGAGGTTTAGAATGAAGAATGCAAAACCAGTTAGTACACCTTTGGCCAGCCATTTCAAATTAACTAAGGAAATGTGTCCCAAGACACAAGAGGAGATAGAATACATGTCCAGGCTCCCTTATTTATCAGTAGTTGGCAGCTTGGTGTATGCGATGGTTTTCAAAAGACCAAATATTGCACATGCAGTGGGAATTGTGAGAAGGTATATGAACAATCCAGGTAAAGAACATTGGGAGGCAGTAAAGTGGATTCTCAGGTATTTGAGAAGTACTTCTACTCATGCATTATGTTTTGAAGGTTTAAACATTGTTCTACAAGGATATGTTGATTCAGATATGGCAGGTGATAAAGATAGTAGGAGGAGCACCACATGATATGTTTTTACTATAGGTGGAACAACAGTAAGATGGATTTTAAAAATGCAAAAGGTTGTTGCACTTTAAACAACAAAAGCAGAGCATGTTGATGCTACAGAGGCTAGTAAATAAATGATTTGGTTACAGAGGTTTATGGAGGAATTGGGAAAGAAGCAGGAGAATAATAGGTTGTATTGTGATAGTCAGAGTTTCATTCATCTTGAAAATAACTCAACCTTCCATTCGAAGACTATTCATGTACAACTCAGGTACCATTTCATATGATATGTCTTGGAATATGGACATTTGAAGTTGGAAAAGATATACACTAGCCAGGATCCTGCAAACATGTTAACTAAGGGAGTAACCAGGGAAACATTGAGTTCCTTCTTAGTTTTAGTTGGTATTCAAGCATGAAGGTGAATATGAGAAATTTTCTAGGTCCAAGAAGGATCATAGACCAACAGATACAATAGCGGTGGAGTTGTTGAGATCAGTCTCGAAGTGGGAGATTGTTGGTTGTGGAGCTTGATTATCTTCCTGATTTAGAGGTCTTTGTTTTCAACCATGTTTATAACCCATGAAGACTTTACACCCTATAAGAATGTATAATCCTCTAC
>ML785311.1:63135-85630 GCA_009831015.1 Picea engelmannii | reverse complement strand
TCTGAACTGGCTCTTTACTTGCCTCCTCTACGCATGCCTCATCATGCAACGTTGTGTTCCAGCATCTGTTTCATTCGTGTTCCAGCATCTGTGTTCCAGCATTCGTGTTTCAGCACCTGTGTTCCAGCATTCGTGTTCCAGCACCTGTGTTCCAGCATTCGTGTTCCAGCATTCGTGTTCCAGCACCTGTGTTCCAGCATTCGTGTTCCATCATTCGTGTTCCAGCATTCGTGTTCCAACACATGTGTTCCAGCATTCGTGTTCCAGCATTTCTTGTGCGTGTTGACATCCTTGACTGCTCCATAACCGATTGCCATCAATGACAACCTTAACCATATGCGTCAGTCTTATGTTATAGCCATATCTCCAACACACCTGAGGGGTCTAACCCCCAGGGAGACGAGTAAGTTCTCAGATAGGAGCAGATAGTAGTTGGCGATGTTGTCGGGATGATGAGATATTTTCAGCGCATGTCCAAGGCACTGATCAACTGTTTGGATAGAGATGAGGCCACAGTGCCAGCACCCGCTGAGGTTCCACCGCGCACTCTGATCGGTACTGGTAGCATTCACCGTGAACTCGAGAATGTCAAATTTCCTGAGTTCTTTGTTGCCCCGGATGGTGCAGCTGCCGAGGCATGGTTGGAGAACATGGCGATGTGCTTTGCACTTCGCGATTATACCTCCAACATGAAGGTCTGCATGGCGGTCTGTCAACTGAAGGGGAGTGCTCTTCTATGGTGGAAGATGCTCCTACCGCAGCTGAACATGGCCATCGAAGACGTGTCATGGGAACTGTTCAAGGAACGGTTCCGAGAGAGGTACCTTTCAAAGGAATTCATTGAGCATCAACTCAATGAGTTCAATGCCCTACGACAGGGAGGTCATACGGTGCCCGAGTACGAGGCCCATTTTATGGAGTTGCTCCGGTACACTCCTCAGCTTAACACTGAAAAAATTAAGGTCAATAGGTTCGTTTTCGGCCTTAACAGTAGCCTGCGTGCAAATGTTAGGATTTTGATGCCTCAAACCTTGCATGATGTCGTCCAGAAGGCCCTCATAGCAGAGGAGGAGCTTATCAGTGGGGGTCAGACCATGACTCTAGTGAGACCAGTAGGGCAAGTTTCATCTGGAACACAGCAGGACCAGACACCAGCTCGACATACGTTGGGATATCGTGGCTTCTAGAGGGGATCCACTTTCACTACACCCCGACGATTGACGCCTCAGCAGCGGGCACCTTACCGGGGACCACCGCATCAGTAGCAACATCGCCCATAGCAGCATCAACTTAGGCATGTTTAGCAGAACAGACCAGGGTTCTAGGCCGATGGGTCGTCATCTTCTACTTCGGGTACCAGGACTAATGGGCCGAAGAAGGGGTGTTGGACGTGTGGGGAGCCACACTACCAGCACGACTGTCTTGTGGAGAGTACCAGAGAATTCAGATCAACAGGACCCACTACCATGGGAGATATGGGAAAGGCCCATCGGATTCATGTAGCAATGAATAATCGCCAGGCAGAGCATCAGTCGACTGTGCTCGAGACGACATGTAATGTCGCTGACCAGACCCTTGGTATTTTGATAGATCCCGGTGCTACTGAGAGTTTCATTTCTGGTGCAGCACTAAAAAGGATTAAGGTAAAGGCAGTCGAACAGGACGAGTTTAGCTTCGTAGAGATGGCTTCGGGAGCCAAACAAAAGGTTGGAGGAAAGGTTACGGGCTGTGCCCTTAACCTGGGAGAGTTTGTCACAAGGTCCAACCTATACATCATGATCTTAGGATCTTATGTTGTCATGATTTGTATGGATTGGTTGGAATCGCATGAGGTGATACTCAACTGTAAGACAAAATGGTTGAGCTTGGTCGATGATGAGGGATAGAGACATGTGATTGTAGGACGGAACCAGAGAGTTTCCCTGAGGTTCATCTCTTCCTTACAACTATGAAAGAGTATGCGCAAGGGGTGCAAGATTTATGCAATCATTGCGTTAAACGAGAAGGGAGTAGCAGAAGGTCTAGAACACCTTCCGGTGGTGAGAGAGTTTGCGGACGTGTTTCCGAAGGAGTTACCTGGGATGTCGCTGGAGAGAGAATTGGATTTTACCATAGACCTAAAAACGGGGACTGAACCGATAACAAGAATGCCTTATCGGATGTCGACTCCAGAGTTACAAGAGTTGAAAATGCAACTGAAGGATTTGCTAGACCTGGGACTGATACGTCCTAGTGTGTCACCATGGGGTGCACCTGTTATTTTCATATGAAAGAAGGATGGATCGTGGAGGATTTGCATTGACTATTGTCAAATGAACAAGGATACGATCAAGAATTAGTATCCATTGCCGAGAATTGATGATCTGTTCGATCAAATGAAGGGTGCAACGGTGTTCTCCAAGATCGATTTGCGATCAGGGTATCACCAGTTGTGGATCAAGGAGGATGACGTCCCTAAGACTGCCTTTAAGACGAGGTTTGGACATTATGAGTTTACTCTTTTACCATTTGGACTGACAAACGCCGCAGGGGTATTTATGAGTTTGATGAATGGGGTGTTCCGCAAGTACTTGGACAAGTTCGTCCAAGTATTCATTGATGATATTTTGATCTACTCTCAGATGACGGAGGAGAATGACGAGCAATTTCACTTGGTACTATAGTGTCTGCGAGAGGACAAATTGTATGGGAAGTTGTCCAAATGCTCATTTTATCAATCGAAGATTCACTACTTAGGGCATGTCATCTTCGGCGAAGGCATCGCCATGAATCCAGCCAAGGTCGAGGCTATTATGGAATGGCATGTGTCGATGAATGTCACAGAAGTGCGTAGCTTTATGGGTTTAACAGGATACTATCGACGGTTTTTCGAGGGATTTTTGAAGATAGCAAATCCGATCACGGAATTGCAGAAGAAAAACAAGAAGTTTGTTTGGGTCGAGAAATGTGTGGAAGCATTTCAAAGGCTTAAGGAGTTGTTGACAACAACACCGATACTAAATGTCCCTGACATGGACGCGGACTTCTTGGTATGCACAGACGCATCCAAGGAAGGTTTAGGTAGAGTCTTGATGCAAGATGGACGAGTGATTGCTTACATTTCAAGGAAACTGAGAAGGCATGAGGAGAACTATGCGACGCACGATTTGGAATTATTAGCCATTGTATATGCCATGAAGGTTTGGAGACACTACCTTGTTATATCAAAATTTGAACTAAAGACTGATCATTGTGGACTACAACACATTTTTACGCAAAGCGACCTGAACGTGCGACAACGACATTGGTCGAAATTGCTTAGCGAGTACAAATTTGAGATTACTTACCTAAAGGGAACAATGAACCGAGTGGCAGATGCTTTGACTCGGAGGCCATGCATCTTTTCAATGTTGCCTCTTTAGACAAATCTACGTGAAAATATTCTAACTTTACAGCGTGACGATGACTGGTACCAAGAGGTCGAGGGTTTTATCGGACAAAACACAATGATGGTGCCATGATATGAGGGATTTTCATTTGATAGTGATGGGTTATTGAGGTTTAAAAATCGGATTTACGTACCGTCAAACGACGAGTTGAGGATGTTGATCCTGAGCGAGGCTCATAGAACAGTTTACATGGCTCACCCAGGAGTCACGAAGATGAGGGCAGACCTTAAACCCTTATTCTTCTGGAAAGTAATGAAGGTCGACATAGTCAACTATGTGGCTAGATGTCTAGAGTGTCAGCAGGTAAAGGTTGAACATAGACACCCGACAGGATTACTACAATCACATGCCATTCCAGAATCTAAATAGGAAGTTATTTCGATGGATTTTATTATTGGATTGCCACTAACGGAAAGGAGGCATGACTCGATTTTCGTAGTAGTAGACACTCTGATGAAGAGTGCTCACTTTATTCCTGTGCGTACGACGTATCAGGTACCTGAAATAGCTAGAGTTTTCATTAGTGAGATTGTGAGGCTGCATGGAATGCCTAAGAGGATTATATCCGATCGAGGATCGATGTTTACTGGATGATTTTGGATGAGTTTCCAAGAGGCCTTGGGAACCCAAATTAAATTTAGTACTACATATCATCCGGAGAATGACGGACAAACCGAACGAACGAACCAAACCTTGGAGGACATGTTGTGCATGTACGTGATGGACCAACAAAAGTGTTGGGAAGAATTATTTCCACTAGTAGAGTTCACTTACAACAACAATTACCAGAGCACCATTAAGATGGTGTCGTTCGAGTTTATTTACAAGCGACCGTGTCATATGCCTTTGAGTTGGGATCGAATTGAGGATAAGGTCCTGGTGGGACTAGAAGTGATCCAAGAAATGGAAGAGCAAATGCAAACAATAAGACAAAGGATTAAAGAAGCACAGGACCGACAGAAGAGTTATGTCGATGCGCACCGAGTCGACCATAGTTACGCGATTGGCGATCGAGTCTTCTTGTGGGTTAAACCGCATAAGAGTTCGATTAAGTTTGGGAAGGGAGATAAACTCTCTCCTAGGTTTGTGGGACCTTTTGAGATTGTAAAGAGAAAGGGGCCCATGGCCTATTGACTAGCCTTGCCTGATTCCTTGAGGCGTATGTACAATGTTTTTCATGTATCTGTTTTGAGACATTATATTAGTGATCCTACACATGTTATTGACATGAGTTCCTTGTAGGTATCGGATGAGTGAGCACTCACGACTGAGTCGGTCGGCATCTTAGATCATCGCGTTCGATAGTTACGAAGTCAAACGGTAGATCAGGTCAAGGTCTGGTGGGACAATTATAGTCCACACTCGAGGACCTGGGAGGACGCATATGATATGCGCCAATAGTTTCCATTTTTGTTTAATAGATAGACATATGATACTGTGATACACTTATTTTGGCATTTTTACTGAGAAACTTCACGACGAAGTTTAGACCAAGAGGGGGTGTATGTAACATCCCGCTCTGGCGCACTGAGCGAACTTATTCTTTGAGGACACTTGCTCGCAAGTGATCCGGATTATTATGATATTAAAACATTTGACTTTGATTATGATGCGCCATGGGTAGATGGCATGTTTTTTTACTACATTGACATAGACAGGTGTTATTGACTCGGTTTTACTGAGTGTGCAGGGTTTTGGACCTTGAGGATGCAGAGGCATCGATGGAACCCCTTGGACTCTGGATTGAGTCAGGGAGTGTGCTATTGGGGTTTGATTGATTTACTATGATATTAATACATTTTGATTAGATGATATGATGTGGACATGTTCTGACATGATTTGTTGATGATGCAGGCTGACAATAGCTTGCCGACCAGACTCACATATGGAGTAAAGGGGTCACACACGACTACTAGAGAGGTTGAGGGAGAGGTGTGGACAGCAGCCCTACCACAGCCTACTAGCACTCCCGCCATGGCTTGAATTTCGAGAGGACCCACGATGTCGCGGGGGCAGACTGTGACAGTCTCTCACGATGATTCTAAGGGGCGCGCAATAAGTCGGGGGCCTTATTCCTTAGAATCCCTTAGTCTCCCACAAGTTCACCTGGCGGAGTGTTGACTCCAGGGGTTATTGATGTCTACCAATCAGTCAAGAAGTGAGTGGCACCCTTGGAGCACGTGGTGCATCCTGGAGGGCACATCGCACAAAAGAAACAAAAGAGGTGAGTGGCACCCTTGGAGCACGTGGTGCATCCTGAAGGGTACGTCGCACAAAAGAAACAAAAGTGACGAGTGGCACCCTTGGAGCACGTAGTGCGTCCTGAAGGGCACGTCGCGTTGATGATGATAAAGGAACGAACCTAGATGGCCCTAAGACAAATATCTCGTTAAGAAATTTTAAAACAACTTCCCTAATTAAAATGTCGCCCAATTCAGAATCTAAGTCCTAAGTCTAAAAATTTGCTAGGGGTAAAATTTTGTCTACCTTTAAGAAAATATCTCTATAAAAATAAAATAATAAAGTTATTAAAAAAAAAAAAACCACTTAAGTAATAATTGTGGACTTCATAAATTTTTGGGTAAAATGAAGGGAGTAAGAACTTAAATAAAATCTATGGATATAAAAGGTAAATAAGAAATTAATTATTTAACTTGTGAAAGTGTAAAAAGATATTAAATTAATAAAAAAAAAGGAAAAGAGGTTAAATTGCACAACTGTCGTTTTTAGCTCTATTAGAAAGGGGAAAGAGGGAAATTATAAAATTTAGGAAACTATGGAAAGGAGGTAACATAAAAAGGGAAATATGGGGAACTTAAGGTAAAAAGCGGGAGGTCAACTTAGTAAAGAATCTGCAATTAAAAACCTTCTAAATTGAACTAAATTAACAACTTCATTTTAGGGAAAGTCTTTAAAACCTGTAAGGGAATCTAGGGACACCTAGGAGTAAATTTAGGAGTAACTCTAGGTGGGTGAGGGAAATAAGACAATTTAATAAATTAAAGAAAATAATTATTGGATGAATGTGGGGGATAAATGACACTTGTACGAAGAAGAAATTTTAGAAGTTTTTATTTAAAAATTAAATTAAATGAGATTTAGGGAAATATTGAAAGTTCTAAAACTCTATAAAAGAGAAGAAGGAGGAGGAAGAAGGGGATTGACTGTTAGCGTAACATTACGCTGTCGGATTAGTGACTTGACTGATTTACTTGTGGGAGTTGGGATTTCCCAGCTCGGAGAGGAGTGATAGCTCGGCCTTGTGAGGCAAACTTGGATATAGACGTACCATTTGGATAGTGTGTGCCCCCTTTGCGGCTTGGGGGGCTAAGGGGGAAGTAGAGTACCCCTAGTGTTGGCTGGGAGGTACCGGTGAGGTCTCGACGGTCGGCGAGCGGGAGCGGAACGGAGCGCACGGACGTCATTCGAGGTGGCGATAAGGCAACGATACGCTTCTCGGTTGAATGATAGAATGTTGTAGGATGTGTGATTTAGATCTGCATGTGTTTTAAGTAGGTAAATTTATTGTTGTGATTGCGCCTTCTGGTGTGGAGAGAACATGCGTTTTGTTATCCCTGTGTCTTCTAAAAATTTTACCTCTGCAATACTTCCTACCTGGATAGCATTTTACCCTTTTGACTTCAGCGATTTTGGTGGCTGCTTGGATAGATTTAAGGTTGACTGATATCAAAGGTTGAGTAAATATTTTACTCCTACCTTACCAACCATCTCATCTAGTCTAGTTGATGGTCCTTGATTGTTTCATTTCAAAGCCTTGTCTGTCCCAAAATTTGGTTTGGTTGCTCCATTCACAATAGCCGCTAGCAAACAAACGTACAAGACAAGTTTACAATAGGCCAATCGATCTTGTGTTTAGAATCCTTTGTTGGTCTGTAGTTTCAGAAGTGTTTATAAAATTACATTGCACATGGACCTCTTCACTCATCTGCTCAGCGAAACAAACAAGGAGACCAACGACCTCCCCGCTTCTGACAGTCGGATTTTCGAATTCCTTTCATATCTGACACTTGCTTTTTGGTAATCACCTTCAATTTATGGAAGGGAACCTAAACCTAAACTTGATTTTATATTGTCTTTTTCGTGCTTAGTTCCAGCTTCTCACACACTTCTCCAATGCGTGAACCTCACCAATCTTACCACGCACAGGAAAAACTCATTACTAGTTGAATTATCTCTGTTTGGGTGTGGACTGTTAAACCCAATGATGCCATCAACCACCCGTCACGAATTTACTGCTTGGATAATGATTTGCTGATTGATTTGGGGTCGGTTGTGTGGGGGTTTCTCGGCGGATTTATCCTTCTCCATCCTCAGCGTTAATACTTCCACAACACTAACACCCAATGCCAGTAACGTTCTTCCCTTATTTGCACAGATAGCGTTTTCACCATGTTTACACACAACAATGCACTTTCCACCACGATAGCACTGTCATAGCACGGTTACGCCAGCAAAGTTATGGTTCTTCTTCCTGCCGATTAGAAAAGCGTTCCAATAGCCTCTGTCTGCATTTGCTTGGTATCCCGACAGATGGAGAAATGATAGATTTAATTGTCAACGATTGACCTCCTTCTTGAGTTTTAACTTTGAGACTAAACTTTACGTGCTGCTGTTGGAATGGAAAATCGTGGGTTACTGCGGTTGAGAGATTTCTCTGTACTCAGCCCTGCGGATTTATCACTGACTCCCAAATACTTGGTTTGGTCCTTGGTCGCGTTGACCTTGCAGTTGCTAGGCATCGTTCCCATCTTGTTAGCTTGAATCCATTTGGGTATGTAATTTACCTAGCCACAGATTTGGACAGTGAGTCATTTAAGGAAAGTTGTGGATCCCAGGCAACAATCTAAAGTTACACCTTAGTATCTGCTTCACCTCTCTAATTTTACCCTGCGAATCAAGTTATGGCTCAGCTTGGTTGTTTATGTTTTACTTCGCCAACTCCGTGGTGTAAATTAATGCAAAGTAATGACTTGTAAAAGAATGCAAATCTATTTTTAATTTGAAAAGTAGTAAATCTATGTTAATCTTTTTGCACCTTTTTAATTATCTAAACCCCGTATAAAACAAAATAGTGGGAATCTCTTCCTTGGACAGATAAAACAAATTTATATCCTAAAATGATACCTTTATCGTTAGAAAAGTAATCTCCTTATTTTGCAGGAATCTAGAAGGGTTTTAAGAATAAAATTTAAAAGAAGTAAATGCTCAAAGAAGCAATACCTCAGATTGATCACTCAATTGTATCTCCTACTAATTCCTGTTAGTGTTGAGTTAATAGTTACTGGGGAATTCAAATTACACTCTTAACTTCTCTCTTTATGTAGGCGGATGTAAGTTAAAAGTGGCTGGAAGTTAAAAGATGACCCAAATGCCGAGAAGTTCGCTCTAAGCTGAATTCAAATACCTTTCTAGTTATACATGACCTAATTACTACTGAGAATTTATGAGTCTCCCTAGGATAGAAGGAATTATATTTTTAGTGTTTTATATGTGGTTGGTTTTCTAATTTTAAAGGAAAGCATTTTAGTGTTGGAATTTGTATGTTAGCTTGATGTTCAGTAAGACAAGTACTTCATAAACTGTTGGGATGAATTATAATAGTACCTTCCAAAGGAGGCTAATTATATTCTTTTAGTTTATCATAAACTAGTGAAAAGAATAAGTTATAATAAGTGAACCTTTCTTTATTATAATTATTAGATATCTTAAACATATGGATATAAGTGAAAATCTCTAGTTGTGGTTCATGTTAGTTAGACTTATAGGAACTTGAGGTGTAGTTGGTGAGCTTAATTAATTCTGATTATATTTTGTCAATGCACTAGAATTGAATTTATTATAACATTGGTAGAATTACTTATATTGCATAGTAATGGAAAAATTATAGTACTAGTGATGAAGGACTTGATTTTTGGGTTGCGAAATTGTCCTTGTTTTATGACAATTGATTATGGGTTATAAATTGTAGTTATGTTGGCTATGTTCAAATTGACGTCTATTGATCTTCCTAATTTAGTTGTTCATACCAGGATGGCATTACAGATACTTGGATCGTACTGTATTAAATTGTTCGATTCTTGAGCAAGGGATCTATTTCCATATTATTGATGTTTAAATTCTAGGATTGATGGTTATACTAGGAATGGATAAGGGAATTAGACACCTCCTTGTTCCTCAGAACAGTCGCCAACCCTGAGACCTTAAATGGTTAAAATCGATGGGAACCTAGGCTTGAGCACTGCTTATGTGTCTTGGAGGTCCTAACCATTGCAGGGTAGGACAGGCAGGTAGTCAGTCTTATTTATTTCATCGATTGATTGTCATGCCTTGCTTGCAGATACTTGATGTGTGTATTAGATTGTTATTTTGTATTTGAAATGGCATGCGCCACGTTCGTCATTGTATGGCGACGCAGAGTCGAATGTATTTATTATCCTTGTACACATGCACACACACCAAAGATTTTTTTTTTTTTTACACTTGTTATGAGAGGTTTGTCATCGTAACGAGGAGGTTGTTACACTTCTTGAGTAGTTTGGGATTGAAATAAGTGAATGATTTTTGTACATTTCTTAGGAAACTGAATTTGACCCTCTTCATCTTACTATCTTGTAGGGAAAGATGCAATTTCCACACCATGATATAAGGAATTCAAATTTCCCTATATTCAACTTAGTGAATCACCACTCTCATGCAATCACAAGAAATATCCATCCTATGGTGATTCATAATTATTCTTAGGAGAATCTAATTCAAATATTTGTAAATTCTTTCAAGTACATCTAACATTCTTATCCATTCATGGGAACATTCACTTCACTTTTAGTGGCCATCTTCTTCGTTTCTACTTAGTGACCATCTTCTTCATTTCTACCATTGATGTCTTCTAACTATTTAATAATACTACGAATTTGCATGGAACTTGAGTCACTTTAGCCATCAAAATAGAATCTAGAGAAACATGGTGTCAAATATAATCAATTACATGATCCCAACATTTATGATTAAAAATGGATTAATTGATCTATTCATTATTACAATCAAATTCCCCAAATATGAAATCATAGACTTCTCCTTTTCCATTTAGCAAATACATTGGCCATTCATTAATTTTTTCCATTGATTCCACACTCTCTTGATTCTATTCATTGTTTTCACTCCTAAAACTAATGCCATGCTCATCCATGTTGAAAACATCAATCTTTATCAACAGATTTATAATCCTAAATAATTGGGTTTGATAAAATTCATTTAACTACAATCAATTATTTGGTTTTACTAATTTCATCTTGATCCATAGTGGCAAGGTATATCTAATACACGCTGAAATGCAAGCAAGGGTATAGGGATACCGATTCAATTTTTGATTGATGATGTAAACAAAGTATACTCTCACTAATAAAAATTCAATAATTTTAGTGAAGTAGTATATGCTCCCTCAACCATATAACACTAATTTTTATAAGGTATTATAGTTTTCTAACACTCTCTTGTTTGAAATATTAAAGCTTAGCAAACTGTAACACATTTGTGATGGAATCTATTCCATTTGTACTAAATTCCATTAGGCCTTAGCCTAGTCAGAGAGTAATTTTCACATAAATTGCATTCTTGGGACAAAATTGAGCATTTTAAAATAATTCTCATGACATAACTAATGTAGAAATACATAATTTTAACTAGGTTTTTGAATCTTCATATATTCACAATGTTATAATCTAAAATTACACTTCAAATTTTCAATAATTTTTAGGATAAATGTTAGAGAAATGCACAATGCTACCATGAAAGAGTACAATTCAAATCTTGTGAACCAAGGGTGTCCATATAAATTGTTCAAATTTGAAATAATTCACGTAGAATTTAGCACCTCTACATGCATAAAGAATTGTTTCATTTTTTTACCTTTCATGAGTGTACAATTCAAATAGGGTGAGTATTTTAGGGAATTATGAAAATTTACAATTGAAAATTGTCATTTCATACTATATGAAATTTTTATTCATTATTATAGTAGAATTAGTTGCATTGGAATAATTATGATGGTTAGGAGATCTAATACATGTAAGAAAACATAAAAATAAATTATCAAAAATATAATGGAGTTCATCAATTAAAGTATTAGGGCATCTTCTTTGAATAAGTCTCATTAGATAGTTGGTAATTACTTAATATAAAATGATCTTCCTTATTAATAAGTGCCACTAAGTGGTCGCTACTATTTCATAATGGGACCACAACTACTTAAGTCTTTTTTGTTAAGAATCTATTTATAGAGACAAAAGGCTATGCAATGTTTCATCATGGATTGTTATTGTATCTGAGCTCTACTCAAAATGAGGTCACCCCCTGAAAAAGGTCTATGAACATTTCTCTCCTTAATATCTATGATTAAAATGGTTATAATGTATAGGTTTAATCTCAATGTTATTGTATTGGATTTTATGCCCTTATATTTGTCTAAATATTGTTCATATTTTATTATTTATATTGGTTAAATACATTCACAATACATTACAAGTGACATCATATCTCTTTCCCATGCCAACACATGCTCAAATTTTAGAAAATATTTTTTCACTAGACACATGTTCTAACATTTTTAAGCACATACATATATTTTTCAACAAGAAAATATATGGTTGAGGAAACATACACTAAAATTTTAGAAAATATTTTTGCACTAGACACATGCTCTAACATCTTTAAACACATAGATATATCTTTTAATAGGAAAACTATGGTTGAGGAAGCGTATACTCAAATTTTAGAAAATATTTTTGCACTAGACACATGTTCTAACATCTTTAAACACATACATCTATCTTTCATTGAGATGAAAATATATGGTTGAGGAAGCGTACATGCAAAGAATTTAAGTGGGGCCACCTTGATTGGACACCCTTGTTGGTACTTATGGAATCAACCTTTTATGTACACTAGAGTATATCAAAATCCCCCTAGGTGCACTTAAAAACAATCTTACATAATTTTGTTAGTGATCTTTTTGTTGTTGTTGCGCTGGCAGACGCTTTCTATAGCCCATTATGAGGGAGATGTGTAATTCCTTCAGTGCTCAACATGGAGTTGACAAATGAAATTTATAAAAAATGTTAATAACAAAATAAATATTTCAATGTCACTCATAAATAAAATATTTCAATGTCACTCATAAATAAAATATTTCAATATCAATCTTAAGTAAAATAATTCTATATCAACTCTTTATAGATAGAGAGAAATATATGATTTTGAGTAATTAAAAGTAAAAAAATTATGATTTTGTTCTTTCTACTTCCAAGAATGAGGGAGATGCATAATTCCTTTAATGCTTAATATTATGTAGTTGACATGTGACATTTAAAAAATAATAATAAGAAAAAAATAATTTCTAGTTGACACATGACATTTAAAAAAATATTTGTAAAATAATTTCAATATGAGCCATAAATAAAATATTTCTATGTCCAAATTGGTGTATGAGAGATATACATAGCCTACTCTCCTCTGGATTTGAACATGTAACCTTTTAGTAGGAAATACATGTTCTTAACCATTAGGCCCATTCAAGCTATATATATATATATATATAGAGAGAGAGAGAGAGAGAGAGAGAGAGAGAGAGAGAGTTGACACATGACATTTAAAAAAATATTTGTAAAATAATTTTATATCAACGTTATATAGAGAGAGTAATTGAAAGTAAAAAATTAAATTGTTATTGTGCAAATATGTATTTTCTACTTCTCCATATGAGAGAGATGTGTAATTCCTTAAATGCTTAATATGAATTTAACAGGTGATTTAAAAAAATATTAGTAAATATATATTTATATATAAAACAAAGAAAAGTTGAAAAAAAAAATCTTATTGTTAAAACATTTGAATGGTGGCTTGCTTAAGAGGGAGATGTGCAATTCCTTTAGTGCTCAACATGGAATTGACATGTGGAGCACCAACACACAAACCAACTTAGATCCATCTTAACTCTGGATTTATCATGGGTTGAGAGGCAGCTAATCCTTTGACATACAAACATTTCCTCAAGTTTTGTACTCTAAAAAAATTTGCATCTATGGAAATTTGATGCCTCTAGGCACATGATAGATCCCAAGTTAAGATAAATCTTTATAGTACAATGAGAATAGCAAGTGAAGATAATGGTCTAATACCTCATAACAGGGTTGTATGCCTCATAACAGGGTTGTATAGATAATGTCTCCTTACTTAGTATTGTGAAAGATTTCATGGAATATTATTGTTGAAAACCCATGATATATCAGAGATAGAGATATAGTACTAGATACTCCTTTGTCCTTAAAACCTTGCAAACTTGGCAAAATGAATAACTAAAAAACAAATTTACTAAAATATCAAAAATTTGCTAAATTACTATTAATAAAGTAATAGTCAAACAAAAGTAACACTCTTATCAGAGTTACATATTAAGAAAAAGGAGTAGAATCTTCCAGCACCACTCAAAAGTTTCACTATTACAATTTTGATTCCTTACAACACAAAATTCTAAAAAAATCACTTATTCCATCTTTGACTTTTATTTATCACGATAACAATTCTTCATATTTCCACAAATCCGATTTTGATGTGTAATATTGGTATCAGTTATTCGAAGTTCCGAAATTCCAATATGAATTCTTAGTAATAATGACAATTCTTCAAAGTTTTAAAAGTTAAAATTCAAAACTATAACATTTTTTCCACAGTGCTAAAATTTTAACATTCTCATATACCTTTTTATGTATTGAATGCAGAGAAACTTATATATATCGAGAAATCTAATGACAATATGCTACCACACAATTTGTAAGAAACTTCAGAAAACTTACAAGCCTGGCCCATCAAAATATTCTTGGATGAGATGTTTTACACATGCAAATAAATTAAATGGCACAAGGAGTCTACACATTAACGTTAGAATCAAGTAGCCAGAAACCGGATTTCAGATTTCATTAACGTTAGCTTTTTAAATTATTGCATTTCGTCAAAATTACAATGATAACCACTCTTAAAAATTTCATTATCAATTTGATTTCGCATAATAAATCTTCAAAGATTTACAATTCCAATTTGATTTATGTATGAACAATTCTTAAAATTTCCCCAATTCCAATTCTAATTTGTCAAAATCTTATCAATTATTTAAATTTCCAAAATCCCAATATGAATATGAATTCTTCGTATCAATAGCAATTCTTCAAAGTTCTAAAATATCAACTCCCAATATGAATATGAATTCTTCATAACAATAGCAATTCTTCAAAGTTCTAAAATATCAAGGAATCTTATGACAAGATGCCATCATAACGATCCACCACACGATCTGTAAGAAACTTCGAACCCACCACACAATCTGTAAGAAACTTCGAACCCACCACACAATGTTTTCTAACAAGTGCAAAAATACAAAGAAGAGCCATTCAAAAATTCAACTGACATTGTATTATGTATGGTTTGTGAGTGCATGTTGGAGTATCAAAGATTAATTAAACAATCTGTTAATAGCTATGTTGTTTTACTTTCCTTATTTTATAATTAATGAAACATCAAGAAACCTTTATTTATATATATATATATGCTTTGTCATGGTGTATAAAACTTGCAGGAAACAAAGTAGGGATTGGAGCCAACATAAAATATCTTGAGAGACGATACAAATCATCATTTTAAAATAATGTGTATTGTTTATGAAACACTCATTGCTATAGTATGATTATTGATTTACATATTCATGTATATTATATTATAAATGTAGATATACAATATTAAACATTATTTCCATGTTTGTAGATGGAACATAAAGAAGTGCAATGTCAAAATCAAGCCAATCAACAAAACACTCCAAAAAAACCAAGTAAAATTTCTCATGCAAGTGATGAAGAAGTGAGACATGTATGTAGCTCAAGAAATGACTATAGTTCAAGCAATGCATGATGATCATCAAAATTGAATGTTACAAGTTGTATATTTTGGAACTTTTGTGTGTACTGAAAATCATACATGTTGTTTAATGTGGACATATTGTCCCGATTGGATGACAACATGTTACCAATGACTATAACAATTATTTATTGACATTTTGATTATCATGAACTTTTATATTGTCCCATTTTGTATAATAAATGGTCTCTTAAATTTGTATATAATAAATTGAAGTTTGTATTCTATTATATAATAAATGATCTCTTAAATTTGTATATAATAAATTGAAGTTTGTATTCTATTGCATTGTCTAACATCATAAAATGTTATGTTACAGATTAAATATATGAATTATTTACTTTGTTATAATGAAAAAAGGTGTAACCAATTGGTATATTTGTGTAAATGATACAACATATTAATATAATGATTATATCCAAATACAATAATAAAAATATTAAGATCAGTATTATTATTAAAAAATATTTGATTTTATGATGATTAATTGAAATTTTGTAAAAATAAATAAGTTGCATTATCATACCTACAACATGGAAAAATTCAACATTGAAACATATCACTGGATTGTATTCATTTTAACTCAATAATGCAGTTCATACCTACGTACACATCCATGCATTTAAATGAGCACTACACATTGGTGTGAACAAATATAATAAAAGAACCATTCTCACAATGACATCAAAAGATTTTTTTCATTTAACAATACCATTAACACATCGTTACTATTATTATTATCATTACCATTACGGTAACTTATGGTGCACACGATGATATACACACCAGTGCTTTCATTATATACTAAGCACTAGGGATTCATAATATATATCATACACACTATTTCATAATACATATCCCAATGCACAAGTTGTAGTGCATCGGTGTGTATTGTTGATATAAGTGCCCTAGTGCTTGTCAAGATGTGGCACCCCGATGTCTATTATTGATATTATTGATATAACTGCCTTGATGTTTTCAATATCTAAGTTACACACCGGGGCTTCAAAAATATGTCATCAATGATGGTTCATAGTATAGTTATTTGGAAGCCCCAATGAGTATCAATTCATAGCACACTAGTGTGTATTAATATATAATTGGTGCATCGATATAATTGGTGCATCGATGCACACTATCAATATAAGTGCACCAACAAAAAAACCTTTGTTAGAACCTTTAACCTCACACAATTTTAGCTATAGAAAAAAACCATTAAAACATTTGTTAAAAACTTCCTTACTAATTGTAAAGGTTTTCATATATGTTTTTTTGATAATTTGACCCAATCTTGTAACACTAAAAATTTTCACAAGAAGGTTTTTTCTTTGTAGCGGCTTTACCTTATCAATAATAACTTTAAAAAAATGTAGACTGAAAACAATTAATTTATCATTATTTGTGCACATTTTCTTCAAGCTATCAATAATTGAAGTTGTGTCCACCAATACTAATTGTTTGTATTGATGCACATGATCAAATAAGACAATTATGAAACTAGCATCAAACCAATAACATGGATGGTGTACCCTAACCTTTGTTTCATTTTAAGGATTATTATCATCACTGTGAACAAACTCTTAATGTCTTTCTCCAAAGTCATGGTTATGAAAATCCATCCTTCCCTATATACACATTTTACAATTAAATATCTTACAAACCTTTTAAAATTTTGGAAACAAAAATGTCATCTGAAATGATAATTCCACTTATCCATTTACCAATGTAGTTTCCAAATGTTTCATCATCTATAAAGAATGTGTATGTTTCACCATGACTACATTGTTTAGATTACGTTTCCACCTATTTATAACAATCCTCTACATGTTTCTCTTAAATATTTTCCATCTTTATAATTTTTACTCCTATGTTTACTTTGTTCATCATTTTCTTTACAATAAGCTTCCTATTATAATATTTTAAAATATTATAAAATAGGAGGTCATGCCTAAGATGAAGTGGAAGGAAAACCAACATCGTTTGTTCTTGAGTAGTTTGGGATTGAAATAAATGAATGATTTTTGTATATTCTTTGGGAAACTGAATTTGACCTTCTTCATGAAAGATGAAATTTCCACACCATGATATAAGGAATTCAATTTTTTTTTATCTTTAACTTGGTGAAGCACCAATTTCATACACAAGAAATATTCAACTTATGGTGATTCATAATAAAAAAATTTTAGGACAATCTAATTTAAATATTTATAAAAAATTTCAAGTACATTTAACATTTTTATCCCATTCATGGGAAAAGTTACTTTACATAAATTTTAGTGGCCATCTTCTTCTTCATTTCTGCCATTGAACTTACTTGAATCACTTTAGCCATTAAAATCAAAATAGAATTACTTTACTAGCATAAATTTTAGTGGCCCATCTTCTTCTTCATTTCTACCATTGAACTTATTTGAATCACTTTAGCCATCAAAATAGAATCTAAAAAAACATGATGTGAAATATAATCAATCACATAAACCCAACATTCATAATTAAAAATGGATTAATTGATCTATTCATTATTACAATCAAATTCCCCAAATAAAAAATCATAAACTTATCCTTTTTGGAGTATGTTTAACATATACATTGCCCATTCATTAACATTTTCCATTCATTCCACACTCTCTTGGATTCTATTCATTGTTTTTACTCCTAAAACTAATACCTCATCCATGTTGAAAACATCAATCTTTATCAACAAATTTATAATTCTCTATAATTGGGTGATTTAAAATTCATTTAACTACAATCAATTATTTGGTTTTACTAATTTCATCTTGATACATATTGGCAAGGTATGTTTAATATACGCTCAAATGCAAGCAAGGGTATAAGGATACCGATTAAATTTTTATTGATGATGTTAACAAAGTATATTATCACTAATAAAAATTCTAACTTTAATGAAGTAGCTCCTCAACCATATTTTTAACACTGTCTTGTTTGGAGTATTAAAGATTAGCAAACTGCAACACATTTGTGATGGAATCCATTCCATTTGTACTAAATTCCATTAGGCCTTAGCCTAGTTGGAAAGTAGTTTTCACCTAAATCACAATCTTATAAAAAAATTAATAATTTTAAATAATTCTCATGACATAACTATTGTAGAAAGACATAATTTTAACTAAGTTTTTATCCTCATATACTCACAATGTTATAACTTAAAATTACACTTCAAATTTTAACTAATTTTTTTTAACTAATTTTTAGGATATATGTTAGAAAAATGCACAATACCATGAAAGAGGAGAATTCAAAACTTGTAAACCAAGGGTGTCCATATAAATTGTTCAAATTTGAGATAATTCGTGTAGAATTTAGTAACTCTACCATGAGTGCATAATTTAAATAGGGTGTGTATTTTATGGAATTATAAAAACTTACATGTAAAAATTGTCATTTCATACTCCATGAAATTTTAATCAGTGTTACAATATAATTCATTGTATTGGAATAGTTATGATGTTTGGGATATCTAATACATGTAAGAAAACATGAAAACAAATTATCAAAAACATAATGGAGTTCATTAATTAAAATATTAGAGAATTTTCTTTGAATAAGATTAATTATATAGCTATTAGTTACCTAATGTAAAATGATATTCCTTATTAAATAAGTGTTACTAGGTGGTTGGTATTAATTCATAATGGAGCCACAACTACTCATTATGAAACCACAATTACTTAAGCTTTTTCTATTAAGAATCTATTTATAGAGCCAGAAGGCTATGCAATGTTTCATCATGGATTGTTATTGTATTTGAGCTCTACTCAAATGAGGTCATCCCCTCAAAAAGGTCTATGAACATTTCTCTCCTTAATATCTATGATTAAAATGGTTATGATGTATAGGTTTAATCTCAATGTTATTGTATTGGATTTTATGCACTTATATTTGTCTAAATATTGTTCATATTCTATTATTTTTGTTGATTAAATACATTCACAATACATTACAAGTGACATCATATCTCTTTCTCATGTCAACACATGCTTAAATTTTAGAATTTTTTTTTGCACTAGACACATGTTTTAACACTTTTAAACACATACATGTATATTTTTTCAAAAGGAAAATATACGGTTGAGGAAACACTAGACACATGTTCTAACATCTTTAAACACAGTTATATCTTTCAATAGGAAAATATATGGTTGAGGAAGTATACACTCAAATTTTAAAAAATATTTTTGCACTAGACACATGTTCTAACATCTTTAAACACATACATATATCTATGGTTAAGGAAGCATACACTCAAACTTTAGATTTTATTTTTTTTTGCACTAGACACATGTTCTAACATCTTTAAACACATACATCTATCTTTCATTGAAAGGAAAATATATCAAAATCCCTTTAACATTTAACATTTCATGTACGGTTGAGTATATCAAAATCCCCCTAGGTGCACTTAAAAACAACCTTACACAATTTTGTTAGTGGTCTTGTTGTTACTCCATAGCCCACTATGAGGGAGATGTGTAATTCCTTCAGTGCTCAACATGGAGTTGACAAGTGGAATTTACAAAAAATGTTAATAACAAAATAAATATTTCAATGTTGGCTATAAATAAATATCTCAATATCTATCTTAAGTAAAATAATTATATATCAACTCTTTATAGATGGAGAGAAATAGATAGAGTAATTAAAAGTAAAAAAATTGAATTCCTTTCTTTCTACTTCCCAAAATGCTAGAGTTGCATAATTCCTTTAATGCTTAATATTATGGAGTTGACATGTGACATTTAAAAAATAATAACAAGAAAAAAATAATTTCAATTGAGTCATAAATAAAATATTTCTATGTAAACTCTTAATATGAATTTAACACATGTCATATATATATATATATATAACAAAAGAAAGTAAAAATAATTTTATTGTTAAAATATTTGAATGGTGGGTTGAGTATGAGGGAGATGTATATATATATATATATATAACAAAAGAAAGTAAAAATAATTTTATTGTTAAAATATTTGAATGGTGGGTTGAGTATGAAGGAGATGTGCAATTGCTTTAGTGCTCAACATGGAGTTCACATGTGGGGCACCCAGACACACATAAAAAACCAACTTAGACTCATCTTAACTATGGATTTATCATGAGCTGAGAGACATCAAATCCTTTGACATGGAAACATTTCTTCAAATTTTGTAATCTAAAAAAAATTGCATGTATGAAAATTTGATGCCTCTAGAAACATGATAAATCCAAAGTTAAGATGGATCTTTATAGTACAATGAAAATAGTAGGTGTTGATCACTCTCTAGTACCTCATAACAAGGTTGTACAAATAATGATACAATCTAACCTCAACATTGTGAAAGATTCCATAAAATATTATTGTTGGAAACCCATCATATATCATAGATAGAGCACTAAATACTCCTCCCTTGCAAACTTGGCAAAATGGATAACTAAAAACCAAATTTACTAAAATATAAAAAAATGCTAGTAAAACAAAAGTAACACTCTTATCATATTTATATATTAAGAAAAAGTAGTAAATTCTTCCAGCACCATTCACAAGTTTCACTATTACAATTTTGATTCCTTACAACACAAAATCTTACAAATTTCATTATCATTTTGATTTCTCATAATAATAAATCTTCAAAGATTTACAATTCCAATTTGATTTCTCATATAAACAATTCTTAAAATTTCTACAAGTCCATTACTAATTTGTCAAAATCTTATCAATTATTTAAATTTCCAAAATCCCAATATGAATTCTTCATAACAATAGTAATTCTTCAAAGTTCTAAAATACCAAGGAATCTTATGACAAGATGCCATCATAACGATCCACCACACACTCTGTAAGAAACTTCGAACCCACCACACAATCTGTTAAAAACTTCGAAAAACTCAAGATAGACTTCCTCTCTACCGTTTAATTACCAATCACATTAATCACACATCTGAGACTCTCTCCTTTAATCATGTAATCAAATGCCTTGTTGATATTGGCAAATGAAACCTCATGTGTAATAAATTTCTCCAATTCAAGCTTCTGCAAACAACAATAAAGAAGGAACTTAGACTAAAACCCTAATTACATGAAGATCAAAGAGTACGGCTTTCAATGAGGAAAGAAAATCAGCAAGCATGGTCTGACAAAGCCATTTCTATCAGAAAATCTAAGCAAACAAATGAATCAATAAGCTTTCATATATATTATAACTGCTCTAAATAAATGATAGAAGTCTTACCTTATCCAAATACAGTTCTACAAGACCTGGCAAATCAGAACAGGGCTTATAGTTTCCAAAGAAGGTTCCTTTCAATGTCCTCTCGCTCAGAAAATTCAAAGGACTCGTTGCAAAGACTGCGTCTGAATGAGGGACCCCCACTAAAACGGCTACACCCCAACCCTGAAAAACACAACATTTTTTATACCAAATTCCGTTTCACTAATCAGCATATGCATGTGGTAAAATGGAAGCAATCAACTATATTTACAAGAGAACCAGAGGAAATACATCATGGCAGGATTCGAAGGCTTGAATCATCGCCTTAACATTCCCTGTGCATTCGATGCTGGAGTCCACTCCTCCATCAGTTCTTTCGGCAATAACCTGTAAAAGAATTTAAGGAATAACATTCAATTCCAGATGCTATTTAACAAATATAAACATTGAAATTTGCAGTGGATGCACACAGCTCATCCGACCAGGATAGAGCATACAGCTCCCCCGCCGAGGGTAAAAAGCAAGCTTTTCCTAATGCAATAATTCATACTACTGGATAAACTATATCTGTTAAGAAAAGAAGTATTTCGATCTGGAAAAGAGATTGAAGATGATTGTAGGCAGCTCAACCAACCTCTTGAATAGGCTTCTCGTGGTCCTTTGGGTTTATAAATTCCGTTACACCAAAGAGTTTTGCTGAAACAGGATAGATTACAAGAAATGATTCAAACATCGAATTAGAAAGGAAATTCTTCAGTCAACATATATACACAGGTTATCCAATAATGGAAATGAGCAGTCTACAACCTTTTTCAAATCTGTCACTGTTTAAGTCGATTCCAATTATTCGAGAAGCTCCTGCAATTCTTGCCCCTT
>ML785311.1:51221-63085 GCA_009831015.1 Picea engelmannii | reverse complement strand
TGTATACCCAGCTGCTTCGTGTCCAAGGATGCGGGGAAAGAGAGGAGTTTGGCCCTGCAACCAAAGTAATATCAGTCATTTCATTTCACTGTGAAGAAATTTTAATAATCAATATTTATAGTAATTTAATGCTATAAAGAGAAAAGAGAAGTCAAGATGTTATACATTGCTATATTTAATAAATTTAATTTTAATTGTTCCTACCATACCTTTGCTTCCCAGAAATAAAGGTCTGTGCGGCACAAGGCAGTGTAATGCACTTTGATTCTGACTTCCATTGCCTGTGGAGGAGCCACCTCCACTTCTTCAATCTTCAGAGGCTCCCCTGCTTCCCATGCAACAGCAGCTACAACCAAAATACAAATCAAAATATAAGAGTTGTTTAAACATAAATTGCACATCAACATACAGATACAATGAACATAAATCTAACTGAACTAATATGTATGTATGACTTAGAAAGTTGTCATGAAATCTTGTGAATTAATTACCTTTGCATTTGATACCCTGGCCTGCAGTACAGCTCGCCATTTTCCTTTCTGCCTAAATGCTCTTCTTTTGCTATCGGAGTATTATGCAGAGCAAACTTACTTTTACATTTGTGTTGAAGGCAGAGATCCTTCATTAATTTATATCCTACCTCCCTTGAATGGCTTATTCCTTTATTCCATAGACCATGGGCGCTTCCATTATCATGAATTCTGTAGAAACCACTCATTTAGCTTAATAATATCACAATAATTATCTATAACAATATAATAATAATAATTTACTTTTAAAGTCACGATCAATCATGGAAGCCGACCAACTATTGGCACTTCCATTATCATGAATTCTGTAGAAACCATTCATTTAGCTTAATAATATCGCAATAATTATCTATAACAATATAATAATAATAATCTACTTTTAAAAGCACGACCAATTTACATTAAATTAACCTAAAAAAACCTCCTAACTATTTTTACACTTTGTTCCCAAAAACATAATAACTACTTTACACTTTGTTTGTCCCAAAACAGAGGGCTTCATAACTACTTTACACTTGTCCCAAAAACGGGGGCTTCATATTATGGGTACAATTCAATTTAATGCATTTTCATCTTTTCCATTTTTAATATTATTGTTATTTTTATTTTTTATATTTAAATTTTCCAATAAAATGTTTTTATTGAAGACACGGCATTTTATGTCAATTTTGTATTCAAGACACGGCATTTTTATCAATTTTGTATGTCTAACAAGTGGTTTGGAATTTGGAGCAAACTTAAAAAGTCTTTTCTCAGAAAAAAAAAATAGAATAGGATCTATTACCTCTACTTTTAAGATTATAAATTATAAAGTATTTTTGAATTTATTATATTTTAGATAGATTTCTAGTCTTTTATATTTATATCAACAATTTTATAGTGTAAATTCAGTGATCTAAAATTGTAATTTCAAAATTTAGTAAAAAATACTATTTAATTTATAGGGGAGAAACATTTTATAAAAAAACCATCTAAAATAATTGTGTTTATTACAAAGTTTTATGTAAGAATCTTAAAATGAGTAAGTTCAAAAGTGGACAAACTTTATTTTTTCTTTTTATTTGACCATTTTATATTTTGGAAACCAAGAAAATATCTAGTAATATTTTTGAAATTATAACAATAGATCTTCTTAAAATGAGCTAAAACCCTAAAGTCAAAGTCTAATTATCAAAATTCCTACCCAAAATAAACTTTATAAATAATAGTTTTTAATTACTAAAATTTGAAAAAATAAACTTTACCCTTTAATTTATATATTTATATATATATGATAGTTTTTTGTCTTCTTAAGATGGGCTAAGACGCTAAGTTTGATTATCAAAGTTCCTATCCTCAGTAAATTTTATAAATAATAATTTTTAATTATTAAATTTTGAAAAAATAAACTTTACCCCTTAATTTATATATATGATAGTTTTTTAATAAAAAACAAATAGATGACCCCTCTTTAAACGTTTATTAAGTACAATATCCATAAAGTGAAATGTAAAGCTTTATTTTCTATTTTTTTTCTTATTTATCCGTTAAAAAAGAATGTGAAAAGTCCAACGAGTCTTCAATCTAAAAATAATATGGGAATTGTCATATGTTTTTTTTTCTATTTACAATTATAATTTTATTTTATTAAACAATTATAAATCACATAAAATGAAAGATGAGTATAATATAGAATGGTTCTTAAAGATTTGTGGGATACAAATTAGGAATAATTAAATTTGATTTTTTATTATAATTAATTATTATACTTATTAATTTTTAACATTATTTGTTATATTTTAATAAGGGTAGTACAGTTGTTGAATAAACCTTTTCTAATAATGCCCCCCCCCACGGTGCTAAGATGACGGAGGGTCAGGTAGGACGAGGTCAGGAAGGAGGGCGAGACCAGGTTGAGGACAGACATCTATTTTCTTATGAGTTGGCCTATGAAACATTTTCTTCCGGTAGGCATTTGAACGTTAGTTGTTTATAGTGCCTTTTAATAGTGATTGTATGTTGTTATGTGTAGTTATGAATCTCTTTATGATGGTATGAAAATATAAAGGACGTTTAAAAAATGGAATGATAAGTCTATCGACGTTCTAGGAAAAGTAAGTGTGAGAGCAGTTTAGTCAAACAAAATTTCTTGACCTATGAAAACGAGTCGCTTGTGTTACCAAACCTATTCCGTACAATTGTAATGCCTCTATTGTTTTAAGGAGGCACCTTTAAAAAGGAAGGTGTAAACGAGGATGGCAAAACCAGAGAAGAGATTTCTACTAATCCTAATGTCAGAGTATGTAGCTAAGCTAATATGTTCCATAATGACACAACATAAACAACCTTGAATACCTAATGAAGCGCAAAACCAGAAGAAAAAAGAAAAAAAACAAATAAAAAAACAACATAAATATCTCAAATCCCCAAAAACAAGCGGAGCACGTCCATCCCCCAAACATTGCATCAAAAACTGCAGGGAATAGTTCAATGCCCAAAGCCATTTTTAAACAGGACCGAGACTCTCATATTACCTACAACTCTTAACCAATACCGAGAGAAATAATCACATAAATCATATACCCATTGAAATTCGCATTGTATAATTGTCCATCATGTCCCTAGGCTCCATAAGAACACTAAAACTGCATCACCTTCCAAGAAAATGCCAACACCCGAATCAACCCTAGAATCATCGTCTTCAAGTAACCCGCTCACTGGGATTAGGAGTTTCAACTTCATTTCTTCTATTTTCTTCGACTCTGAAACATTAGCAGAGAATTTATCCACAAGAAAAGTTATCGCGTAAATAGTCATATGAAAAAGAGTATGTATACATAGGGACATACGTTTTCCAGGTAGAATACAAAACAAAAAGAACACAAACAAAGAAAAAACTTATACACCGATAGAATGAGAATATACACAGGGATATATGTAAATAAACCCTAAATCTACTTTAACAAAGGCACATGAATTAGTGATCTTCTTCCATGGGATTCAGAGTCTATTGCTCCTCCTCTCTTATTTATGTTTTGTTTTGTGATCTTCGATGCCTATCTCGTACAAATACTGGGTTATCCCCACACTCTCTCCTCTCCTCTGACTATCAATATTTTTTTACTTTTTTAATTCTTCTTTATTTCAATGTGACAATCATCTCCAATTTTTTAATTAGGCGTATTCCTAAAGAAGGGCTATTTTGTTGGAAAGTCGACCAATCGCGGTGTTGAATTTCTAATAGTGGATCAAGAACATGCAGTTTCTTTTCAATTTAGCATGAACTTTAACCATAAACAATGCAACAACACAAAATACAATAGCTGCATTAAACCGGGATCACAAGGATAACAATCATGCACAAGACACAAGAAGTTATCCCAGGAAAACCCTTCTCAAGAAAGGGAAAAACCCAACAACCCTTTGCTATATTTCCAAGAGAAGAACCCCTCTCCACTGAAAATATAGATGCCAACAAAGGTGGCCCTCAAGACAAAACCATAGTGCACACAATAGGGTGCTCTATGACCAAGAAAGATAGCGCATAAAAAGTGCGCACCAAATTTCAGATCTCCAAGTAATGCGTTAAGTGAATGAGATATGATCCTCAATGGGGATGTATCTCTCTAATATATACATGACCTAGCTCAATGAATAGATATGTTTATTGGCACAATAGGGCCGACTTGTACAACTTAATAATACAATTAATCTTTCACATAATATTTATTGTCTTTACACAGTAGGGTCGACTTGTACCCTTCACAATACTAATTGGGGTTTTGCAATAGTCTTACTCTTTGACAATATATCAAGGGCTCTCACACACATCCTCTAGTGCTATGCCACTAGGGACAAGTCCACATGTGCTCAACCATAGGGGACATCACTCTCAAACAGATCAACTCACCTAAATCCATAGGAGTACGAACTAGAGAGCCATCTCAAGTCAACTCAACTAAGTCCATAGGAGTACGACAAGAGACCATCTCAAGTCATCTCAACTCAGTCTAGAGGAGCACAGCAAGAGACCAACACAAGTCATCTCAACTTAGTCCAGAGGAGTACAACTCACCTATCACATAGGCATTCTCACAGATAATCTCAACTCAGTCCAGAGGAGTACGATATGGAGAATGTTTCATGAAGCTGCAATTATCAACAGTCCCTCTCAGTTAGGGAGGCATTCTCCACCAGGCCAATTCTCTCACAAAAGTACTTGAACTTCGTCCTGGCAAGCAGTTTGGTGAAGACATCTAGAACTTGATCATGCATAGAAAGGTATTGCACATGTACTGCTTTCCTCTGCACCATATATATGATGTAATGGTATTTGACCTCAATGTGTTTCAATATATCGTGAAACACATGATTCTCTTAGATCTTTACAGAACTCCGGTTATCACAATGGATAACGATGGAATCCATCTCATGTCCAAATAAGTCTGCAAGGAGATTGCGAAGCCACACTACTTCGTAGACTGCCACACATAATGCAATGTACTCTGCTTTTGCAGTACTCAAAGCCACATAAGTCTATTTCTTGTTGCACCAAGAAACCATGGTAGATCCCAAAGTAAAACAACAACTGAAGGTACTCTTCTGGTCCACTATGCTCCCTGCCCAATCTGCATTATCATATCCCTGCAATCTCATGTCTACATGGAAGGCATATCTTAGTCCATAACCTACTGTGCCTCATAAATATCTCAACACATGCTTCGCTGCTATCCAGTGCTTTTGTCTTGGTTGAATCATAAATTTGTTGAGTACACTCACTACATAGCATATATCAGGTCTGGTGTTAACCAGATACATAAATGATCCAATCAACTGTCTGTAAATATGTGGATCAATATTGCCTGAATCAGAAGAAGTCTCGTTCAGTTTCTTCAGATTCATCACCATCGGTGTAGCCATGGGCTTACAGTCTATCATCCAAAATCTCTTCAATATCTCCACTGTGTATTTCCCATGACTCAGGAGAATCTCATTAGTCCTATGCCACACTTCTAGTCCCAAGAAGTAGTGCATCATACCAAGTTCCTTCGTCTTGAATTCAAAAGCCAATGCACGCTTGCATTCAACAATCAGGCTTTCTGAATTGGTGAGGAATAATTCATTAACATATAGGACCAAAATCAGGCACTCATCACCAAAATTGTTGTAGTATAGGTTGGGATTAACAACAATCTTGGTGAATCCCAAACTCATCAAGTATCCATCAATATTCTCATACCATGCACGAGGTGCCTATTTTAGTCCATACAGGTCTTTCTTCAACCTACAGACATGAGACTCCTTCTCATGTATCACGAATCCATCTGGTTGCTCAATGTAAACTTCTTCCTCAATCTCTCCATTGAGAAAGGTTGTCTTCACATCCATCTAATGTAGTCTCCAACCCATGGATGTGGCAAGGAAAATAATCATACGTATGGAAGTGTATCGAGCAACAGGAGAAAATGTCTCCTCATAATCTATTCCCTCAACCTGAGAGAATCCTCTAGCCACAAATATTTCTTTGTACTTATCGACACTTCCATCAGCTGCATGTTTGATATTATAGATCCACTTGGAAGTTACTACAGACTTCCCTTTCGGTATCAGAACAATATCCCACACATCATTCTTCATGATGGACTGATACTCTTTGGTCATGGCATCTTGCCAAACATGCTGACCTGCTGCTTCTCCATGAAAAGAAGGCTCAGTATCAATGATGTGGCTCATAGATGAAACATAACTCAAAAATATATGTGGTCTCTTTCTCTCTTTGAATGTACCAAGAGGAGTTTCATGTCCCCCTGCCTCCTGCAGAGTCTGTCGAGCCCATGCAGGCCTCTTCTGGCCTACTCCAATGTCTATGGGAACATCAACTGGAGCTACGAGATCAATTGGATCAATAATTGTCTCCCTCTATACTGCTGAAGGGGGAGAAGGTATTGTCTCTTCCTTCTCCTTGTCAATCTCCATATGATATTCTATGGATCTTCAAAGGTTATCTCTTCCTCAAAGATGACATCTCTGCTAACCTCGATTTGTCTTTGACCAGGTATGTAGATCTGGTATGCCTTCGAATATTCACTGTACCCCATAAATTTACCCTTTCTTCCTGAATGGTCTAGCTTGGTCCTCTTTTCCTTGGGTACATGAATGTATACTAGACACCCAAATATCCTGAAGTGTCCAACCTCAGGATTCATTTCGGTGAAAGATTCTTCGGGAGTCATTTTCTTTAGAATCTTATGAGGACTCCTTTTTTGAACATACACAACTGTCATGGATGCCCCTTCCCATAGAATCATAGGTAGATTCTGATCATGTATCATCGCTTTGGTTGCATCAACAATGGATTTGTTCTTCCTCTCTGCAACCCCATTCCACCAAGGGTTATAAGGAAGTATGTACTCCCTCTTGATTCCTGCCTCAATACAGAAATCATTGAAATCCTTGGAGGTGTACTCTCCTCCATTATCTGATTTCAACACCTTGATCTTCCTCCCGGTCAGGTTCTCAAACTGAGTTTTAAAATCTTGAAATCTCGTAAGGATTCCATCCTTGGTATTCAAGAAGTAAATCCACGTCTTCCGAGAGTGATCATCGATGAAGAGCACATAGTACAAGTATCCACTCAAGGAAGCAATAGACATAGGCCCAAAAACATTTGTATGTATCAAGTCCAATATCTCCTTAGATCTATTGTCACTGCTCAGAAATGACCCCTTGACATTATTTCTAAGAGCACAACCTCCGCAAACACCATCATGCTCGATATGTATCTTTGAAAGGCCTGTCACCATCTTCCCCAGAGCAGGAAGGGATCTATAATGTAAATGATCAACTCTCCTATGCCATACATCACTCAAGATGATAGTATCATGTAACAAGGCATGAACTGGTTGGACAATCAATCTGTACAAACTGTTTTCTCGAACACCAATCACCTGGAAAGAATCCATGCGTGAGTTTTTGTGCCATTTAAGAACTTTTCCTTTACATCTTCATCTCTTTGAGGTGGTTTTGAATCAACATAGGAAGTGGAGGCATGTTGTCTTCCTTTCTTCCTGGTAGGACAATTTCTCGCAATGTGTCCATACTTGTCACATCTGAAACAATGAATCTTTGATATGTCTTTTCTTTGTTTATGACATGGAGTTGCTAAAGTTTTCTTCTTATTGAATTCTTTGGTGAAACTTCTTATTTTTCTTCTACCTTTCTTTGCATGAGAAGAAAGATCTTGATTGTCATCATGATGGGAGTCTTGCACACCTTTGGCTATAAGTCTGGTTTCCTCCTGAGTGCAGTCTGCCCATAGACGATAAAACGGAGGTAAATCTTCTCTTCCACTGATACTTTGAATGAATGGTTCCCAATGTATTTGAAGAGCATTGAGAGTAATCATGACAAGCTCTCTGTCTGTTATGGTTTCTCTAATGGCACCTAACTGATCTCTCATCTATGAAATCTTCATGAAGAAGGTAGCAATGGTGTCATCTTTTGTCATCTTGAGATTTTGAAGTTGGTGTTTCAATATAAGAGCTATGTTAGTGTTGTTTCTCTCAAACATCTTCTTCAACGCATCATCATTACATGAGTTGTCTTCAAGGTAGAAATGTGAGGTAGTAGATGATTTCTTACTGAGTAGATGATTATCTTCCTAGCTTTGACATCATTTGTCTTCCATTTAGCCTTCTCTTCATCGGTTGTTTTTGCTGGTAGATTTCCTTCTATAAACTTAATTAGGTCACTCTCTTCTAGAGTGATGTGTAATATTGACTTCCAGGAGTTGAAGTTGCTTGATCCATCAAGCCTATCTTCCACCAAATTTATGTTCCTCATGGCTTGCAGATTCTTCACAAACCCTAACACCTAGGATATAAACCCTAGTGTTTTTCAAGAGAAAGTCTTTAGGAGATTATTTGGACCTATGACTGCCAACAAGAAACCCTAGAGAGTCAAAAGAATCCCAACGAGCTGCAAAAATACCCCAACGACCTGCAGAAACCCTAGAAACCGAAATTTGCAGAAACCCTAGGGTCGAAAATAAAAAATATTCAATTTTTGATATGAAAGTTGCAGGTGATGCACTAGAATAGGCTGTACCTCTCTGTGAATAATTTAGGCCCAACGCTCAAGGGAAAGTGATAAAACTAGCTTGACAATGAAAATGGTAAGGGCTATTTTTGCAGTTGTAGCAAGGTGACGACTAGCTTGGAAAGGTGTTGGAGTATCTTGTGAAATGGATCTTTCAGGAACACTGCTCTAAAACCATGTTGAATTTTTAATAGTGTCTCAAGCACATGTATTTTATTTTCAATTTATCATGAACTTGAACCATAAACAATGCAACAACACAAAATACAATAGTTGTAGTAAACCAAGATCACAAGAAGAATAACCATGAACAAGACACAAGAGGTTATCCCAGGGAAAACCTTCTCAAGCAATGTTTGCAGAGATGAAGGGAACATATCGAGGAGCTCACCCTCCTCATTCAACACACTTAACTCTAATTGGATCCATACATTCGTAACTTTGGGTTTTATGTTTACATGTGAGTATTTTTTACTAAATAAAATGAAAACCTACAATGACATAACATTAATCACATCCAAGATTTAATATATGCATGAAAAAGATCTTACAAAGGGTTTTAACATCAGTGACGGATATACCTGTCACTCGAGGAAATATGAGTTTTGTGCTCGCAATTTGGCTGACAAAATAATAATATAAAATGAAAAACAAGGAGGGCCTACATTGTAAGAGATTAATCGTACATAAGTCCTTTAAGCGAAAGCTCTGCAATGGCGGAAGCTCTGCTATTTTTATAATAGGATGACAAGAGGAAGCTCGAAAATGGTGGAGAGGACGCTTTGTTCTACTATTTTTAGAATAGGATGATGGGAGGAAGCTTGAAATTGGCGGAGAGGAAGCTCTGTATTATTATCACATTGGTGGTACAAAATCGTTGTGAAGTGACTGGAAAAAATATCGAGAACCTTAGCATTAACTTAGAGTTTAATAGTGATCTCCTAAAAACATTGGCCGAGACAGAATGCTAGTGGAGAAGGTCAGAAGGGCCGTTAAGGTGGCATGGATCTAAACGGTGGGGAAGCTTCTGGATGAAAGCTGAGGTCAACGCACATGGCCGCGGAGGACGAGGCCTTTTGGAATAGAGCTGGAATGTTCGCCTCGTTTGATGAGTTGCGTGTTGTAGCTAGAGGTGAAACAAAAACAGTGACAACTACAAAGCTCATTACAGAGCCTACTATTTCATTATGGGGTGAGCCCGCTTCCCTTCCTCCAAAACTCATCCTGTCTTTCCCTGGAGGGACACTTCCTCACCAAGAAGGTTTTTTAGTGCACTCTATGGGTCGTCGGGACACTGTAGGGAGGTTTAATCATCCTAGAAGTTTGGGAGGGAGAGTTCACAGAGCCCAGGGAGGGAAGGGCCCTTCGTTGAAAGTGTGGAAACCAAACAGTTCAAAACACATGATGATCCATTGGACTGAAGGATTCCTGTACATTGGCCCTCTATGCGTTGGTGGGGCATCTCTCTTACTGAACATTGTGCAAACAAATTTGACCAAACTGGGTGGTTTCTATGTGGGCTCCCATGTTGGGTTACACTCCAGAAGTTTTGACTCTTTCCAGGGGATGGTTTGGATTCATCTTCAAATCCAAAAAAGATACTCTAGCTGTTTTAGAAAAACTGTGGGTTATTGACGACAACAACCTCATGTTAAAATGATGGAGGGTTTGTTTTGACCCGGTAACATAATACTTCTAGTTTCTCCATCTTTGGGTGCTATTACCCGGTCTACCTTTACAACTATGGAATGCCAAGGCTCTGGAAGCCATTGGAAATGAGCTAGGACGCTTCATAAAAGTGGATGAAGCAACTATTAAGGCGCTAAATAAACGTATCGAGAAGGTTTTGGAGGAAATAGATATCCACAATGGATTATTGGAGTCTATTGAATTAGATTGGAGGGGGATAATCTTGGGTCAAAATATAGACTATTTAGGAGTCCCATTCACATGTTCCATCTGCTGGAGAACTGGTCACTTGCAGAGGGATTGTGAGGGTCTTGTGGTGGAGGAGGAGTCAGAAGCATCCATGATCAAGAAGGCATATCTATGTGACTCACCAGGGGTGGAATATTATGGGAAAGGGGATTGCACCACAACTAAGGAGGAGGCTAGGTCACCATCTCCATCAGAGACATTATCCAGTAAGTTAAAAAAGCATTGCCCCTCTCTATATTACTCTTTGTCGGCCTAGGAGTGTGATTCCATGGATCCTCCCTCCTTATTAGAAGTTGACGACCCTCCTGCTAACATCTCTAGAGATAGAACTGAGCCTTCCTTGGGGGGGTTTACAGAATCTTGGGTTAGACACCTCCAGCCAGGGTGGGGGGGGTCTCTACTAATGCAACATCCGATGAGGACCTCCAGGGGGAAGAGGGACCTTCCATGGAGCCCATGAGGATTTGTTCCATTATTTCGGGCTTTAGGGAGCCCTGATTCCGAGCTGCACAGATCTTGATTACACGTTTTACAAACCACAAAAAAAAATTTACCATCGGATTCATCTGTTTATGATCTAGCCATGTAGCTATAAGGGTATTATTTTAAAATAGGCCATGTAGTATTATTAGATTGGGTGGGCCTATTAAGAACATGTGTTTCCTCTTAAGAGATCACAAGTTCAAATTCAGAAGGGATAGGGTATGTATACCTCGATAGATCTTTTAACCTTGTAGAATGACAGGAAAAAGAGGCTTAGATACCTTGGTTTTTCCAAGATGTTGCTCAGAGGGCGACTGCTTGTCTTTCTAGTATCTATGGGTAAGCCAGAGCGAATTTGGGGCCTTTAAAATAGGGGTTTTTGCTATGGAGTGAGCTATTAAGTTTTTTGTCATCCCCGTCCACCAGAAGGTCGAGGGAATTTTTTTTGAGATTCTGCAATTCGCATATAAAAAGTATGCCGACAGCCTTTGCCTACTAACCATGCTAACCATTGAAGAGAGATTAATTTTCTTGCTAACCATTGAAGAGCAATTAATTTTCTTTTGATTTTACTGTGGCTTATTAGAATTTATGTTGGGAAGCACTATGTTCCTCTTCACCTTGTCTTACAGCCTTAAAATTAAAGATTATTATGCTTGGGCTCTACTAGTCCCTCTTGAACAGGCTGTATACGCAGGACTTGAGCGTCCAAAATATACCTCACCAATACCACTAACAATACAATTGTTCTCAACATTCGTCAACAAATATTAATAAATCTGGTGGAGAGGCAGGCTCTCTTCACTTCGAATCACTCTCTCTTGTCTAGCTCCAAAA
>ML785311.1:0-22717 GCA_009831015.1 Picea engelmannii | reverse complement strand
ATTCTCATATTACCTACAACTCTTAACCAACATCGAGATAAATAATCACATAAATCATATACCCACTGAAATGCACACTGTATAACTATCCATCACGTCCCCGGGCTCCATAAGAACACTCGAACTACATCGCCTTTCAAGAAAATACCAACACCCGAATCAACCCCAGAATCGTTATCTTCAAGCAACCCACTCACTGACCTCAGGGGTTTCAACTCCATTTCTTCTATTTTCTTCGACTCCGAAACCTTAGCAGAGAATTTATCCACAACATAAGTTATCACATAAATAGTCATACGAAAAAGAGTATGTATACACAGGGACAGGTTTTCCAGATAGAATACAAAACAAAAAGCACATAAACAAAGCATAAACTTATACACCGATAGAATGAGCATATACACAGGGCTATATGTAAATAAACCCTAAATCTACCTTAACAAAGGCACAAGAATTAGCGATCTACTTCCATGGGATTCTGCGTCTATTGCTCCTCCTCTTTGTATGTATGTTTTGTTTTTTGTTCTTCATCGCCTATCTCGTACAAATACTGGGTTATCCCCACATTCTCTAATCTCCTCTGACTATCAAATAAAATTAAAATTAAAATTAAAATTGTGACGAGGACAAATGTGGGTAGCTAATTATGCATTGGTTGGAGGACCATTACGAAATAACTTTGTATGATGAGTCGACGATACCATAATTAGTGGGAATTTATACTAATAACCAACTTGCCTCTATATGATTTCATGGTGTGTATATAACTTGGGATGCAAACTTCAAGTCTTGGGAAAATTATGATTCACTTACACCATTGTTGAAGACTATCATTTACTATGAGTTTTGTGCTACATTTGGTGGAGGCGTGCAAGATGGGTAGACATATGCATGTAGCTCATAGATCATGCCCAACATCCTGATAGGGTAAAAGTGTTGATGGAAAAGCCTCACTAGTGCTCGTATTTCCTAGAACTATAACACCACACACCTTATCAAAACAGATGTCAAACCTAGCTAGAAAATGCCTATTCAAAGTGACATCCATGTCATGCTCCTTTTGAGAGTTGAAATTAATATAGGATTGAGCTTATTTTTCCGCAAATCAACCCGTTGTTTCTTACCAACACTTCCCACAACATAACCACCCATCAACACTACAAATGGACCAATAATCTATGTCATGCCACTAGGAAAAGGCATGGGGGAGATTGCATGAGGGTTTCACCTTGTTGACCAATGATCCAAATTGGGTCATTATATTATTTTTCATCTATCTCGATGCTTTCAGAGTGGAAACAATTGGAGGAATCAACTTGCAGGTTCATTTTAGCAGCAGGTCCCAATTTGGAAAATTTAGGTCAGAAACCGTCTAAAATCCTCCAGAGCCATTTTGAGGCATCAAAAAACCATTTATTTTTTTTTACCTACTTCCTACTCTAGAGAAATATTCCATATTCTACACTCTGAGACCTTTTGAATGGTGCATTAAACACCTCAATTAGATTTCATATGCAAAAGTTATACTTCTTGCAAGTTGACCTACCATGTTGACCACCATGATATGAGTGGATTCCATGTTATCCTCCATTACTCACACATATGAGACTAGTGATCCGGATTATTTTCAGCACGAAATGAGAGCAGAGATATAATAAAGCAATGTACAGAGATATATCGGATATCCAATAATATAACATAAATTATCAAAGATGCAACCATAAACACAGAGATACAATAATACACAATTTTCTATTAATGAGCGAAAATGTACAAAGGCTGTAAAAATACAGAGTGAAAGACTTGCTAGAATGGTGGTAGCTTATCTCTGAGAAGAGATGTGTCTGCTACTCGCATTCGCAAGATGATGATTACAATGAGGCTCTGAAGGCTTTTTTACAATAAACAGGAATGTAAAAAACCCTAGACATCCAAAAACCTAACCCTAGGAGATGAAGCGCCAAAAGTCATGTGGGCCCCATTTGGGTAAGTCAATACATCAACTTCCCAGGGTCGTAACTTTTGCATACGATCTTCATTTTAGGCGCATGATAGCCCGTTGGAAAGGTATCATCGAGGAGATTAATTTTGGGGGCTCAACCATGCCTTCGACTATCATTGAGAATCTAGATCCCGAAAAACCTTCATTTAGGCCCTCAAAATGGCCCTGAAAGTTAAAACTGCTAAAAATAGTAAATTACCAAAATTGCCAGAAAACTATTTTGAGCGAGTTGGAAAAGGTGGGTGGCCATCGATATCCACCTGGATCAACTAGCTATGTATGGATATTCAAGAATATTCTAGAAGGTCCAAAACCTTATCACAATTGAGGGTTGTTGAATTCAAAACCCTACCCTTGGATGGCTATCGGGCGATGTTAAATATTAGGCTGCTAAGAGGAGAGGGGGTTCCATTTTTTAGCATTGTATTTGTTCCATAGTTGAGTAGAGAACCTAGGAGTGGCATTTTGAGAGCATAACAAAGGAGGAGAGATTATGTAGCAACCATGCATGCCACAATGTCAAAGGAAATTCCACAGAGTGTGCCTCTTTCTCTGTACTTGCATTTGAAGAAAAGAGAGCATAGTAGCCTCACCTTCTAGATGGGTTTTCTCCCGTATTAGGTTTCTTGGGTTATATATGTTAGAATATGATGTATGTGATCGTTTAACCATAGACAATATCACTATTGTCACCCAACCATAGGTCGAAGCCACCCTCCGAGCACCTGAACCTTGACAGAGAATCATTCCAGAAGAAAACCCTAGGCTAGATAGCCAAACAAGGTGGCACACCTTTCTCCAAGGATAGAGCACCAAACAAGAGCTGATCAAAGAGTCCAAACCACAAACAAGAGATAGTCCAAGCCAAAATCAAAATCTGCTAGCTACAACAACAACAACAACAACTCTCCTCCAAACTTGCGCACATCTGGCCAACTGCAGTGTGCACAAGTGTTGCTTCTGCAACTGTGAGAATGCCTGCCAGAATTAAGACTGACCTCCTATATTTATGCTAAATCTGGTAGATGACCTGGGCCAACTTCTCATTCTGGGTACTAATTCTTTAGTATATATTATTTCCTTTAGCTGACTTCTTCTCTTGGAGGCTAATAACCTAATACAAGTCATTCTGTTGAGCCGACTTGTATTATAGGGTTATTAACCAATAAATTAGGCTTTCTTCTTTCTTTTGGAATATTCTATTCTTGTCAGGTTTACACGTGGAGGTAAATACCTCCCACAGCTACCATAATATCAACACTCCCTCCTATCTAGGGAGGTATTGAAGGTAATGGTCTTGAGCACAAACATACCATTCACCCGGTAGCATCAACATAGTCATATAGACTATCTCATGATTAGATCATGAGCACCATCATCACTATCAGTGTCATCAACTGCATCATCTCTCAAAACCATACTCCATCTGATTAATCAGACATGATGTCGGATAAGTCACTCACTCCATAGAGTAACACAAGAACTGTTCTTCTAATCCAGACATATTTCCTATAAGAGTAAATGTCCTGGACCATTTTCTGTTTGGGAAATATTTGTCCATTGATCATCCATCTAGTTGATAATCATTTCCAACACTGCTGATAGTCTTCAAGGCAATCAGAACAATATCATTCAATAGAACACAACTGTGTCTATCCATAGTAGTACTCAACTACAATCCAATAGTACACTACCAAACCAAGTAGCACACAGATACTTGATCAGTGACGTATAGTCACAATCAGTGGAACACAATCCACCACAGTAGCATACATCTACTGTCTAGAGACATACAGTCTCCATAACAATCATCTAATATCAGCCTGCATAGGAAACATTGTTATGATATAAACTGAATCATATGGGCTATTATTCCACTCACATCTGTGAGATCTAGAAGAGCATCTGCCCTCAGAAGGTCGAACATCAATGATGAGCTATCTGGACTATTCTTCTCAAGCAAGGAAGAATAACTGTCCTAATTTCTGAGCCTAGACCATTCCCTATCCTAGGCCATTCCTCTGACACTAAACAAAGTGCAACTTGGAGAGAATGAGTCTGCCCTAGGGATTGCCTATCCCTGATTGCTGAACCTGGACCATCCACCTATCTGGGCCATTCCTCCAACACTAAACAAAGTGTGACCTGGAGAGAATGAATCTTCCCTAGGGAATGACTTTCCGGACCATTTCCTAAGGAAATGACCGTTCTGCACCAACCTCCAAAACGAACCATTCTTCGAAACTGCCCACAACTGTGAGCTTCGAAAGAATGACTGTCCGACGAGGTGGACCAGTCTTCTTGACCACTACTAAGAGTGATCATCAAGAAGAGAGACTGTCCTAGACCATTCCCCATGTTAACCACAATGGGAAATTGTTGTCTATGGTACATCAACAATCCATCGAACCATTTTCATTACGAAAATGACTGTTTGATCTGGACCATATTTCGAACTGGAAAATGCCTATCTGCCAGAAATCTCAAACCACTTTCTAAACTAGAAATGAACTGCTCATCTTGGACCATTTTTCGAACTGAAAAATGACTATCCATAAATCAATAACACATCAATTCTCCCTCCCAACCTGGGAGTCATCTCTTCCTTTTTCAATAAGGAAGTCGTCTACATGAGCTCTTGCTTGAGTGCGCAAACTCTTTCATCTTGGACAGATGCTTTATCAAAAGTTCTTCATATCTTCTCATCTGTGGATATATATATATATATATATATATATATATTGGAGAACCACTTTCTATTTTCTGGACTTCATCGTAGAGAATGTAATGCTTGATCTCAAATGTGCTTCGGTCTTTCTGGAAAACTGGTTTTTCTCTGAAGGCTTCATATATCTCTGATCAATAAAGTATATCATTGTTGGATTCATCTTTGTTTCCTTCTAGCTCATAACATTGTGTCAAGGGTCAAACTGAAACATATCCAAGTGGTACTTCTTCTGCCATCATGAGATTTTGTCATGGATTAGCAATCCATCATCCTGATCTTATGAGTAACCATTCTGATACAATATCTCTATTATAGAGAGTCTTCACCACGCTTCTGTTGTGTATTGGAGGTTCTACACCAAGTTGTCTTCTTCCATCTGCATACAAGGGTCTCTTTCTGGTATACCTCAAAGCCTTGAGGTTTCTCTACATGCACTCTTTGTTCAATTATTCTGGAGAATAGTCTTTGCATTCATCTGATGTCAATTCCAACCCATGGATATTGCGGATGATATAATGGCTCATGTAGAGGTATATTTGGTTTACTAGAACAAGAATTCATCATAGTCTTCTCCCTCCATTTGGGAGAACCCCTAGTTCTGGATCTCGCAATGCTTACATTCACGAGTATTCCATACACTTTTCTTCATCACAACTTTCAGTTCTTCTACTCGATTGCTTTTAGTGAGTTCAGATTGGGCTGGTAGTCTTGTGATTCTCGATACAATGACTGGTTGTTCTGGCTTTTCTTTCTTCCTTGGAATCTTCATGTTCTTCTTCATGTTTCTTTTTATCTCTTGGGTCCGTGGAGTTCTCTATAGATTCCATGCCCTAAAGATTCCAATTTCTTCCTTTCATCATAGGATGTGGATGGACAACCAGGGATACTTTAAGGCTTCTTTTTGAAGAACATACTGCCTTTTCATGACTGTTACCATGGATATATACTTCATCATTTTCAATAGATCATAGGATTAGCTCCCTCCTAATCCTTACTTCATGTATGAATGCATGCTCTTCTTTTGGAATATATAATCGGATCCCTCCATCTAACATAGTCCATACTTCCATTTGCATCCTTACTACAAAGTGTCAAAAACCTTTTTCCAATTTCCTCTTGATAGCTGACTTCTTTCTGTCTTTACTTCTTCTAGGTTTCTTCAAGATTGATTCTGATTTCGACTGATCTTGCATTTGTTACTTATGTAATAGCTTCCACATGAATTGTTACCAGGGGTTGTCGATGTACTTCATCCTTTCATGTGGATTGTTTGATTTGTAGTCATTGTGATAGAAATCCTTATCTTATTGTTCTTCCATAGGTATAGTTTCTCTTTGAACATGTTATCTTCTAAGAAATGAATATGCAAGGTATGTACAAAGGATATGGTATATATAAGAACTATGAAGAGTATTGTTACCTTGTCTTAGAAGAAGAAGTCTGTTTTGTCCTGCTTGGATTTCTTTGAGGGTTCCCCTTCTTCGACAACTGATGCTTCATGTGTTTCCTTCCTTTTCTTTAACTTGGGACAATGATTTTTGTAGTGACCATACTTTCGACAATTGAAGAATTTTTTTCTTGACATATCTTTCTTTTGATTTGGTTTCTTCCTGGAGCCAAACTTCTTTTCATTCATGAAATCCTTGAACCTTGCTGTGAAGGATTGATCATCATACTTCTTTTGGGGTTTCTCTTTTGCACTCATCCTTGATTCTTCTTGTGCATAACAAGGCCAAAGTTCTTCAAATGTAGAATACTCCTTCCTTGTGTTCATGCTTGCGGTAAATGCATTCCATGTCTTGGGAAGACCATTGAGTACTATATTTACCTGTTCCTTCTCTGAGATGATTTCTTCAATAGCTTGTAGTTGATATCTTAATTGAGATATCCTCACAAAGTATGATGTTATGCTGTCATCATCATTCATCTTCATGTCACAGAGCTCATTCTTCAGACTCATTACTTGTCCAATGTTTCTGACTGAGAAGAGGTTTGTTAGGGCATCGTACATCTTCTTAGATGAATCAAGATGGGAGATGTAGGGTATCAATAGGAATTTTATAGAGTCCACTATGATACTCATGGCATTGATGTCATTGTCTTTGAACTTCTCCATAATTGCAATGTTCTGCAGTTCCTTCTCTTTTCCTTCTTCAAACTATGGTTCAACGATCTTTCCTTTCATCATATCCAACACTTTATTTTTGGCGAGGATGAGGTCAATCCTTGTTTTCCACGCTCTGAAGTTAGAAGCCCCATCTATCTTTTTTTCTAACTTCATAGAGTAAGTCATGACTGCTTTGACTTGGTCAACCCTAGATTTGACCAAAAACTCAAATTTGACGTCTTGGCTTGCTGAGAGTACCGGGAGGTGAGATATGCTAGGGCGCACTAATCTATCCATAAATTAGGTCAATCCCTTCACTTAAGGTGCCTCAACGAGAGGTTTAGGGTTTTTGCAACTACATCTGCTAGTAGCCCTAGCGACAATGTTTTAGTAATTGCTCCTGCTAGAAACCCTAGTGACAAGTCTTCAACGAGCTTAGTATCCTTATGGCTATGCTCCCTTCCAGTGGTTATACTGAATGAAGGAGGTGTGGACCCGTAACCTGTTAGAATATGATGGATGTGCTCATTTAACCATAGACAATATCACTATTGTCACCCAACCATAGGCCGAAGCCACCCTCCGAGCACCTTAACCTTGACAGAGAATCATTCTGGAAGAAAAACCTAGGCTAGATAGCCAAACAAAGGTGGTGCACCTTTCTCCAAGGATAGCACACCAAACAAGAGCTGATCAGAGAGTCCAAACCACAACCAAGAGATAGTCCAAGCCAAAAATGAAATCTGCTAGCTGCAACAATTGCAACAACATCTCTCCTCCAAACTTGTGCACAACTGGCCAATTGCAGTGCGCATAAGTGTTGCTTCTGCAGTTGTGAGAATGCCTGCCAAAATGAAGACTGACCTCCTGTATTTATACTAAATCTAGCAGACTTCCTGGGCCAAATTCTCATTCTGGGTACTAATTCTTTAGTATATATTATTTACTTTAGCTGACTTCTTCTCTTGGAGGCTAATAACCTAATACAAGTCATTCCCTTGAGCTAACTTGTCTTCTAGAGTTATTAACCAATCAATTAGGGTTTCTTCTTGCTTCCCAGAATATTCTATTCTCGTCAGGTTTACACATGGAGGTAAATACCTCTCGCAGCTACCATAATATCAACAATATATTGTGTTTATTTGTGAATGGTGTGTGATTATTTACTAATTTTCTTTGTTTTTGAGATTTCAACTATTTCATACATTTTAAGTAGAAAACCAATAATTAAATAATCTGATATCTAAAGGAAATTAACCTTCACATGAAAGATTTCAACATTTTATTAGATCGATTGTGATGAACTATCCAGTGGAATATCCACGATAGTTTACATATTATATTGGTAGTATAACAATTTTTCTTGGGGTATTTGTGGAAAGTTGCAGGGATCCAATAATTGGTTTAGTAAAAAAGTTGTTGAACCTTATCCATGGATGATGAGTATGGTCATAACAACCCTTGAGATCTAGTAGAGGAGAGATTTGTGAGGATGTAAGAGAAATTCATTGAAATATCTCATAATGTGTCCCTCCTCATGGTGGCTCCAGTAAGAAATCTCAGACCATTCAAAGAAGTTGGAGGCTTGAAATCAAATATTGGATCGGACTAAAAACCAAGGTATAGTGAAGACCCATAAAAGGAGTTGTGTAAAGAACCTGAGAAATAGAAATAAAGTTCCAGTACCATAAACCCTTCATAGTATTTATTCAAGATGGAAGAAAAATTGGGCATAAGTCCATACCAAGTTGATATTAATGCATTAAAGTTGAATCATTGGTTGCAACAACTAGAAGTTTATTTCAACGTTCACCATATAGATGATGAACAAAATATATTAGTTGTCAGACTAAATTTAGAGGGCCATGCTTTAACCTAGTGGGGAATCCATATGGAAACACTTAGGCTAGAGGGTGATCCACTAGTAACTAGGTGGGAGGACTTCAAAACCCTCATCAAGTCCCAATTCTATCCTATCGAGGATGTAGAGGACCAATGGATCCGGTGGCACTACTTCAAGCAGAAGCAAGGGAAGAGTGTACAAGAGTACACCGCAGAGATTAGAAATATGTCCATCATGCTTGGTATCTCTCCCAAGAACCCATATGTACTCCTCATGTATCTAAGGGGTCTACATAGCCATCTATGAAAGAATGTGATTCTTTTTAAGTCAAGGACAATGGAAGAGGCATGTGTACAAGCACACTATCTGGAAAGCATAGGCCACAAGAAAGGGAGGGGAAGTAGTTCCAAACAAAAAGAGCACTAGGAAGCTTCCAAGGAGGGGAAGAATAAGTGGAAAGGGGGAAAGGATAAGATCATGATAGCCACTCCACATCAATGCAAGGATCCTAGAAACCATTGTAACCATTGAAATATTTATGGGAACATTGAGGAAAAGTGCTGGAAACTATGACATCCAAAGTTGAGCCCAAAGAATCACAAGAAAGATGAAAAGAAAAAGAATTTTCTAGCCACATATTCAAGCAATCAGGTTGAAAGTAACTCCGATGTGGATGAGAATATTGTCTGCACATCAGTGCAGATGGAGGTGAATCTGAGTAGCTTTCATCACCAAGAAGAGAAGGAGTTGACCAAACTCTTCCACATCAATATCCAGGTCAAGAAAACCAAGATAGACAGTCTGTTTGACACCGCTTCACAAGCTAATACCATAGCAATACATTTCGTTAGCAAGCTTGGATTGGAGGTTCGTGATCATCCTAGACAATATCCATTAGGATGATGGGTAAACAAGGATGTAGATATCAAGGTAAGAAAATAGTGTAAGATTAAATTTGTTTCAAGTGTTAATTTTATTGATGAAGTGGAATTGGACGTAGTACCCCTTGACGTATGTGGGGTAGTGTTTGGAAGCCTCTACATGTATATGAGAAATGGAATATTCATGCAGAGACCCGACCTATACAACCTAATCAAGGATGGAAATTCCTACATAATCAACTCACACAAAGGTAAATCGTATATCTCCCTTGTAAGTGCCACCTAAGCCAATAAGTTGATTAGTTCCAATGAGAAATATGGTTTAATTTTCTTAAGAGAAAACCAGTTTGATGATGAGTCGATAAGAGAAAAGGAATCCCTAGAGGGGTGTACTAAAGTGTAGAAAAATCCATTGGAGGATTTTCTATAGGCATACAAACGAGTGTTCGGGGAGCCTAAAAGGATACCACACAAGAGGGAAGTGGAGAACGAGATACAATTATTACCAGATTCCCCATTGCCAAATATTGGGTTGTACAGATAGTCTGTTCTGGAAGAAAATGAAGTGAAGAAGCAATTGCAACAGATGTTGGAGCAGGGTGTGATTCGAGAAAGAACCTCACATTGTGGGTCTCCTATCATAATTGCACCAAAGAAGGATGGGACTTGGTGAATGTGTATTGACTATATAGAATTGAACAAGATTACACTAAAAAATCATTACCCTCTGCCCATGATCGATAATCTATTATATTAGTTGCAACACAAAAAATATTTCACCAAGTTGGATCTCAAATCGAGATACCACTAGATACATGTCAAGGAAGAATACACTTGGAAGATTACCTTCAAGACAAGGCAAGGTTTGTATGAATGGTTGGTCATGCCATTTGGTTTATTCAATGCACCAACTACATTTACAAGACTGATGAATGATGTATTACGCCCATATCTAGATTCATTTGTTATTAGTCTATTTGGATGATATACTTGTTCATAGTGCTACCTAGGAGGATCACTTCTCACATGTGAAGCAGGTGTTAATACTTTGAAGAAGAACCAACTACTGGCTAACCTCAAGAAGTGTAAGTTTTCTCGGTAGTCTTTTGTGTATTTGGGGTATGTGATTGGTGAAGGGGATATCAAGATATATCCCACAAATATGGAGGCCATCATGAAATGGTCAATTCCTACAAATGTCACCGAAGTTAGGATTTTGTTTTGGGAATTAGAGTACTTGCGGAAGTTCATAGCTTCATTTTCAGTAGTAGTTGCACCACTCCACACCATAAAAATGAGTGGTAAGTGTTTACAGTGGGGGAAGAATCAATAGAAGGATTTCAATGAGCTAAAAAGAAAGACCAATCATGCACTAGTTCTTGCATTACCAAACTTTCAAAATATTTTCGAAGTGGAGACAGATGCAAGTGGGTATGAAATGGGAGAAACTTTTATGCAAGGAGGAAGGCTTGTATGCTATCATTCTAAAATATTTCATGGTGCATGTAACATCCCCAGCCTCCCCAGCTGAGCTATGCCACAGACTTCTTCCAAAATATGCTCTGATACCAATCTATAATGTACCCAGTCTCCCAACTGAGTCCTGTTACGACCACTTACAACATGCTCTGAGATTGCTCTGTTTCAACCAAACTGTATCATCTCCAACATACTACTAGTCCATGCTACTCCAAAAATCCAATGTGCAGATTCTATTCTAAACACTAATTTGGGCAGTATCACTTGAAGTAGTGCACTCAACCTCAAAATGAGATGTGCCACACTAACTTACTCCTTTTTAACACAGCTTTATGAAATGGAAATATTCATTAAAAATTGTGCAAGAGAACACTGAACACATAATGTTACTGTGCACACACACATTCTAGCGTCATTACCAAATCTGTCCTACTTGTGCACGCAAATTGCTTTCCTATGCACACAAGTAACTCTAGTCTCTTATGTTGATCCAGATTGACGAGCGGAACAAAATGAAACCACAGATTTATAATATTAACACAGAGACATATTTGAAAAATAACAGAGATACAATAAAACTTGACTTCTATTAAATAAGAAATATGTTGAAAACTGCAAAATGCAAACTAAACACAAGCTTGCTAGAATGGAGACAACTTATCGATGAGAAGAGATGTGACATCTATGCTCATTCGCAAGAAGATGAGTAGAATGAGTATCTGAAGGAATTTGTACAATAAACATGAATTCCATAACCCTAGACATCCAAAAACCTAACCCTAGGAGATGAAGCACCAAAAGTTAGGTGGGTCCCGTTGGGGTAAGTTAGTACATCAATTGCTCGGGGTCGTAACTTTTGCATACGATCTCCATTTAGGGCGCATGATAGCTCCTTGGAAAGATATTTACGAGAAGATTCATTTAGGGGGCTCAATCATAGCCTTGGGCTATTTTCAAGGTGCCCGATCGTGAAAAAAATGTCTTTTAGACCCTCAAAATGGCCCCAAAAGTTTGGGACCCAAAAAACTGCTAAAAATAGTAAGTTGCCAAAATAAATGTTTTGAGCCAGTTGGACAAGGCAGATGGCCACTGATATCCTCGTGGATCAATCCTCCACCCTTAGGAAGAAATGGTATCCATTGTGTTGAGTGCCCCCATTAGATGAGGAAATTTCTATTGAATTTGGCCCTGGGTGAGCCACTTGCCTTGGTGCAGGAGCTGCTATGCTTTGACAACTCGATAAATATGGATCCTCTGATGGTGTGCTCCCTTGAATTGTGTGCCCATGATATCATCAGTAGATGCGTGTTCCATGCAGTTAGGGTTGAGCTTTGTTGTTGTTAATTGTTATGCTATCTCTGAGGTGTCCAACAATGGTGGAAAATAAGGCCAAAGGAGGTCCACATTGAACACTGGGTGCAAGCAAAGGAAGGGGGGAAGGTTGATCTCAAAATCATTGTCACCCAAAACCTTGGTGATGGTGTAAGGTCCATAATATAGTGGGTGAATCTTTCGATGAGGCCCTGTGAAGCATTATTTCTGCAAGTGTAACCAAACTTTGTCTCCCACCTGAAACTGGTGTGGCACCCAATGTTGATCATGGCATTTCTTGTACTTGGAATTGGACTTCTGTAAAATATTCTGAAACTATTGGTGAATGTGATGTATCCACTCAATGAGCCAGGTGGCTTTGTCAGCTTCAGTTGGATCATGCGACGAGTTTTCCTAGGTGGCCACAAGGGGTAGTGCAACATCCATGGGACCCAATGTTTGAAATCCCAACCCCACCTAAAAGGGGTTGTGTTTGGTTGAGCCTTGTATGGATCTATTGTAGTTGTGTTGAACATAGGGAAGACTCTCATCCCAGGTGTGGGGGTTCTTGGAATTGTACATGCGTAGGATGTGCATGATCATCCAGTTGATGACCTCGGTTTGGCCATCCCTCTGGGGGTGGAAGGCAATGGACTTGGTAAACTTGGTGTCCAGTAGTGACCAGAGGGTCGACCAAAATGTGATGAGGAACTGTTTGTCCTGATATGAGATAATGGTTTGTGGGATCCCAAAGTGTAGCCACACTCATTCAAAGAAGATCTTGGCATTGGCCTTTGCTGTGATTCTCTTCTTGCAAGTGGCCAAAATCGCCATCTTGGAAACGTGATCAACAACCACAAAATCACAGTCATTTCCCTGCTTTGTGGATGGAAGGCCCAACATGTAGTCCATTGAGATGGATTCCCATGGTTTGTCAAGAGTAGGAAGAGGAGTGTACATGCCTTGTTTCTTAGTGTCTGGTTTGGAAATAGTGTAGGCAGTGCAGGATAGGATATACTTGCTAACATCCTATTGAAGTTTCGACCAATATAAATGTCATTGCATCACTGCCACTTTATTTTCCATGTTGAAATTTCCTGCCACCCGAATGTAGTGGGATTTCCAAATTAGCTTCGCTCGCTCACTTGACGAAACACAGATATGGCCCATATGACACATCAACCTGTCTTGAAGATGGAAATTAGTGAAAACTATGTTTGCGCCCAACATCTCGAAGGTGTTGGTGAAGTTAGAATCTGTCTCATAGAGGTGGGGCCATCCAGAGGTCTCGTGGCCACAAGATTCTAATACTGTGGTAAGTGCCGCAACTGGAGGTTGGTTGAGGAAATCAACGGCTTGGTTGGTACTTCATGTTTTAAACTTGATGTTGAGATGGAATTGCTACAAATATGTGGACCACTTCTGATGGTGGTCATTATGCAATTTTCCTTGTGTTTGCATGAACTGCAACGTCTTATGATCAGTGTGGACGACTGTCTCCTTCCCGAGAATGTAATGCCTCCACCGGTGGAAGGCTTGCACAATGGAGTACACTTATTTGTCATAAGTAGGGTACTTGCGAATGACATATGATAGTTTCTCACTATGATGGGCCACAGGGTGGTCGTTCTGAGTGAGGATTGCGCCCACAACATAGTCTCAAGCATATATCTCGATCTCAAAGGGTTGTTGTAGGTAAGGTAATGGAAGCACTGAGGATGATCACAAGCGCTGCTTCAGATCATCGAACTCTTTCTGTTGGGACAAGCCCCACACAATTATTTCCTTACCACCACCCCTAGTTATTTGGTTGAGGGCCCATGCAGTATGGGAGAATCCCAACACGAACCTGTGATAGAAATTGGCAAAGCCTAAGAAGCTTCAAAGCTCATTGAGAGTGGTTGGGGATGGCCAATCATGGATGACTTGGATCTTGGTTGGATCAACATGCACACCATGTACATCAACAATGTATCCTAGGTACTGGGCCATGTCCATGCCAAAGGATCATTTTTCCAAGTTGGAATATAGCTTGTGCTACCGCAAAGTGTGCAGAACATGATGAATATGTTTCAAGTGTTCTACCCAAGTCTTTCTATAGATGAGGATGTCATCCAGATACACCACCACAAAATAATTAGTGAAAGGCCATAAGATATTGTCTATCATCCTCATAAAAGTTGTTGGCGAATTTGTCAAACCAAATGGCATGACCAACCATTCAAAAAGACCTTCTTTTGACTTGAAGGAAGATTTCCATACATCTGTCTGTTGTATTGGGACTTATGGTAGCCCGACTTCATATCAATCTTATTGAAGTATTTGGCTCCCTTGAGCTGATCAAGGAGATCGTCGATTCAGGGAATACTAATTCACAATCATTATTGTTGAAACTTCAAAGGGCATAGGACACTATATGATTGAAAAGCACGTGCAGTGTACATTTGTAGGGATTAGTGAGAACTATTCCACAAAATATCTCAATATAATTAAGGCACCATGCTAGGCTGGAAATTTTATGTACATATTAATAAGAAAAATTCCCAAATCTAGTCAGCTAGACATATGTAACGATAAAAATATGGATTGTATTATCAATTGTTGTTGTTGCAAATGAGTGATACATTAAGGATAGTGTCTACAACGACCTTTTCCATTTCTTAGTTCAATGCCTCTTCAAATATATCATAGTTTTTCTTATGATTGGATATTTTTCATTATGCTTTCCTAAATATTTCATTGAAGAAATTATCGTAAGGAGAGAATAGAAAAAGAGGAAGAGATCCCACCTAGAACTCTATTTGGACGTTCCAAAAAAATCTATCCTATCATATATATAATTATAAATAATAAATGCCCCAAATTCAGCTTAAGAGAGTGCAACTATTGGCCCCAATAGCCAACCCTGGTATCAAAAGGAAAATAAAATAAATTGAGCAAACACAAATTTGAACATACTAGGAAGTGCTAAGTTGTGTTTCCTTTCTGAGAATGAATATCCATCATGTAGATCCTCTAACCTAAATGTAGTGTCATATTTTAATACATGATCATTATTACACTTTATTGTGCCTATTGGGCCAATTGGAGGACACAAGTAAAATAAAAATTGTGAGGAGAACAAATGTGGGTAGCTAACTATGCATTGGTTGGAGGACCATTATGAAATAGATTTGTATGATGAGTCAATGATACCATAATTAGTGGGAATTTATACTAATAACCAACTCACCTCTATATGATTTCATGGTGTGTACATAACTTGGGATGAAAACTTCAAGTCCTAGGAAAATTATATTCACTTACACCATCGTTGAAGACTATCGTCTACTATGAGTTTTGTGCTGCATCCAGTGAAGGTGTGCAATATGGGTAGACATATGCTTGTAGCTCATTGATCAATCCAAACATCCTAATAGGGGAAAAGTGTTGATGGAAAAGCCTCACTAGTGATCATATTTTCTATCACTATAGCACCACACACCTTATCGAAAGAGATGTCAAACCTAGCTAGAAAATGCCTATTCAAAGTGACATCCACGTCATGGTCCTTTTGAGAGTTGAAAGTAGTAGTAGGATTTATCTTATTTTTCCACAAATCAACATGTTGTTTCTTACCAAAACTTCCCACAACATAACCACCCATCAACACTACAAATGGACCAATAAGCTATGTCACACTACTGTGAGAAGGCACGGGGGTGATTGCATGAGGGATTCACCTTGTTGACCAATGATCCAAATTGGATCATTATATTATTTTTCATCTATCTCGATGCTTTTAGAGTGGAAAAAATTGGAGGAATCAACTTCCAAGGGCATTTTAGCGGCATGTACCAATTTGGAAAATTTAGGTCAAAAACCATTTAAAATCCTCTAGAGACATTTTGAGGCATCAAACAACCTTTTTTTAGACCCAATTCCTACTCTACATACATATTCCATATTCTACACTCTAAGACCTTTTCAAGAGTGCATAAAATGCCTCAATTAGAGTTCATATGCAAAAGTTATACTTCCCGCAAGTTGACCTACCATGTTGACCACCATGGTACGAGTGGATGTCATGCCATCCTCCATTACTCATGCATATGAGAGTAGACACGTATGGAATTTCAAGAATATTCTAGAAGGCCCAAAACCTTATCACAATTGAGGGTTGAGGAAGTCAAAATCCTACCCTTGGATGGCTATGGGGCGATGTTAAATATCATACTGCTAAGATGAGAGGGGGTTCCATTATTTATCATTGTATCTATTCCATAGTTGAGTAGAGAACCTAGGAGTGATATTTTGAGAGAATAACAAAGGAGGAGAGATTATATAGTAGCCGTGAAGGCCACATTTTCAAAGGAAAGTCCACAAAGAGCGCCTCTTTCTTTGTACTTGCATTTGAAGAAAAGAGAGCAGAGTAGCCTCACCTTCTAGATGGCTTTTCTCCCGTATTAGGTTTACTGGTTATATATTGTGTTTATTTGTGAATGGTGTGTGACTATTTATTTATGTTCTTTTTTTTCACATTTCTACTATTTGATACATTTTAAGAAGAAAACCAATAATTAAATAATCTGAGATCTAAAGGAAATTAACCTTCACATGAAAGATTTCAACATTTTATTAGATCTATTTTGACAAACTATACAATGGAATATCCACGATAGTTTACATATTATATTGGTAGTATAACAGGTTTTCTTGGGGTATTTGTGGAAAGTTGCAGGGATCCAGGAATTGGTGTAAGAAAAAATTCACAGAACCCTATCCATGGACGATGCGTTTGGTCATAATAACCCTCAAGATCCAATAGAAGATATATTTGTGAGGTTGGAAGAGCAATTCATTGAAATATCTCACAATATTCCCCTCCTCATGGTGGATCTAGTAAGAAAGATCAAACCGTTCGAAGAAGTTGGAGGCTTTAACTCAAATATCGGATTTGACTAAAAACTAGGGGACAATGAAGAGCCATAAACGAAGTTGTGTAAATAACCTAAGAAAGAGAAATCAAGTTCCAATACCATAATCCCTTCACATTATGTATTCAATATGGAAGAAAAATCAGACATAAATCCATACCAAGGTGAGATCAATGGATCAAATATGAATCATTGGTTGCAACAACTAGAAGTTTATTTCAATGTTCACCATATAGATGAAGAACAAAAGATATCATTTTTTAAACTAAAGTTAGAGGTACTTGCTTTAACCTAGTGGGAAATCCATATGGAAACACTTAGGCTAGAGGGTGATCCACTAGTAACTAGGTCGGAGGAATTCAAAATCCTCATCAAGTCCCAATTCTACCATATCGGGGATGTAGAGGACCAATGGATCCGGTGGAACTACTTCAAGAAGAAGCAAGGGAAGAATGTACATGAGTACACCATTGAGTTTAGAAATATGTTCATCATGTTGGGTATCTCTCGCAAGAACCCATATGCAGTCCTTAAGTATCTAGGGGGTCTACATAGTGATCTATGAAAATAAGTGATTCTTTTTAAGCCAAGGATAGTGGACGAGGCATGTGTACAATCATAGTGTCACATACCCAATTTTTATTTATTTATTTATACATTAATATAGTATTTCAAACTAAACAAGGCGTGAGAATCTCTATTTTGGTCACACAATTTATAAAGATAATAAATTATTTGAAATCAAGCTTTATGCGATTTTACTCTTATTGTTCATAACAATTTAGGTACAAACTCATTATTGTCTTTGTTGGTCCTTAGTTAAAATTATAAGGTACTAATTCTTAATTTCATCTTGCGGATCATATGAAACCTTCCATTCCCATAATTTATAACTTACGTATTTACCAACCTATGATTTGTATTTCATAAAGGAGGGGTTGGGTTAGACCCTTGTTATAAACTTGTGTAATTTTACTCAACCTATAGTCTAAATATGATGGACTTATCTCTTGGTTGTGGTAGTAATGAAGGTCTATGGTGTAATAATTTGGAAGGCTTATATGAAGTTTATTAAAGGTTTGACCTATACCCATTATCCATAACGTGGTAAGGGGGGGGTCACCCTAATCCATTTAAACATAGAACATGTAAAAATGATGAAAGGTGAAGTTTAATGGTCACACAAAATTTATGTTCGACACAGTTCGAAATTTAAGAAACTTTAACACTTGTAATACAAGGTGGATAGAGGTTGTTAATGCAACTCTTATCGTATCCCATATCTCATTAATATGCTTGTCTGAATCCTTTCATGGCCACCAAAACGGGTTCCAAGTGTTACTACCTTGGAATGAGAGCTAAGAGGTGATGTTATGACCATCTTGCTTTCGTTTCGGTCATTTGCATTTTAGTTTTGTAAATATTTCTGCAGAAGATTGGGGTTCCTAGCTAGGGTTTTAGTTCTATGTTTCAAGCTTTCTCCAATGTATACTAGCGAATCTCTGTAATCTATTGCCATCGCTTGGGATTCAATTCTGGTCATTGTTTAAGAGTTTGAACATAACTAGGTAAAGTATTTTGCACCTTTTTTCCTTAAAAGAAGTCTTGTATATGTTACCGAATGTAGATAATTATATGATTGTTGAATCATGTGCGCATTTTCTTAGCTCTTGATTTTAGTTTATATCTTAATGTCATCATCTCTGCTAATACCATTCTCTGTTTATATTTTGTTTAAGCATGTAGCGACGCAACTCTTTTACACAAAATGTTGTTGTCTCTGTTGATATCATTTTCAGTTTATACTTTCTTTAAGCCTGTAGTGGTGCAACTCTTTACACCAAATGTTGTTGTCTCTATTGATAGCATTCTCTATTTACATTTTGATTGAGCCCTTTACAGAAACCACATGTAATGGTTATAGGCCATAACACATTCTCGCTATTCGTTGTTGACTCTGTTAATATCATTCTCTGTTTTATATTTTGATATACTGGACATGTATGGATACTCTAGACTAATGATGGGGCCCTTTTCTGTGAATGAGGGTACCCATCAAAAGGAGACGATGTGGATCCCAGTTGGTCTTTTCATTCCGCTATGGGAGTTCTCTATAGGGTCGATCTATTCAGGAAAAATTCATACCCTTCCTTTATTATTATTTAGTAATATTTTTGGTTTACTTTGATAAAATTTCATTCGTTAATGAAGAGAGATTTTTCCATATACTATCAAGTTTTTTATCCTGAGTTACCCTTTTCAAATACTCGTAAGTTCCACTTACTTTCACTGTTTCCTTTTTGAACATATTAAAATATTACTCGATACCACTCAAATTTCACGTTTGGAAACTTATGGACAGGTGTGGGCTATGGATCCTTGACTAAAGGGAATTCACCCATGAAAGGTACTTCGGTTTCAATTATGAACCTTAACTATGGATGAGGGAAGGATACCATGGTCTCTGCTCTAAATTAGTTTGGAAGGATTGTATGTGCATGGGGGCTCTATACCCTTTTCTTTTTGTTGGAGTTTAAAATACGACATAGCTATTTATCATGTATAATTAAGGGGTTTTTAGTCCCAAAAATCTCACAGAGTCCGTCGAATAGTTGTAAATTTGTTACTTATTTTATAAGGAATTTCCTGGTTCTTTTTCTGATGGTGTTGTGGTTGGATCTCGTCTCTATTTGCCAAGATTTTGCTATTTTTTTTTTTAAAGAAGGTTATTGAAACTAAACGTTTTGTTTATATTTCTTAACATTATCATTAGTCTCTTCAATGAACAATACTCCTAACCTTATTTTTATGTTCAAAGATTTAAGCATGGTAACAACATTGTTGTTTAGAAATTTAGCTTGTTTATTGTATATATATATATTGATTCCTCTCTACATATTCTAGAGTCCCATTACGATAATAATATTACCATCATTGCATATATCTAGTTAAGTTATAAATATAATTTCCTCCACGTTCTATGATTTTCTGTACTGGTTATGAATAAAATCATTTGCCTCATGTTCTATGATTCTGTTTAAATTTCTGTACTAGTTATGAATAAAATCGTTTGCCTATAATAATTGCATAATAGAATGATACTATGGAAACAAAAATATATTATCCATAATTTTCCATTTGATCAACAAATAAAATACAAATAAAATATCCACAATTTACATCTTTGTACTGAATTAATCAAATAAATTATCCATAGAATATTGAAGAAACAATATTTCAATCTAGAACAGAATGGAAGAAAACAAACTAAATTAAAAACATGTAACTGAGATTTCCTTATGGGAAAAAACGCATAAAGTGGGTTTTTCCTCCCAACCTTGGATCATAGCTTCCACACGTGCCTACTCTGTCACCCTCGAGCTAAATCCTGATCCAAAACCAACTAAGTAATTTTCTGCAGAGTATAGTGTTCCAAGATTTACGTGAAGATTTCCTGTGTCATTTCAATATTACTCAGATTTCTCATTTTCTCCAGAATGGCATCCCATTCCCTTGTTTTTCTTTCTTTTCAATATTTTCCTAGGTATTTGACACTTGTATGAGCCTCCTTCTCATTGATCACTTGTCAAATTGATTTTTTTTCATTGACCACATGTCAATATGATTATTACACATGTTCCTAAAAACCCGAGATCTTGTCTCATTTCTGTTGAGTTAACTCAACCAATCTTCACCACTTGTCCCCCTTTTGCTGTCACTTGGTGGTTCTGTTTGGATCCATGTATTTTCTCTTCTAGCAGTCTCACCTCACATGTGTTTCCCCTTTCTCTTTTATTAATAAAATAATAAAAAATAAAACAATAAGTTTTGAGTTAGATGAGTGGGATCAATAACATGTTGTTTAACAAAAATAATAATAATAAAATAACAAGTTTACAATTTGAAATTTTGGGGTATCACATCTACCCCCCTTAGAACTTAACACCATCCTCGTTGTAATTTAATATTGGCCTGGATCATTCTGGAAATGAAATGTATATGATTTCCGCATATGATCCTCCATTTCCCACGTAGCCTCTTCGGGACTAAGGTGCCTCCACTGCACCTTTACCTGTCTGATGGCTTGATTCCAGAGTGTAAGCTCCCTCCTATCGAGAATAAGATCAAGATCTTCTAGGAACTCTCCCTTGGGTTCCACCTATATCATATTCCAATCCACAACATGAGTAGGATCATGTATGTATTTCTCTAATAATGAAACATGGAAAACAACATGTACTTTTACCGTGACTGGTAGTGCAAGATGATAGGCTACATGTCCTATTCATGCAAGCACTTTAAAGGGGCCACAATATCTAGGAGCTAATTTAGTATACATGCCCAGTCTTAGAGAACTTCTTTTAGGTCTTACTCTTATATACACATGGTCTCCAATATTGAACTCTCTTAGAGTTTTTTTGCAATCTGCATAGCTTTTCTGCCTGACCTGAGCTTCTTTCAAATTTTGTTGTACCTGTTTCACTGCTAATTCCATTTCCTTTAACATTTCAGGTCCTATCATTAATATATTGGCATGATTACTCCACGAAACAGGGGTATTACATTTCCTTCCATAAATAATTTCAAAAGGACTAAGTTTAGCTGAAGCTTGGTAATGATTATTATATGTGAATTCAACTAAATGTAGATATTCTTCCCATTTGTTTGGTCTGCGCATAACATACATTCTGAGCATATCCTCTACTATTTGATTGGTTCTTTTAGTCTTCCCATCCGTCTAACGATGGTAAGTAGTGTTGAATTTTAGTTGTGTATCCAAGCCTTTAAAAAAGGATTTCCAAAAGTTTCTGGTAAATTTTGTGTCTCTATCTGATATTACAGTTTTAGGAATTCCATGTAGTCGGAAAATTTCCTTCCTAAATATGTCTACTATGTTAATAGCTTTATAAGTGGATTTAACTAGTATTAAGTGTGCTTCTTTACTTAATTTATCAACAACGACCATTATAGAATCATTCTGTTTGTTACTTTTAGGCAAACCTGTTATAAAGTCCATACTTGTAATCTCCCATTTCCATTCAGGCATGGGTAAAGGTTGTAATAATCCGGTTGGGTGTTAATGTTCAATTTTAACTTGTTGACACACTAGTACATATTGTAAAAATTCCGACGTTTATTTGCGGCGTTATGGACAAAATTGTCCATATTGTCGCAAAATAGAGGAAATTTATAAAAAAAAAAATTCATGTTGCCCGATAACGTCGGTCTTGCCACGTTGACGTCTCTCTTGCCACGTTAATGTCGGTCTTGCCACGTTAACGTCGCTCTTGCCACGTTTTCCACTAGAACGTCTCTCTTGCCACGTTTTCCACTGGAACGTCTCTCTTGCCACGTTTGTGAAGATGTTTGTCGCAATTGCGACGTTTTGGAAACTAGGTTTTCCCCTCCAACGGTCACCTTAGTATGTTCACCAAGTCAAAATACCAACG